>BLKR01002482.1:0-193811 GCA_011170035.1 Teleogryllus occipitalis
TGAATTACATCATGAGGTATGATAGGGCAGACATTTGATATGATAATTCTTTTTTGTCTACTTATTAGGGGCCTGATTGTTAACAAGTGGTCTTGGATATTAATAGTACTATGATTAGCTGTAATATGGTCGGCGATTTCCTTACTGCTTAAAAAAACACAAACTCTGTTGTTATAAATCCTAGATATAAACCTAATATTCGTAGAATCAACAATTGTGGCTAGCTTATTTAGATAGTCTTTTATGGTAAGTCCTTCTTTTGATTCTATAACAATAGCTTGATCCTTGTTGGGGAAAACATCACTTGTGGCTGCGCTTGCATATGACTTCTTACCTTCGGGGTTGTTCATCCTGTTGGCAGATTGTTTGGTTATGTTGTTCTCAACATTGGACATAATAGGACCAGCCAGCTGCAAACGCAGCCGACTTGAATGTATTTCTGTAGTTTGTTCAGTAGTTATTCCTTATAGTTATAACACTTGATACTTTACACAACTACACTCGTATCGCAGACTTCCGAGCGGACACGCAACTAGAACGATGTTGACACTACGGAATCCAGGCACAGACTGGTGATACAATCTTTGATCACTTATCCATAACGAGAATATTTCATTTATCTGAGTATGCAGAACACCTTGTTATAATTTCATTTATTTATTTATTTGATAGAGCAAGAGCTTATCAGTAAAAATCTGCTAGAAGATTTCAAAATGAGTGCACGTACGCTGACATTACTGTTGTAATATTACTGGGTAATATTTTCTCTTTTAGAAATAAAACCTGAATGGTTTTCATTTCTAACAAGGGTAAAAACTTATTATCCTCAAAAAAGGACACTGGACTAATATAACATGCATAAGAAAAGAATCAAACAAATATGTTTTTACAATCATCTTTTATTTTTATTTTTTGTTAATTTCACAAGATGTTTAAAGTTATTGTCCTGAAAAAAAAAGGACACTGGACTAATATAACATGCACAAGAAAAGTATCAAACAAATATGTTTTTACAATCATCTTTTATTTTTATTTCAAATATAAATTTATTTTACACATTACGACTTATAGCAGTTAACACAAAGTTCAATTTTGCATTTTATGCAATAATACCTGGTTTTCTCATACATAATTTCATCTAACAGCTGCTTTTCAGCCTCCCCAATAATATTCTTTTTTATGTCTAACGGATATCTAAGATACTTGATGTTGAGGCTGCAAAATAGCTTGAGTTTTTTGGGTGAGCATCAGACGATGATTCGGGTTGACAACAAGACTCCTGTGGCCTTTTTCTCCCTTGACACAAGGGAAAATTCTGGAAGCCAATTATTTGATTGATTGATTGATTTTTTCGTGTTTCCGGGCGCGTCAACTACTTCGGTCATTAGTCCCGTTAGTGTAGTGCAAGTTTTTTTCCTCGGGGGATGGCGGTGATCTTCCCCCGCTGGATGGCGAGATCCGGCGCCAACCTACCGTCGGCTAGTGGGGTTTCCCCCTAACCAGGACTCTCCCACCAGCGGGGCACCACCCCAGCCGGGACAAGCCCTAAGCTGCCGACCGGTCTCCCGGGATATGTGGTAGTGTAGTGCATGTTAGTGTAAGTGTGTGTGTAAGGGGAGAGGATAGGACAAGGAAGAGGAAGGACAGATCGCGCGCGGTCCGTGGCCCGTTTGTTAGGGTACTGCTGCGGCATTCGCCTGGTATTGATCGGAGAAACCACGGAAAACTACCGATCAGAGCAGCCGGCCGCTAGAATTCTCCTCCAGACAGCAGCTGAATTCGACCTAGCTGAAAAGCTAGTGTCGAAAATCCTGCCGCCGCACACTGGTCTAATCGGGCCTAAAACTTGGTCATAATTGCAAATGTCAGTGGATTTGCGTAAAAATTGGTATCAAGGGGTTTTTGAGGTCGCTGAATTAGAATATCATTACAAAATTTCAAAATTCAAAATGGCGCTTTCAAAATGGCGGATCGACTCATTTAAAAGCAAAGAAATATGCATATAAAAATATACATATGTGTCTCTGAAGGTCATTGATTTCAAATGTCATAATTAAATTTCAAAATTCAAAATGGCGGCTTCAAAATGGCTAACTGACTCATAAAAATGAGCCCAATATGCGTAGAAATATGTATAAAATGGGTTTACTTGTTCCGAAATCTCATCAGCCTCATCATTCTCATCATACAATATTCTGAGACTCTCGTCAGAATTGAGTCCTTTCCGAAACATATTTCAACAACTCACTCAAAAGAAACTAAAATTGATTAGCAAATGATTATTCGAATTAGCATTCGAATAAAGATTTCACCTACGACGATCGCACTCTTGTAACACAGAACAGCAACTGAGATGTAACTCCCAACACCCGACGTCATACGATACATGACACATTCTGAAACAGGATGTGTTCTTGGCGATGAGTTCCACGAATTAAAAAGTCGTTGACACTACCTGGAATTATTGCAAGAGGCAAGGAGTAATACCGAATCTAAGCTGTGTTATCAAGCCACAAATGATAGCGAGTGTATAAAAGTCACCCACAGGCTCATTCGGTTAATCTGTTGAGTTTTGTAGTCCAAAAATATTGGGAATAATAATAATAATAATAATATTAATAATAATAATAATAATAATGTAGTTATTACTGGCGATGCTCAATTATTAGTGAAAAATCACTAGTGGTTCCACAGCATCTCACAGATTTTCTCGTACTAGTTAAATTGATCGTCTCTTATTTGTCGAACTCTTTAATTTTTGTTCCACCTTCTTCTCGGCATCTCCTGGCGCCCAAAACACATTTTTTTTTACATTTTCTCAATTTTTCGGATATCTAATAGAACTTTTAAGAATAAGAATATTATAGAAGGGTAAAAAATGTGACTAAATGCACATTTTCATTGAAAGATTAAGAACCATTTTTTATGAACATATCGTTTTATCGTTTCTGAAAGTGCGTATTTTGAAGCACATTTGCACTCAAAACTTAATATTTTCCAAGAAACGTCATAAAAAACTGATTGCGGCAATTGTACTCACAAATGTGATAATGTATATGAAATGCCTGTAATGTAAATATTGACGTCATGAGAGACATTTTTTAAAAAATTATGATTAATTTTTTTAAAAACAGAAGACATGATAGTGGCATTTATGTCATGTTATCCTGTCCGTTTAGCACTATCCGTACAAAAAAAGAAAAAATCTGAATCCCTTTCGATATATATATATATATATATATATATATATATATATATATATATATATATATTCAAACAAATGTCACCCATCTGTTGGGAACCCAATATCTATGTATACTGATCTAATTTCGTCGGCACTTATTGAATAAACAATATTTTATTTAATATTTAATTATGAATAATTGAATCAAAAATTAGTTAACAATACTTTGAGGTGATCACATTGAATTCACTTTTACACCTTAGTTACCCATAGTTTTGTTTGTTGCGTCAAGAAAAGAAGAATCCTTAAAATACACTAAAAATCTGAAAGTGCTCGGTGGCTTTGGTTATTATTGTTTAATCCATCCAAAAATTTATATTATTAATTTTACTACTAAAAGTAATTATCTGAAGGAGAAATAAAAAAATTATTCCAAGAAATCAATTCCCTGTGGCATCGAAGAAACCATTGGGGGGCGATCTAGTGTTATATCTTACTACGTAGCATTGTAGTATAGTCGCTTTAAAACAAAAAGATGCAGATATGTGCAGCTAAATTTGTGTTATTCTGATTAAGGACATTCTACTTGATAAATAAAAATAATAATTGAGGCAGGACTACGCAGGACAAAAAATATAATCTACAATATATACGACTAATTTTGTTACGCTAGATGGTTTAGAATACAACCACATCATATATAAAAATATTATACAATTTTTCTTAAAAATATACTTAACTTATAGCCATAAGTGTCTTATATTCGGAAATACAAAAAAGAATCTTAAAAAAAATGTTCAACCGTTTTTTTAATTTCACGAATATCGTTGGCAAGAATCAACGAATTCGAGCCGTTGGAGCAACTGTAACTTTACGACACCGTGTGGAAGACAAAAATGATTGAAATAAATTTCTGAAGCTGAAGTAGTATTCTCTAATGTCTTCCGAACGAGATTTGATAAGTCAGAATTCCAGTCGGGCACTTTGAATTTTGCAATTATGGCCAGGTTTTTGTCGCGATTAAACCAGTGTGCGCCGTGGAGAGTGGGACCCTAGGAGCTCCCGGTTAGAGGCGCTGCAGTGACATCAGTTGATGCACTGAGCTACCGCTACCGGTCAATTATTTGAGAACTATTAGTTTTCCTTAACGTAAGAATGATTGAATATTGAAGAAGTTGTGAGTATTACCTCGTCTGGGCGAAAAGGATATCGTTTTCTGTCGTAATTCCTGCGTGTTAATGTTATTACGCGGAGATCGCGCGCCAACCCATTGTTTTCACGGAGACTGCAACGCTGCGACTTAGGCACACTTACCAACGTAAGAATCTAATTTTCAATGCAGCGAAGATGCGTATTACTTAGCTTTTTACTGACGAGCCGATCCTTTGTGAAACCACTCGTTTGAAGATTCTCAAACAATTGAATTTCGTGGCGTCTTATTTGGAAAGGCATCTGAAACTCAGAATTTGTCGACAATATGCTATTCTGGCTCCGCGGCTTCTCCAGTAGCTGGCGCGATCTCGCGGGCATCTTCGAAAGCAGTTCAAATTTTCAAAGCAGTTTAGTCCTTCCAAAGAGTTTCATACGAAAAATGTGTGGTCTTCCCTCTGGAAGCCCGCCCGCGGATTTTGCAGAACATAATTTAAGTTCAACGCAGGACGTTTAAAATGTATACCATTTGCTCTTAATTAGTGCCATGGAATTGTAATAAACGATTGAACTCCAAGTACGGTGCCAAATTTGAATTGATTTTGGCCGCTTATGTGCCAACAGTTGATGATGCTTTGGTAGATTCTTAGCGATTCTTGCTTGGAATAACTTATTTTAGGCAAAAGATGCAATTGGTCCTTTGGAATTCAAGAAACGATTTTGTTCGAATTACCTTTGTGCAGGAATGTTTACTCTAGTGTTGTAACATGGGGGCACACATTTTTCTTTCTTATTCCATCGCCTCTTACATGGTATGTTTTGAGTGGCGTTGGAGCATTGTGTGTGGAATATGTTCACTTTACACCTAAACAGCTCCGTTTCTCAGGAGTAGGAATCCGAATTTATTGTAATAAAAAATCAAAATATGAAGGACATGTATGTAGTAACTTTTTACAAAATATAGAATACAAATTTTTTTTTAAATTAAAATTCAGTGTAGTAGTTTAAAATAACATTTTCACATTTTTGAACACAAAAAGTCACCGACCAGGTTTTAAAATAAATTTGGAGTGGCCGAAAGAAAATTCTATCTCTGCAGATGTAATGCACACTAGTTTTCACCGCCCAAAACGAGTTTTATCCGAAATATAAAATCCGTCCGTAGTATATTCAAAGTTTTTTACGAGTAGCCGATATTGACCTGATCAGTCTTATCGTGCAGCCAGTAATGGATCCCGGAGAGGGGTGAGGATAAAAGGAACTATCTCCTCCGGCTCCAAAACCAACAACGCGATAAAGAACGAACTATATGAACTATAATAATATATGAACTATAATAATAGTTTACGCAATTAGTTTATAATGCTAGGCTTTATTGCATGAGTACATGTTTTGAAAACGAAAGACGTTAGGAGCGAGTTTTCAAATTTGTACGAATACAATAAAGCAACATCATAAACGAGCTGCATACGCTCTTTTGTATAACAGCAATATAATTTTTTAAGAGAATCAAACTTAATTTTGCGAAACAACTTTCTTGTGACGTCTCGGGTATTTGACATCTGTGTGAGAAAACTATGTTCGGTTGTTCCGTTTCCCGCTACCTCCTCAAGATTCTCTCGTTGCGATTGGCTGAATGTGTGATGACGCAATCATTCGTGCAATAAAATCTAATACGTCATCAGTTGTGCCTTAAAGACCCTTTTGTACGCGTAGGCTTCCGCGGCTCGAGTCGATGACTTCTTCGCTGTCCGGGTGACGCCGCGTAGTGGGCTGAGAGGCCGACGTTTCGCCTGACATGTCGCAGGCTTCATCAGGGCATTGACCATCAATGACCTTTGACCGTCAATGCCCTGATGAAGCTTGCGACATGTCAGGCGAAACGTCGGCCTCTCAGCCCACTACGCGGCGTCATCCGGACAGCGAAGAAGTTAAAGGCCCTTTTATTGAACGATTTCTTTCAGCAGAAAATGAGGTGTATAATACTGGTAAACCAAAAGTATATTTGTCTGTAAAACATGAGCAAGCACGTAGTTTGCGTTAGTACTTTATTCCGTGTCCAGGGTTTCCAAGAAGGGGCGAGAGGTAAGTTTGACAAGCAGGTGGCGAAATTGGTTAGTAAGAAATACAATAATTGTAGTCGCATTGAATTAGCAGGCTCCTATATAAAATTTTCTGTTTTTCCACATATATATATATATATATATATATATATATATATATATATATATATACACGTTATTAATACATATAAATGCGTTAAAATGTTATGAAAATCCGTTCCCTTCTAATGCGCCCGAGTTCCTCTGGGTGAACGTGCGAGGTCTGTGCGTTCAGTGTCAGCACAAACCTCCGATCCCCGGTGGACGCTCTCCGGGTGCGCCCACGGACGTGTAAATACCGGACCAAGCCCCTAGGAACTGCCGTCCACGCTTGTGAGGCTCAGCAAGAAAACACTGGGTGTAAAGGCTCACGCGCATGTCAGTTGTACTTATACGTAAGCAGTTTAACTGAATAAATATTTCATAAATATTTGTCACGTTATATTAAATATCTTTCTTATAATAATTTACATATATGTCAGTTAGTTAGTTGCTTTAATTTACGTGGCGAGACTCGGGCCATCAGGCCCGCTCTTCCGTCTAACCACGCAAATTTCGCTACGCTCCTTTCACCACCTAGCGGAGAAGAGGTATTATCTTTGGCGACGAAACAGGCGGAACTCAATTTTGTTCAGAGGCTTCATTTAGGCTTGAGGATCTTTCATGCAAGTAAATCTACTTTATGGGACAGCCGGCTTTACTTCCCCTCCGACGGAAGGCGCACGAAGGATTTTTTCGCCCTTAAAAATCCACGGCTTCGATCGGGTTTGAACCCGCAAACTCGGGTACGACAGTCCGATACGCTAACCGTTATACCACCGAATCCGTCCCTAGCAACATGTGCATTATTTAAGGATCACCAATTAATTTGTATTATGATATAGATATTTGCATTAAAAATTATCCACTCATGATTATAGTGTCATAACTAAAAGACGGCATGTATCTCAGTACTTATATTCCAGAACACTAATCTATTTTTTTAAATTTTTCATTTACATTTCAGTTCATGATTTAGCAAATACAGACAGTTTCCACTATTTAAAAAACATTGAGGAGACAAATCAACATTCATGTACCTTATCAGATCAAGTATCATACATATTTTGTCTGGAAAATTTAAATACAGTGTAAGGAAGAAACCAGATTTGAAGGTCGAAATATGACGAAATGTGAGAAGCCCCTTGGAATCATTGTGTATCACGCACAGTAGTGGCATCAGCCTCCGTCACCGGTCATAAGACACAAGGCGCTTCTCAGAGAACGCAGTGGACATTCTGCTCATGGCGCGGTGCGCGGTGGTGGCCGCACAAGAGCATTTTTATGTTTTCAATTTTTTAAACTAGTCCCCTGATCGCCCTTTATAGAGGAATTTAATTTAACGATAATGCTTAAATGTTCAATTATTCTTTAAGCATTCTGGGAACCAGCATGGACTTCCTTGTTTTTATGAGGAACACTGGTTAAAATTACAAATTTAAGAATGCAAAATAAAATCTCGAAAAAAATACATATTTCGAATTTTTTTTTAAAGATAACTATTTGGTAGGGGAAGAACTTTGCCGGCATGTTTTACCATGGAGGTTAGCATCTTACCGAAAAGTAGCCCTTATTGTGAGTAGCATGATAGTTATTGTTACGAATCTATTGAATGTTCAATGTTCCCGCAACAGGGCATGCTCACGTGAATTGCGATCGTTTGAACGCCAATAAATTCAGCTGCAGCTATATTGCCACTCACCAAATGCCGCTGACCAATCTCGAGATAATTTAAATAAGAACGCTTCAAGTCAAGCATAAATCAAATATGTTATTCGTGAATTCATGTAACCAGAATCAATCGGCAAATGCTACCTTCTTCACTTCCACGTATACCTTGTTCATTACTTGAGAACTGCCAATTAATTTTTGCTGAAGTACCTTCCCAGAGGTTTCACCAAACTTCCAATATCCTGAAGTCGCTTTTATTGATGTTTTAAAACAAGAATGTCACGTTAATATTCGCGGCCTGCATTCAGGCGTCCATTCATTAACAAACTCTGTCCAGTCTCCTTCAACAACTTCCGTCTATGAATGATCTTGGCTGTCCGGGTGACGCCGCGTCGAAGGCTGTGTTGCCAACGTTTGGACCCTCTCTTCGTGGTCTTCTTCAGGGCTGGTCTCTCTCGGAGGAAGACCACGAAAAGAGGTCGAAACGTCGGTAACACAGCCTTCGACGCGGCGTCACCCGGACAGCCAAGATCATTCACATGACTCCGGACGCGGAAGCCTACGACTTCAACTTCCGTCTATGGTAACCGACGCTACATCCCTCAATTGTCTCGTTTTCACGAATTAATACAACTCGAAAAAATTCATATTTTCATTTCGCAGCAGTAATCCTCAAATAAACATACCACGCAGGGTCCCACCACTTTACAATGGCGATGAAAAATGCGACCACTTCGTTTTCACTCAAACCCCTTTCCGGTACCCTTCTAGGAGGAGGATTTAAACCTGAAAAGAAAAATAGATAAAGTGCAAGGAGAAGATACTCCCTGGGCTGCATCTACTTGCCGAAAACAACACAATGTAAGAAAAACTTCTAATCGCAAGTATGGTCGTGTATTTGGCTTTCCTATACATCACTACAGACACAGGCCTATGGTGGTCCAGCAGACCGTAATTGTTAATGTGGATGTATTTGGCATTTTCGATCGATTGTCCGACATTGCCGCTAACGGTGTCCGCAATGCCCCTGGACCTAGTTAATTCTCAGGCTTGGAAAGTAAGGGAGTCATGTGGCGAACATGATATATTCCCTTCACCCTAACCAGCTAACTCCGCGTGCTTGAGCTTTTCTTTGTCACACGGCTACAGAAACAGACAATTTTAAAGGAAAACTACATTGCACCAATCGGAAATAGAACCTGGGCACATTGGAAAGCTAGTACGCTGCCTAAGAGCCACCCTAGGGATTTATTATTAATTAATCACGAATTTGCCGAAGCGACATAGAGGCGCCTCAGCCCGCTCGACAGACGGACACTCCTGGACCGCCCCTTGCCAACGGCGACCTCCGCCTCACGCACAACCATCGTTGACATACGCCCCCCTGACATCGGACCGGGCGTTTTAAAAAATCGACTTCGAATTGCATGAATTGATGAATCCATAATGCAACGTCTCGGCGCGGCGTCGCAAATACACAAATATGCACGCACACGCCCGCACGTACGTGTACACCCAACAAAAGACGTATTTGATATACTTGATTGGAAATAAAAGAGCGCGGATCGGCCTGGGAACGGACGCGAGGTTTGTTTTGCCGAGGGGCGGCCGGCGTGTGGGCGGGCGCGCGCGGCCGAAGGCGGACGCATTGTTTGCTAAAGGGCTGCTGGCTGCTATTGCCGTAGGATTGATCGTCGGCCACCACCGACTCGAGCCCCGCGCCCGCCGCCGACAGGTCCGCGATCACCAGATTTCCCTTGATGCAGCATAAGGAGGTGCGTTTTATAGTGCATGAGGGGCGGGGCGGGGCGGGGCGGGGCGGGGCGGGGCGGAGCAGTGGGCCCGCCCCCTCCCCCTCCCACTCAACCAGCGCCCCCTGCACTCACGGAGCAGACGTCAAAATCCGCGACAGGGCCAGCGACGCTCGTGTCTGCGGTTTGTGTCCGTCGATTCGGGGGAGTGGGGGAGGAATCGAGCGCCCGAGATGGGCGCCGCGATTCGGAGGAACATCTTCCCGCACGTCTTGTCGGGAAAACAAGTGAGAAACGGATTTTGGCAGCAGAATAGGTGGCGAGCAGACGCGAATAAAATGGATACTTGGGGACAAACAGTGTCGGTAGACTCTTATGTGAACTTAAGATATTTTTAATAAAATATTTGATAATGTGTGTGATAGCGAAGTCAACTTCTTCTCGACATTTCTCTCCTAATAGCTTGGATAGGAAGGAAATAATCAACTGAACACATTTGATTAAATGTTTCAGGTTTTTGCTGTTATTCTAAGAAGGGAAAACCTATCAAATGGAGATACCCGCAAACCATCCTTTTTCACTACGTTAAGTATTACGAAGTGAGAGAGGGCGGAAGTAAAATTAACTGGAGGGACGTAGCGGATTCGATTTATTTGCATTTTCGTCAAAAATCAGTAAAAACGTATAGAGGAGAGGTATAATCTGCGCCCGTTGTCAAGAAAGCCTACCGTAACCTCTTACTTTACGCACTTGAATTGCGAATAAAAGTATCCACAAAGGCTGGTTCACAACATTTGAAAACTAGAAATTTTCGCTCCTCAGTAATAGAAAAATTATTTGCATTGATAAACGGACTACAATTTCATATCATAATATTGCTAACAAACTAGAAACCTACATCCCTGGCTCTATTCCAACTACAACTCTGAAAAATGAGCTCAGGAAAGAGTGCATAAAGTGAAGCTACATTTATGTTCAGGAAAAAAATGAGAGGGAGTCGATTCAGAATTTATTCAATTGATGACCGAAATTGGACGAAAACCATATCGAGATTGGCCATGATGTGACATAAATCATCTAAAGACAAACTATCTAATTTTCGGAAAGACATTACTTTGTATTTCTAGACGGTATACCCTGCATTAATGTCACAATGAATGTGAGTTATTTCATACACATCAAGTTTCACTGCGGCTTTTTTAAAGATTCTCTTTTTACATAACGGGTCTGTTTTTACTAGTGGAGTTGAGTTCAAGTCAGGTCCGTTTCTCCACTACTGAAAGGAACGTTCACATTGAACAACGCGTTTTGTACATTGTGGTTCTGTGTAAGTTTATGTGAATGTCAATTTAAGTTGAATGCATTTTTCATTAAGGATAACATTATTTTTGTAGACAAACTAGACAGATAGCCATTGTTATAATAGTTAATTTTCTATCATTTTTATGTTAGACTCTTCTTAATTTTTTTATAAATGAACTTATTCCCTTGCAATTTCATACTTCATTACATGTTTTATGACAATAGATGTTTATTTATTTAAAGTTGGTCATTCCCCCAAATGAGCAACATTTTTGCGGCACATAATTTTTTAAAAACTTTGTTTGCTGTATATCGTCAAAAAATCAGCATTTGTTTCACACTGAAGTTATCACAGGGCTGATCAGTCGGTGAAGAACTCTGCAAATGAAAGCGCGGAATGGCGGAATGAACATGTGGTGGGCGGTGGATTGGCGGTGGATGGGCGGTGGATGGGCGGAGAGTGGGTAGAGGGTGGGTGGTGTCTGGGCTATGGACTGCCCACTGACCAGCCGTATTTTATTATAAGTGGCCTTAAAATAGTCGTAATTTAAAAATAATAACACCCAAAATGTAAAATGACATATTTTTTAAAATTATAAGTAGTTAATTTAATTAACTAGTTCTCAAACTTGCTAAAAAAAATATGTTAACACAGTTTAATTTCCCTATAGTTATTTATTATTCCCTTTAGTAACGTTGCATTAGATAGCATGGTAATTCATTATGACACATGATTATTTATGTATTAGTATTTAGTTTCCGCTTTTTCGAATAACAAAATTGTGGCTAGTAGCGATCTAGACCTTCATAGTACGCATGTAGGCCTAAACGGTTATATTTCTGTGAAAAAAATGAACAAGAATATTATTGCATTTACGATAACAATATTTTCGAATTCCCCAAAACCTTGTACTGAAACTGCACTTGCAGCTGTTGTTTGGTGTTCCTCCAAGCAGGACCTCCAGCTGCCTTCTCCCGAGTGGGGGGGCGGGCGCACATTGAGTCATAAGTCAAAACGCGTCCTCAACTTTCGACATCCGAGCGGCGCGAGGCCAGCCACGGTGGCAGTGGGGTTGGTGGAAGGGGTGGGGTGGGGGTGAAGTTCGTTGGTTGGGGGGGCGCACTCGCCACCCTCGCCCCCGTCCCCGCCTGCCATCGCCACCCATGCACCGCATCCGACCGGCGCAAGGGCAGTGACGATGGGAGTGGGGTTGGTGGAAGGGGAGGGGGGGGGAAGTTCGTTGGTTGGGGGCGCACTCGCCCCCCCCCCCCGCCCCCGCCTCCGCCTGCCATCGCCACCCATGCACCGCATCCGACCGGCGCAAGGGCAGCGACGATAGGAGTGGGGTTGGTGGAAGGGGTGGGGTGGGGGATGAAGTTCGTTGGTTCGGGGGCTCACTCGCCACCCCCGCCCCCGCCTGCCGTCGCCACCCATGCACCGCATCGGAGCGGCAACGACGATGGCAGTGGGGTTGGTGGAAGGGTAGGGGTGGGGGTGAAGTTCGTTGGTTCGGGGGCGCACTCGCCGCCTCCGTCCCCGGCTCCTGCCACGCCCCCGCACGCCACCCATGTACCGCAGGGCGCGCGTGGCTCTGCGGCCCGGCAGCCACAGCACAGCGGCGGCGGCGGCGGCGGCGGCGGCGGCGGCGGCGGCGGCACAGGCACCAGTGGCGACAGCTGCCCTCCGCCCCCGCCGCCCGGCCGCGGGCCGCGCCACCACAGCGCGTGTTCCGCCCGCGTACGACACCGTGTCCTGTGTCACCCGTAGGCTATTAATCCTCGGCCAGTCGTCATTAATTTCCATAACGTTACCTATCATAACCCCCTCTCCGAATCCCCCCGCCCGCAGCACCCCCGGCGCTCACGACGCGAACTACAGTCGCTGCACACAGTTGGGGGGCGCTAATTTTTGGGCGATAGGCCTGGTGGCAATCGCCTGGGATGGGCGGAAGGGGAACGCGTCCTCAGATATGATGCTTGTTGCTGTCGGTACGTGATCGCTGTGAATCTCTGTTACTGTAGCGTATGCACATGCTGAACTGCAGCAATTATTTTTATAACATAGTTTTGGCCTAGCCCACAGATATTTAGAACTCATAGGTGTGATGGAAGAGAAATAAAGGGCGAGTTCCATCCATACAATTATCACCACATTTATTACCATGACGATGTATTTTCTTAGTGGATGTTATTTTCAAGCTTTATCCGATAGTTTTTAATCTGTATCTGAACAATCATCGGGAGCTCCTGTTAGTTTAATAACCAGCGTTTTCTACGTAGTACTCGCGTCCGTTTGAGAGAGGCTTTTGTCTTTTGAGTACTGATTTTTCTCCTCTGCTAATACATATCTTTCTACATGATGTAACCACTTTGATTATTTCAATTCTTTACTATTCTTAAACTTCATTTCTGGCGCTCGTATTCTCTGGTGTTCTTTGGTTGTTAACAGTCCATGTTTCGGGACCATAGGTTTAAACTGGATTGGAATTTTTTTATAAAATTTTATTTTCGTTTCTGTTCAAATTTATTTAAAGTTCTTTGGATTTTCCACACAGTTGAAATGAACACCTGTTCTTTTGTACCTACATCTTTTAACTAAATAGACATTTTTCCTTAAAAGACATATCTTTCATCTTTATAGGAGATTTTCATATTATAATTTCTATATAATTAGTTTAAGCAGAATATGGATTATTCATTTTCTGATTTCTGCAAAATTGGTCATTAGCAACATGAGGTCACCACTTATTATAAGATAGTAACTCTTACCATTTTCATTACTTTCTTTTTGTAACCGTTCATGGATATTTTGTGTGTATCTTGAAAACTGATTATTTTGCATCCTTCGTGATATGCCTCTGAAGGAAGGATGAAAGCAAAGCCGTCAATTATCTGACTCCTTACTCCTGTTTCGCAGCTTCATAAGCAAGTTCTCTGTCTCCGACGTGGTAAATTTCATTCTCTTCTTTTGAGTTTCTCTCGTCGACTGAGAAAATTCATTTAAACTCCAGATCACATTCGTACCCACGTTGGGCGCCATTCTGACTGGTGCCGCGACGCCATATTCGTTGTAGCGCGCCCCCCGCGGCGAAGCAGCGAACTGCAGAAAAATAACGACGTCGACTGCGCATCCGATACGCCCACCGCGTGGGGCAGTGCGTAAATAGACTGGTTCCGCTTCGGAAGCGCGCGGAGGTGGGTTTGAGGAGCAGGATAGAGCGACCGCTTGCGCGGACACGTGCGGGGCATAGTGAGGAGAAGATGATGGTGGCCGTCTCTCTGGGCAGCCGCTCCACTTGACGCGGCATGGCCCCAGCAATTCAATTCAATCGTGTCTTACCGTGGCGAAGGTCAGGCCATCAGACCACGCCTGACCACGCAAATTTCGCCACGTGGCTTTCACTGTCTGGCTCAGGCCTGGCTATCTGGGCTGGTCAGGTTACCATTTTGCTCAGAGGCTTCATTTAGGTTTGAAGATCTTTTACACCTAGTAAATCTACAATATGGGGCAATCGGATATACTACCTCTACGAAGGAATATTTCGTCCCTAAAAATTCACGACATCGATCGGGTTTGAACCCGCGAATTTGGGTATATCCGTTACTCCGCCATCGGCTTAAGTGCGCTAACCGTTACGCCGCCATCGGCTTAAGTGCGCTAACCGTTAGGCCATGGGCTTCCCTCGACGACGGATGCGAAACGCGGCAAAGTGACCTCGGCGTCAGGCGATGTCACTGCTGGGTCAAAGGCACCAATAGGCTGAGTTGGCTGACATCTAGTTTTACCATTGTCTCTGCGGCGTCACTGACTGGGTGATCCAAAGTTTCGACTCCTGAGGGAGCGGGTCACTCGTTACATAGCTACTCGCTATCTGGAGGAGAATTCTAGCGAACGACTGCACTGATCGACAGTTTTCCGTGGTTTCTACTATCAAAACCAGGCGTATGTCCGAGCAGTAACCCTAACAAATGGGCCATGGCCAGCGCGCAATCATTCCTTCCTCTTCCTTTTCCTATTCCCCCTTCATACACACACACACACTTTCATGCGCTACTCTATCACACGTGCCTGGAGATCAGCCCGGCGCTTAGATCTTGGTCTGTCAGGGGCTGTGCCCCGCTGAGGGGAGTTACCTTTGAGGGAAATTCACCATAAGCGGGCGTGTTGGCCGACGCCATCTATCGGAGAGGAAAACCGCCACATTTCAAGATAAAACATACACTACACTACTTGGCCATAGGAGTTGAGGATATTTCGCAACTACTGCTTGTTTAGTAGATGAATGGAGAGATGTACTCATCCACTTCGAACTATCAAATAATGCGAATTCAACAGAATCGTCTTCTATATTATTTCAGTAGTATACATACTTTTGCGGCTCTCACACGCAACAAAACAAAGAGAGTTAGACGTCGACGCAACACATTGCCCTTGGGCTTTAAAATATTACGGATTTGTTGAAAATAACGCAACTAAATATTCATGTCAAATGCAACCCGCAACACTTTCAGCATTTTTGAATCTATATTGTTAAATAACTCCTAAACAAAACGCTTTAGGGCGTTAAAACTTGAATTTTTGAGACTGAAGACCTTAAAGAAACGCTCCTCGTACCATAACCTACAGGATAAGGTATTCTTGGACATTCTATTGTATTTTTTTGATCCAGCGCTCCTCGATTCTACCCCACTTGTTCTGAGTCTATACGATCTGCAGCCGTATGTGAAATTAAACTAATTAGTTGATGTTCTAGGTGATTAAATTGCATGAATGTACCTCTCCGTTCGGTAATAACGTTAAATATTATTCCAAAGAGTATGGTTGTGCTTGCCCGATCCTGAATTTTCGCATGGACTCGTGAGCTTTCTCCAGAGTAAAAACCTTTTGTAATATTTTTGTGACTATCAAAGAAAGCGAAAAACTGTGAAGAGAGATTGTATAATTACTTCAAATTATGTTTTTAAGAAAGTATTGTGAATTGTTCCAAGAA
Source organism: Teleogryllus occipitalis (assembly GCA_011170035.1). Classification (NCBI taxonomy): domain Eukaryota; kingdom Metazoa; phylum Arthropoda; class Insecta; order Orthoptera; family Gryllidae; genus Teleogryllus; species Teleogryllus occipitalis. Next base: position 16,190 of record BLKR01002482.1, read on the forward strand.
AATGTCTATAATACTGAATAAACCTTCACTCAAAATTTATTTCAAACATCAATTTCATTGTTTTTTATTTTTATTTTAAATTCTATAAGTACATTTCTTAATTTTTTAAACAAAAAACGTTTCGTTAACAACTTTCCCCTTTTAATAGGGAAAAGGAAAGATAGGGAAAAGAGTGCAATTTAACATGCCAGAGTTCCCGCACGGGTACACTAGTACACTCTATTAATGTTAAACGTTGCCCTTAAAATTCATCTATGTGTGTGTTCAAGGCTTTTAACACTTTAGTAAAGGTTTAAGAAAAAATAGGCCAATATACTTGAAAGCATCCACCCAAAAATATCCCTAGAGATTACACTTGTATTGACATTAGTTTTGAAGAAATTAATTTTAATCATACATTGTTATAAATACTCATACATTTTAATCTATCCCATATAGAAAGGTGGAACTGGAAGGGAAAATCCAATAAAATCGTTTACCCATTTATTTGATTACCTCCTTCGACATCAACGTGGTTCACATGGACGAAAGGTAATCACGGAACCGGTCGTACTATGAGGGATAGGAACAGCTATTTGCAACAACTTCCAACATTCTTTCTCGCAATATCTGTAGTTGTGAAATTAGAACTAGTTTAGTAGTAGTCGATTTAGTTTCTTTAGAAAGTACGTAGTTAGTGGAAACTCTAGCAATTTAAAGTGTCGCGTTCCTAAGGCGAATGTCGTGTTGTGCGCCAAGGTGGGTTGAAAGCACCGAAGTTCAGTAGAGTGGACTGCAGCGAAATACAAAGTGTAATGGGGCAGAGTAGTGCAATGAGTATAATAATACGTTGTAATTATTACGATCACTTAAATTTATAACTAAAAATGCTTGGATCTGGTTAAATGCTCTACTCCACGATTCAAAAGGCTTCCTAATTTCATGTGACAATGGGCACTTCTACAATACTTTTACAGAACATTGGTTTTTTCAATAAGTCCTCTTTGGGGTACATCATATTGTAGATGGTAATGGAACATGAGTACTTCGTGGACTTGAAAGCCATGTCGGCGGTGGACGACAGTGATGAGTGGTGAGACGAAGAAGTACTCCAGAGGAGAGCCTCAACGGCATTTTCGAAGAAGAAGAAGAAGAAGAAGAAGAGGAGGAGGAGGAGGAGAAGGAGGAGGAAGAGGATATGCGTTGAAGGGGGGCAAGAGGCATCTCAAAGTGACTAACCACAGCCTCTGACTGGCAGCAGGCGGCTGCCAATAGGGACTACCTGCATGTTAGGGGCGGTTAGTTCTGTGATGACAAGTAGAGAGGGGAGGATCATGGATCGTCAGAATTCCTATTAGTGGCCGATGAAAAGTTCAGAAGAGAAACTATGATGGCACACTTGAATTCTGACTTAAGTGGAGGCACGAACTTGCATTGGTCCGCAAAGGAGGCTGCCATCGGTAATGATAATCCCATAAGGTACAGCTTGCTCGTAATGCCGACTGTAATCGCCGAGTAATCTGAGGACACTTCGGTGAGATGTTCCAAACCCATCATTGGTCGCTGAACTGATGACAGGGAATAACCCACGGGCTAAGGTTTGCATTAAGGTTTGAAGTCATCTTGTGGCGCAGAGCGAAGTCGCTCGCCTTTCACCAAGGAGATCCGTTCCCGTCGAATCTCATGTGAAATTTGTTCCAACAAAACGAGTTTGGCTGCCAAACTCGTTTACATGGGTTTGACAAGTGCTAGTCCAACCCATGTGAAGAGTCCTAAATCCTATCCCTATCCTAGTTCCTTCCGCTGACCGCTGGGTAGTGACGCAGGAGCGCGTGGTGGGAGGCGTGTTCGCGGAGATGCTACCTGGCGGTCCTCTGGACAACAGACTACGACGAGACGTGACGGACATAAATGTACAGTAACGGAGGATTACTCCAATAGTGCTCAACACCCAAGAAGGGGTTAGGAGACGCGTTGCGTCGTGAGTTGATGTAACAAATGAAAAAATGGTTCTATAAAACTTCGCTTAAAGCACAAAAGAACAAAATGGATAGAACACGAAATAAAGTAAGTTGTAACGTGCCTTGTTCAACCAAATGTCTTGTACCCTGTCTTAGAAGTTTTCAGAAGAAGACAGCAAAATACTAACCTGAAGACCTAGAGGAAGAATTCTAAGAGGCTGCACGGCGAACGACAATATATATTCAGTAGAAAATCCATAGGAGAACAACTTGATGACATGCCAGGAAATGCGGAATGTGCTGTTGGAATTACCCACGTAACAAACGTTTAGAATAATCTGGTAACCCTAAACACGATCGATGAAGAATAGACGAAGATTCATCTATTCCCGTTGAAACTTCCATCAGTGGTGAAAATTCGTCTGGCCATGAATTACACGGTACAGTAATGATGCGAAATATTCTTCAACGCGAGATAGGACACATTTATCTTCTTCCACTCAAATCTCTTGTATTGATTAGGAGAATATTCAAAAATTCCAAAGTTAAGTCAGTGATAGACATTCCAAATGTTAACTTAAATGAGGTGGTAGAGACTGGATAGAGATCTTGATTTCACAGATAGCAAACACATTGTACAAGCAAGTGATATGGTTTTACTTAGCTTTTGCAGGGGCCACCCGCCTGTATAGGCCCGCTATGACCACGTCCCAATGCCCTGACATATCTGGCGTGAGTATGGCATCTTTCCTCTGCACCTGCATCCTTGGACTCGTCCCTCGCGTCTTCCCGCCAATTGTCCTTTCCACACGTGTCCACTCTGGAAGTGTCCACGCTACCCGCTGTGCACCGCGCTGGCGCGTGCAGAGTGGCGGACGCTTCACACCCTTCTACTGGAAGGGAAGTTTGGTACTGGCCAGGTGGCGCTCACGTAGCACCCCATAGATTCAATACAGAGGTCAGTCACCCGAAATGCTGGCAGTCACACTCACACTGCATTCAGGAAAGGCTAGGATTGGAAAGGAATTTGTTAATAAAAAATATTTGTTGTAGTTGGGATGAGATCCACCATATGACAACACTAAAGTAATCATCCATATCAAATGTGAGGTTCGAACTTGAAGATCCCGCATCTCGCGGTGGCCGCCGTGACCATTGCGCTATGGGACACGACTAGCTCAAAGTGTATCAATGTGTTCAATGAAATATTCCCCGTTTTCGGTGGTTAAGGACATCAACTGATGTCACTGCAGTCTTTCTGACCGGGAGGTCGTAGTGTTCCAGTCCCGAAGGTGGCGAGATTTTCAACACTAGCTACTACTCGCGCAACTTTTCTTGAACGATGAATTGAAGAACTGCAGGCGGAGTGGAGGTATTACTTACAAAGTCGGCCACTAGAGTATTTACAGTAATGCCAACCTCTCAAAAATCAAATGCAATCCCGCTACGTATGCTCCAGGTCATCGCTCTGAATAAGCATCAGCAAGGATGCTAGATAGAAGTTTTAGGTGCGTCCCTTGAAGGACCTGGGCCTATCTCAGCCATTTGTTTAGGTAATGGTAATAAAGCTGGACAGAAGTTCTCGACTATGAAAGCAACTAGCTTTGGCTGGCTTATGTTTTGCGCCAACGAAGTTTTAACGCTTGGAATGTTATCATGAGTGCTCGCTGCGAGCTCTTGCCTTCAACTGTTTATTGCTCAAGGGAGAGGGAAGCAAGGTCATCTTTCAAAAGAAGTTGCGCGAGTAGTATATAGGTGGGTCGAATTTAGCCTCTGTCTAGAGGAGAATTCTGGCGGCCGGCTGCTCTGATCGGTAGTTTTCTCGAGGTAACCCTTCAAATGACGAGAGGTAATGAAAATCCCATTTAATTTATTTAGTAATAACTTTTTTCATTTCAAATTTCATTTTGATCAAATTTTTGTATTTATTTTACCATCTTCCGACAAGTCGTCCTGAGCAAAGTCTCCTTTATAAAAAAATATTATTTTGCCTTTTTGAGACGACTACATAAAGTTTGAATCGGACAGGATGGGGCCCTTCTAAAAACATACACAAATTCTCAAAGATGAACAGTTTAGTGCAAAATACTAAATCTTACTACAGTGAAGCTATTCAGCTTGGTGGCATTCGCGCGCGATTTCGCCCTGGTGAAGTATAGAAGAACAATGTGAACGAACAACTTCTTATACTCCGATTAAAACTAGTGTTCCTTCAAGGTCACGAGCTGGAAGGAGACGAGGGAGCTCTCATCCAATCGGGAGCTTCAATTCCAAAAATTTAAGACGCAACGAAGCTCCAGACTGATGTTAGCGTTCTCCTCTCCTATCTCGTGACCGTGAATAGACTGTCTGTCTGTCTGTCTGTACTTGGCGCGACAGTCCGCGTACGGTCCATGGCCTACCAGCAGAGTCCCGGCCTCGCGGCCGTGTGTTAAGGGAGTAATGAGGTACGTGTGTTTAGCACGAAGTCATCCCCACACCTGATCTTCCCAACATTAGAAATGAGTTTTCTCACCGTCACACATCAACATATACTGTGACATTGCAGTGAAAACGCACATTATAATCTTGCCCGACCGTGAAACGAACCCGGGATCTCGTCATGGAAAGCACGTCGAGCAATGAGCTAAAGCGCGAGGTTTAACCTCGGACGGACACTACGTTTAAGTCTAAGACATCCTCACGCCGTATTCTGATTTTACCAACCTGAGAAGTGAGTTTTCTTACCGTACCACATCATCATATACTATGACATTGGAAGGAAAACGCACATTATAATCTTGCCCGACCGAGAATCGAACCCGGGGTCTCGTCATGGAAAGCACGCCGAGCAATGAGCAAAACCGCGAGGTTCGACCTTGGATGGACACCATGTTTAAATCGGAGTACATCGAGTGAATACATTTCGATCAGTGCTCCACGCACACCGACAGTGTTGAGCGCCGGTAGAATCCGCTGATGGCAGGGCTCGGCGCACAGGCCTCCGCAGCGGCTGATAAGAGCACCGCTCGCCCACGCATAATGGACTGCACCTTCGGCGGCGGCGGCGGCGACAGGCGCCCGGCCTCCGCTCATTTGTCAGCGCGGATCGCGGGCGCAGCACGGGCGCCACGCCCCCGCCCCCACATCGCCCCATCGCTCATCAGTGGCCCCTCCGAGCACAGAGGCTGGCCAGGGAACTCGCCACCGCTGTATCGTGTTGTAATTACAATACAATACATGTTTTAATACTGCACTTGCAGTTGAGAGTGAAAAAAATTAAAACATCAAGACATATTTGGATAATGTTTATTAGCTATTTTTAAACAAGATTAATCCGTGTAAATTTATTTCTTTACGAGCCCTACTTAAAATATTTCACAATAATCTCTTGATCTGAGGAAAAAAGTTTGAGGTATGCTGGTGTAGGCAAAACTTTTCCTTAGAATGACAATTATACAATTTTTATTTATACAGAAAATAAAATAAATAGGAGAATATTGTAGTAAATGAGTGGAATTTCTCAGATTTTTTTAAAATACGAAGTCAACCGTATCCAATGCAGCGTATAAAGAAAGCTTATACTATATGGTAGCATTCCTGCGATCTCTTTGAATATGGAGAAGTGGAAGTTTCAAAGCTCTGTGCGAAGGAAAGTGAGTACGAATTGTCTGGAACGAGCACCTGGACCACTAGAGCTTTACCAAACTATTAGGCAAGGGAATTCAACCCAGAGGGGAGCGAAGACTTCTGAATGGGGGCGGAGTTCCAGCTCTCGAATCTGCTGGAGACAAAAGATCGTCAGACCATTCGCTACACAAGGCACTTCAAATTCTAGTGCCAAACGTGCAAATGTCCAGGGCGCGATTCGAAATCGCAGCCTGGTGTGTGTCGTCACACTCCTCAGCTATTCAGTTCGGTATCGATGGAAAGAAGTAGAGCAACAAATTGGCATAGACCTTCAGTTATATATAACGATTTCAAAAATACAATACAATGAATAAAATTACAATAAAATAAATTAACAATGTTATAATAATATAATTTAATAAGATTATAATAAATATTGAAACTCGTATACTACTAATATTATAGTCAATTCTTGTTTCCAAACTGGTAGAATGTCAGCAACCTATGTTCATTTGCGAAAATTCCGCTAGTGATTCTCCACAGACAAACGGACAAACGCATGAAATCGGGTTCGTTATTTTGATAATAGTACTAATGTCCCAAGGCAACATGGTCTCGGAGGGTTGTCATATGAACCCGGAAAAATTTCGGAACGTCGCACCGGTGAGATCAGCGTATTGCGTCACTCTCCAAAAAGGTTGCCACGCGGATGCCTTATCAGCAATCCTGTGCTCTGCTTAGCATCACATTGATTGATTACATTTTATCTACTTCAAGTTTTCAAAAATCATTGGCATGTACTTTTAGAGCACTGCCAACGTTGAACACCATAGCATATATGTTTTTGGAAACAAAATATGAAAATACCTATCACGAGCATCTTCTTACCTCGCCTTCTTAATGTACACAATTCCAAAGAATGTGCCATATTCTCCTATGTTTTCTGGACTGATGTGAGTTCATCTATATGCGCTACTTATGAATGCAAACTTAACACAAAGAAATGCTCCTTCCGAAATACCGGACGAACAAAACGGGATGCCACGGGATCTGACCGGGAGGAGCTAGATCGAATTCAGCTGCTGCCTAGGGGAGAATTCTTGTGACCGACTGGTCTGATTGGTATTCTTCCGTGTTTTTTCCGATCAACCTCAAGCGAATGCCGGAACAGTACCCTACCAAACAGCAGTACCTACCAGCGATCTGCCCATTCTCTTCCTTGTCTCAAACCCACCCCTTACACACACTTACACTTATAAGCACTACACTACCACCTTCCTGGGGAGATTTGTCGGGAGCTTAGAGCTTGTCCCGGCTGGTACAGTGCCCCGCTGATAGGAGATACCTGCCTGAGGATCCCCAAGTATCTCGGCACCCAGCGGGGTCCACCACCTCTCGTAATAAAAACATGTACTACTCTTACAGGAGCAATGACCTTAACCGTTAGTTAATCCCTTAATCAACCCTTAATCAACAATGAAGCGAAACGGAGTGGAATATGGTTGACTCCCCAGATAACGAAAAATGAAAGGGGATAAGCCAATATAAGGGAAAACTGATTGTGGGGTGAAGTCGGGCTATGTCTTGTCGGGTAACGAAAAGTGAAAGGGTATTAGGTGGGAAGCGAGTATGAAGGAAAATGACCGCGGGATGCAGTCGGGCTATGTCTGGTCGGGTAACGAAAAGTGAAAGGGTATTAGGTGGGAAGCGAGTATGAAGGAAAATGAATGTGGGATGCAGTCGGGCTATTTCTTGTCGGGTAACGAAAAGTTAAAGGGTATTAGGTAGAAAGCGAGTATGAAGAAAAATGACTGCGGGATGCAGTCGGGCTATGTCTTGTCGGGTAACGAAAAGTGAAAGGGTATTAGGTGGGAAGCGAGTATGAAGGAAAATGACCGCGGGATGCAGTCGGGCTATGTCTGGTCGGGTAACGAAAAGTGAAAGGGTATTAGGTGGGAAGCGAGTATGAAGGAAAATGAATGTGGGATGCAGTCGGGCTATTTCTTGTCGGGTAACGAAAAGTTAAAGGGTATTAGGTAGAAAGCGAGTATGAAGAAAAATGACTGCGGGATGCAGTCGGGCCATGTATTGTCGGGTAACGAAAAGTGAAAGGGTATTAGCTGGAAAGCGAGTGTGAGGGGAAACTGGCAGCGGGATGCAGTCGGGCGATTCCCGCGCGCACAACGCCCGCTGTGTGCCCCGCCGGCTGCCCACGTGGCAGATGAGCGCGGCCTCTTCAAAGGGCGCGTGGCCGCGCGGCGCAGCCCCAACGTAAATGAAGTATTGTTCCGCAGCGGAGAGGCGGCGTTTCAAGTAGTCACGCGGGATCTCTGAGGGAACTTTTAAATCAACGTGTTCGCTTTGGGCCCCCTTGAAATATTTCATGGAATAAGGCACTATTGTTTTGAACAAGCTCTTCCTGACGTCTCGCTGCTTCTATTCCTTAACATTGCGGTACAGAAGGTTGAATCTCCGTAAACTCAGTTCCTTATGAATTCCTTCCTTTGGAATGCGTGTGATGGAATCTTAAATTTATTCACTATAATTTTTTCGTCGAATGTTGGCTTATCATATCTCACTATTTTCTATTTTTTATTATTTCCTTATCTGGAATGGCATCGCAGGGACTTAGGGTAGCTGCGAGCAAGATACAGCAAAGGCCGTTGACCAGAATCAAATGTGAGGCATAATTAAATGAATTATATAGTTATTTAAATAAATATATTTCATTCTTCCATGTCTTGGATATTTTTCATCGTGCTTTCCTGTCATGGGAACCATCACAAATCCACTTGTCATGAAAACCATCATATCTCCAACTTTCATGTTATTTGTCATCAGTTTCCACGCAATATGAAAACAAGAGAGTAACGGAAAATATTTCGGATACAGGCAAGAAGGGAATTGTTGAACCTGATGAACGGCAGCAGTAGACAGTAATAAATATTTTTAATAAGTAAAAAACTTTTGCAGAAACTCTTAACGAATTTATTGATACACTTTCGTGTATTCCGTTTTGTAGTTGTTGACTAGACGTCGTTCCTTTGGGAACAAAACCCCTCGGGCAACAAGTTTTGGTGCTTGTATGACGTGGTTTGCTTAGTCAGTGACCCTGAGGAATCCAGGAAGAGGATGTGAGCTTTTCGGTGACGAGGGTGGGAGCCGCGAGTGCGGAGCACAGTAGCGTGGTGGGTGCGCGCCCGGCGGTAAAAGTGTCATCCGGGGGTAAGCACGGTGAGCCACGGCGGCGGTGCCGCAAAGCCAACAACGCTATCGCTGCGTCGCCGCCTCCGCCGCCCCCGCAAACACGCGCGCTCCCACGAGACGCCCCGCGCTCCGCACGCGCTCCCATCGCCCACCGCGCCCCGCCCCCACACGCCCCAAGACGCCGTGCAATGTACGGAGAATGCCAGCCCCGGAAGCTCTCCGCATCCTCAGAAGGTAGTGTGTTTTAATCATCACTAGACATCGGATGTTTAGGGAAATGCCTAGTTTTTTCTAGAGAACTTATTTAAAGGCTGATAATATAGGTCCAAGAATCATGACAAATGATGACTTATGACGAAGTTTTATAATGCTTATTTTTGCTTATTTTAGCATAAATGCCTATTTTTTGCATAAATACCTTTTTAGGACTTTTTTTGCCTTTTATTATATTTATATACAATGCTAAGATATCGGAAAATCGGTGATGGTCCAACGCGACTATTCATTACGAAACCTTCAATTCACGTCTTGAAATTTAAAATTACGAGAGAATTCCTGAAAGTATACCAACTGATTATTGTCCATGTCCCTAATTCATAAATACCAGCCATGATTTGAGAACATGGACGGTTGACAATACACCGAGGGAACGACAACTTTAAGTGGAAATAAATATAAATTACCAGAAGGTTTCAGTGTTGCTAGTTCTGTACTGCTAAAATATATGTCAGTCACATCGTGAATCCTTGAAAAGTTACTGGTAACATGTAAATATTACTGGTTAATGGAAACTATTAAGAATAAAATGCAGAAGAGTAGTAAATATGTAAATCTAGTTCTACATTAAAATATACGAACTGTTTTTGTGCATTTAAGTTATGAAAAGAATATAGACAAAAATTGCAATTTTTCAATTTTATTGTGTATGTAACGTATGACAGTGCCTTTTTTATCCTTATTCTCGATGTGTTCAGTGCGTTTTAGGCGCCTAAAAGATGATTTTTTAGTGCCTAAACATCACATATCAAAAGGGAGTCAACGATAGACCCCAGCCAGTGGCATGGCGTGGGTGTCAGCCGCCTGAGGCAGAGGAAAATTTCGCCGCTCCGGTATTTCTATTTAAATGACTAAAATATACAAGCTTGAACAACTCAGCATATAGTAAAACAGACAATTATATAAATAAAAAAGGAAATACAATATTTAATAATAGTCAAATGTAACACACACGAACAACACAATTTGCAACAAATATCAATAATTTAACAATGTCTACACGTACTTATGAGCACTAAAATCACAGTTCGGAAAGAGCTTAAGTTCATGTGAATTGGACGACTGGCGATCCATCAATGAAACTTTCATTGAATTGTCAGAGCGGTCATTCACGGACTTTCCTGAAGGGACTTATCCGTATTGTACGCTAATTTGCCCCAGTTATCGTACAATACTGAACACTATTCTGTATATGATACAAATAATTTTCGCTGAATATGTCAAGAACATTTAAAGCACAAAATAAAATGCTGGTAATTCCTACAAGTCAGGACAGACGACGTTGCCAGTCGCTACAATGAACAAGATGTCATATATTTCTTTAAGGAAGTCGTCACAATAAATAATGAAAAATTCCATGCTCGTTTCAATCGGTCCGAATCGTAGGTAAGAAAAAAATATGAAATGAAAAATGTTCAAATTTTTAAACAAATAATAACAATAATAATAATAATAATAATAATAATAATAATTATTATTATTATTATTAATGTTATTATTTATTGTGAAATTTGCCGCCCCGTAAACGTGTCGCCCAGCGAGGGCCGCGACTGTCGCCTCCACTACCCTACACCACTGATGCCAGTATCACTAGGCAACACTGAAAATCCTTCCCGCTTGAAAATAACCATTTATGATTCATTCGATGAGGGAAAAAACGAAAATGACATTGAAAACTTGCAGTTACCTCTTTGTACCACAAATTACGGTAGTTTTGCTATTTTGAGAAAGGAAAGAATTTCAAAGTTCATTTTTGTTGAATTGTTATCTTCCTTATCACTAATTCGGTAAGGAGTTACTGTTTCACCGTTTAGGAATTTACAGTACTTGACAATTACTATGGAACAACTGATTTTTGCAATGTAGCGTCCTGACACCCAACCAATAACAGTCAAATTAATTGCTGACGGAATGGTAAAGCACGACCTGTTACCTGTTTTCAAGCCAGTGCACGAAAGTCCTTTATTCATTCGAAAGCTCATGCAGTTAGGTGTTCGACGAAAACAGTGCCGTCGGTTGTTCAACTTATTCTTGTGAAATTCAGTGTAGTGTGCAAAAATTAAGTGCAAAATGTCTGCAACACATAATTTGAGTGCTTATGATCGTGGGCGAGCAATTGGACGATTGGAAGCAGGTCTAAGTGACACCACTGTGGCACCAATTACAGGAGTGTCGCATGCCCATAGTTGCGGGAGGTGTCGCATGCAGCATGCGATAGCATCCCGAAGGAAATCCATTCCTCAAGGAGATAGGTATGTATCCCTAGTGGCGAAAAGGAACAGAAATCTCAATCTTAGATATCTGCGTACCTTGACAACGCTACCGGTACAGAAATATTTGCGAGAATCATTTATCGGCAATTAAATCAGGTTGATTTGCATGCCTGGAAGCGCATGGAAGCCTAATAACGTGTTGGACTTCTTTTTGGCCGGCGAAGTGCAGCAACTCGACGGGGCATGGACTCAAGTCGTTGGAAGTCTCCAGCAGAAATATCGAGCCCCGCATCCCGTTAAGCCGTACATATTCACGGAATTGTTGCTGATGCAGGTTGTTGTGCACGAACTGACCTCTCGATTATGTCTCATAAACGTTCGATGAGATTCATGTCGAAGATGTGGCTGGCCAAATCATTCGCTCCAGTTGTCCAGCAAGTTCTTCAAACCAATTGCAAACTATTGTGCCCAGTGGCCTGGCGCACTGACATCCGTAAAAACTCCATCGTTGTTTGGGAACATGAAATCCAAGAATGGCTGCAAATGTCTCCTAGTAGCTGAATATAACCATTTCCAGTCAATGATCGGTTCAGTAGGATCAGGAAATCAGTCCATTCCATGTAAAAACAGTCCACACCATTAAGGAGCCACCACCAGCTTGCCAATGTCTTGCTAACAACTTGGGTCCGTGGCTTCGTGGGGTCTGCGCCACACTCGTACCCTACATCAGCTCTTACCAAATGAAATCGGGATACATCGGACCAACCTACGATTATCCAGTCTTTTAGAGTCCAATCCATATAGAGCCCAGGAGAGGCGTTGTGGGCAATTTCGTGCTGTTAGCACGAGTCAGTCTTCTGCTGCCACAGCGCAATAAAATTTAATTTCGCCGCACTGTTCTAACGGATATGTTCGTCGTACATCCCATATTGATTTCTGCAGTTATTTCACGCAGTGTTGCTTTTTGTTAGTACTGACAACTCTAAGCAAACGGCGCTTCTCTCGGTCATTAAGGCTATCGGCCACTGCGTGGTCCGTGGTGGGTGGTTAGACTGAAATTGAGTATTCTTCGCACACTCTTCAACTATGGATCCCAGAATATTGAATTCCCTGACGATTTCCGAAATGGTATATCCCATGAGTCTAGCAGCAACTACCATTCCGCGTAAAAACTCTGATAATTTCGTCGTGCAGGAATAATTCAACGGTTAGCGTATCGGACTGTTAAACCCAAGATAGTGGGTTTAAACCCGATCAAAGCTGTGTATTTTTAAGAGCCAAAAATCCTTCGTACGCCTTCCTTCTGAGGGGAAGTAAAGCCGGCTGTCCCATGTTAGTAGATTTTCTGCATGTAAAAGATCCTCAAGCCTAAATAATGCCTCTGAGCAAAATTCAAATCGCCTGTTTCGTCGCCCAAGTCATACCTCCATTCTCTTGGAAACGGTGAAAGGAGTGTAGCGGCATCTGCGTGGTCAGACGGAAGAGCAGGCCTCATGGCCTCGCCACGGAAAATAAGGCATAGATTGATTGATTGAAAATCACGTCAGAAATCTTTTCACTTGAGGACAAATGAAAGCTCTGCCAATGCGCTGCCCTTTCGCATGCAATACTACTGCCATCTGTATATTTGCATCTTGCTACCTCATGATTTTTGTTACATCAGTTGGTTGGGGTCACCGCCTTCATTGAAGTCGGCAACAGTGGAACGGAATTATGTTCCGACAAATCCTGTTTCACTTTGACGAGCGATTCTGGTTGCCAGACACTGTAGAGAGATAGGGGAAACACGTTACTGCCAACAGAATGTTCATGAACGTGATCTCTATGATGAAGATGCGAGGATGTGGGCTTGCATTATGCACAATGGCAGAACACAGCTTCACATCTTTGGGCGAGGTAGCGTTACATCGCAGCGGTATTGCAGAAAGATTATTCTGTATCATTATCGTATTTTTAGATGTGTGGTAGGTCCAGTCTTTGTTTGTGGACCACAGTGCGCGTCCACACAGAACCGCTGAAGTGTCGGACACACTAGAAAGTGAAAATACTGAACGTATGCAATGGGTTTGCTTACCCTCCGGACCGTATCCCATAGAGCATCCCTGGGATGCCCTTGCAGACTTGTTTTTCAAAGAACTCGCCCTCCGCGAACCATGAAAGAACTGAAAAATGCCTTGAGAGGAACAATATCCCTCAATGACTTCTCGATTATTTAGTGGACAGCATGAATTACAAATGAAAAATGTGGATTAGAGTTAGAAGAGGCCACACATTTTACTGAATTGCTTCATTTACTGCAACTCAAGTATAAGGGTCGTTAAATACTGAAATTGCGTAAAAAATCCTTAATGCATGTTTTTCGTAGAAAAAACTTTAAAGAAATATTTTCTGTAATTGTGTTGTGCCTCCAACCTCTGTTCCTCACATTGATGTTGTGTAACTTCTTCTACTACTGGTTCACGAACGTAATACCATAATCAAATACCTAATAAATTTTACTATAATTGCGTTATTTATATTTCAGCGCACGTCATAATTAATGTTTCTCAAGTTAATTAGTAACTGCTTGGCTGCTCATCTTCCGTGTTTCATCACTGGTGAACAGTAATAGAGTCCAAGATAGATGGGATACTGCTTCGTTGAACTCAAGTAACACATTACTTGGATATATTTTGATTGCATGATAATGTAAAGTAATTCTGCGGGAGATTTTATGGGTCCCTGAAACCGTAAAAGTGAATCTCTCGAACGCCTATTGTAGTCAAATTTACGGTTTTTTGGCCCTTGGTACCAAAATATGTTTTTTCTCAATCTCTTTATCTATCTGTCCATCACAAATTTTCCTTATTTTTTGTCGAATAGAGCAAACCAGACGTTTATAAAACGGCGCCTTTTCGGTTTTCGTAAAATCTTCTAAATTTTCGAAAATTCCGATAGTTAACCTTTCTTTCCACTTAGCTCTCAACAAAACTCCTGAAAATATTTTCTTAATGAAATCTTGTTTTCCGCATCTGATTTTTAAATAATGGCAAGTACATTTTGAAAATATAAGTATATTTTGTAAATGTCTTTTACAAATTTTCTAATTTTATTACCCTAATGTTTAGACAATCAATTGAGTACAGAATTATCCATTAAAATTCATGTTAAAAAAAAATTGAAATTGGGTATTTTATTTTCGAGTTCGTTTCGTGAACAGTGTATTCACCTCATCAGATAATAAGATCTGTGAATAAGAATACGTTTTTGGCAAGAAACAGATAAAATATATCAATGATAAAATAAACATAATATATGTAAATAAAAAGCAGACTATGGAGAGCAATTCACCTTGTCATAGTAATAATTATATATATTTAGTTTAGACCGTGAAACATGCTAGACTAAATATATACTCTTATAACCACGACATATATAATATACTTATAACTATTTTATGCAGAAAACATCAGTTTAATGCGATGAATATTGTAAGAGAAAGACTGTATGGGAAGGTATTTTCGCAAATGTAACTGAAACCCTAAGTTAGTGCAGTAGGGCGGTTATGATGAAATATAGGTTGCGGAATCTTAGGCGCAACATTCACACACATGTACATGAGATAACATGAAAGAATATGTTCACAACTCTTCCATCATTTCTCCTGCAATAGAACACATACGAAACTGTACAAAGATATTCTTGTTAGCGAAGTTTTGACGACACGTCGAATTGGCATACTGGTACACCTTGCAGCACAAGTCTGAACTTAGACACGCGAAAAAAAAATACTGATCTGTGAACTCAGATTGCGAATACAACCATTGCGAACCGCAAGTTGATTTTAACACGGATTGAAGCTAGGTCACGATTTTACTCTCAGAACAGAGTCATATGCTACAGTTCAGAGTTCATAACTCGTAACATTCGGTTCGAGATTAATGTGAAAAATATACTCAGATGGTTGCCGTACTATTAAAAATATTATAAATAGTTTGAAATGATATACACACTTGCGCAATTCTCATGTTTGCCTTGAACAGGACTTCAAAATGGCATGATGCAATAAATTAAGTGCACAGTGGCACATCCGTGCACCATGGAAACTCATTAGACTTTAAGTACCTCATTGTTGCGCGAAGAAAACTTTTCAGTTTGTGAATAGGGTTGGGAACTAAGTGCTCAATCAAATGAACGTATTTGAAAAATTCTGAAAGAATCAAGACGGCAAATCGCCTAAGGCAGTTAAAATCCGTAGGCGGTTCGCCAAAAACTAGCGTAGAGGTACGTGGCAACCCGATTCGCAGAATTGCGCGATCATTTTAGATTGCCAGGAAAAGGGACAGACTTGTGGGGTGTGGGTTATCGCTGAAAAAAGTTAGAAAATTTCTAAACATTCACTATACGGAAAAGAGAAAACCCAAAAAACATTATTTCATGTCGTTCAATACAAGTCTCGAAGTAATGAAATGAGGGAGGTTTACAAACTTACTCTATTCACCGGGTACACCGGGTTAAACGCGTTACGGAAAATGTTATTGAAATGTTTTATATCTACAAGTATGTGTACATGTATGTAGTGGGGAACTATGAAAAGAAATCCTGGTGTTCACCTTAACTTACAAACGTAATACATCACATATAAGTATTATCGCTGAATATTTTTGTGAAAGTACACATGTATCTGATGACTGCGGAACATTGCATTTGGATTTGAAAATACTATATCTTCAAACTTACAATATTCGCATTCTTCGATTCGTTATCTCCAACCTCATTCTCGCACACGCTTGCTCGTAAAAGGCCTTATTGAAGTTCTTGAAACAACCAAAAGAGGCGACGACGCTTTGAACAAATGACGGCATTAAAGCGTTCATTCCATTAATTTTACGATTTTATTAAAATGTAGTGTTTGTACTATAATGCAGGTATTATATTTCTTGAAATCTCCGATTCTTCGAAAATTGAAACCTTCATTTTTTGGGTCTTCTTACATGTACAATTTTGAATATAGAGGTATTTTCGTTAATGAAATCTGTTCTTTAAAGACACGTTTTAAAATAAGGACGTGAATGAATATTCAAAAATATGAGAAGTTTTCTTATAATTTAGTGTGAAATAAAGTCAATTTTTAAAGATACTTTTTCTCAAAAAAAACCTTCATTTATTTCGTTATCTTTTCTCCTCGTATGAATCAAAGGACGGTAAAAACGTGGTGATATTTTAATTTCCGACGAACTCAGTATTTTCAAAAATTGCAAAATTTTAACATTTAAATATTACTTAATCTAACAGTTTGCATTTAGTAATTTTAGCAGTCTAAAATTACTAATTCTCTAGCATCAATATTGTAATTTAAAACTTACAAAATTGATCGTAAGATTTTTGCCTTAAACAAAATCTGTTTTAAAAAAGCATCTCTTTAAAAAAAGTAATGCACAATTGTTTGGAAAAGAAACGAGTAGTTTTTGCGTAATTTGTGCTTGAAATTAATGGAATTTATACAAGATAAAAAACGTTTTACAAATACGCTCTACATTCTTTGCACGAATAGAACAAGGACCGCTTAAAAGCATGAGGCAGTCTCATTTTCGTTAAACTTTCTGAATTGTCGAAAAACGAGAATCTAGAAATACGAAAAAGTATATGCTATTGTAGGACAACTTGTTTCACTTTCTCCCCGCAAGTACCCCTGCACTTACATGTCAAATGTTGATATTATTTTGCCTGAGACAGCCGCCTGCTCTCTGGTCGGGATGTGGAGGCCACGGACGGGGTGGCTAGCCCTCACGGGGGGGGGGGAGCGTGGCGCGTCGAGTCGCGTCGCGGCGTCGGGAGGGTGCGCTGGCGCCGCGCGGCTCGACGCGTCGCGAGGACGCGGGGCAGCGGGCGGGCAGGGCGAGCGCGCGCCAAATCTGAGTTGACACGCGGCTAATAGCGCGTCCCGCGGGTGGGGGGGGGCGCAGGGGGGGCGGCGTGGGAGCGACGATAGCGCCTCAGCTGCGCCTCCGACGGCGGGTGGCGAAGGTGAGGGGGCGGAGGCGGTATCACCCCCGGGCGCACACCGCCCCGTGCCACGCCGCGGCGCCGCCGCCCCCCGTGTTTGCAGCTCCGCCTGTAAATCACCGCCTGGCCAGACCATTACCGCGTCACCGCCACCTGCCCGTTCGTGGCGCACGCCCTCGACCCCCCCCCCCCGCGCTCAAAGAACGCCACGTCGCTGCGATGCTCGGCGACGCCGCGTCACGCTCGTTTTCGCGGAGGGATTTCCGTTATTGAGTCATTCTCCGATTTACTAGCCAGGGAGACGCGGAATCGCCACTCACATAACTTTCTCATGCACGCTCCAAGAATATCTCATTGTCGACCTTCTACAATGCAGTAACAAAGAAACAAGGAAACGGCGCATTAATATTTGAAAACTTTTTGTGACTGACAAGGAGGCCAACTATATTTCTGGGCACCCCTTTCGATTGAACTTTTTCATGTTTACATATGACATATTTCACCAGAAAATAAATAAAATATATTACACAGATTAATAAATTATAACATTAATGTTTACTTTTAATAAATATAAATCGTTTTATGTTGAACTATTTACAGGGTTGACCGATCTGTGGACCATTTCCCTTAAATGTTACCTTGAATGTATTAAATTACTTATTCTGTTTATTATAATTTTTAAAATGTTTTTTGTGCATAAAATAATAATGACAAACCGGTTTTAAGAGATCTAAATTAAATTTAGAAAACAGTCAGTTTAAGAAGAGGGAAATAAGGGATTAAAAACATAAAGTTTTATTACTTATGGAAATGTAATAGGGATATGGATTACCCCTTTGAAAATGTTCAGGTGGGCCACCACTCCCTTGGAGATATGTCAAATAGTTACATCTAACATAAAACATGGGAGCCATTGCCGTGATGATAGTGAGATATTCTCAAAACTATTGGTCCTTGCTCCTGGACCTAAAATGAAACAAATAATGTCAGATAATGTAGATATCACTGTAATATTAATTTTTTAAAAAAATGTCAAAGAATTATTTTCACACTTTATTTATATTTTTTAATTAAACTGTCAAAATTAATTCAAGACTCCACGAAACCAAAGTTGTGGGCATAGCTAGTCTAGCAATAATTAAATATTGGCCTTCTTTCAATGACAGCTTAGGAAATTTCATTGATTATATTACTTTTCCTAACGAGGCAAATGAAGGTATTATCTTCAAGGTGGAATATGTCACGGCTTTTCGCGTTTTTCTCGGTCGTGCCGCTAGAGTCGCTTGATCTGCAGCACTGCTTGATACGGTCGCGATCATGCGACATCTTGCGGCAGGACCGAGAAAGACGCAAAAGTAGTGCCATAATCTACCTTGGAGATAATACCCTCAGCTGCCACGTTAGAAAAACCCAAATATAACTGGGTAACCTAAGCTAACTTTTAATATTTTTTGACCTTCTGAACACCTCAAGCCCTACGTTTTATCCTACTACGCCCTCCGAATTATCCTACTAAATAAACTTGCTTAATTTGTTCACGACATACGAAGCTTCAAGATTCGAGAAGAAAGTGAGATAAGGAAAATAAAAGATTCAAGATACATATAAACGTGAAGGGAAGTGAAGAAAAACGTAATTTTGTATATTGTGACAGCTATCTGAATGAAAGAGTAATGACAAATAGTGCTAGCAGCATCATTAAAAAAGCGGAATTATCTTGAGTGTCAAGTCCGTTTTCTGATAGGGGACCCGGGTTGAGGCGCTGATGGCTCGGATACCCGCGGTGTGGCGTCGCTGTGTGTGCACCCGTGAGGAGCGCCGCCCGCAGATAAATCGTCAGGAAAAGGTTAAAGTTAACACCGCCGCAGACTCCAGCCTTGTCTGCTGCCCGGCGACACCCAACCTCCCCGCCCCCAGCCAGTTGCGTCGTCGAAGGGGAGGCTGCATTGGAGGGAGGTCAAAACTTGTCTGTCGATGACATTGCTCGTTGTGGGACTATTTTTTTTTAATCTAGGGCTTTTATCCAGTCGACAGCCGGTTACCCTTTACGCCCCGATGGGACCCATATTCAACCATACACTAGACACCAACACACTTGCGGGCTCCTCAGATCAGTTCGGGGTCAGCAGAACGCGAGGCCCTCCGCGACAACACACACACAAAGTCAAGGGACAAACAGCCATGCCCAAGGCGGGACTCGAACCCGCGACCCTTCGGACCGAAGCGCTGAGTCGGTACTCGCTCTTAGCCACCTCGGCCATCCAGGTCGGCTGTGGGACTAATTACAGGACAAAATTGGCCGAATGGAAGAGTAACTTCGTTGTCCTAGGGGCGTCGCATTCTCTTAATTTCGGCTGGCCTTCTTCGCCACTTTCAAAAACGTTTGAGATGTTTTCTGAGCAGCCAAATTGATATTCATTGCAAGGAGATGCTCATTAGAGGATACTCATTAGTTATGTGTATTTGGGTTCAAATCATATTATTGATCATATTATAATTTTTAATAAGTGGGCAAAAATGCAAGGGAAAAATACGACTTAGTGACTCAAACACAATTCATCAATTCTAAAACAAAATTTGTTTCATTCCAATTAAGGGTATGTATTTAAAAGAAGCTTATTGATTAAATAATTTTATAAACCATTATTTTACTTTCTCGTACACGTACGGAGTTATATACGGAGTCATACACGTAGAATAGAGAGAGTTATGTAATGCTGCGCGAAAAACGGCGGATTTTCAGCAGAAAAAGTTCATTGCCAGGCCCTGACAGGGTGGAAGGAAAGGAAAAAATGGACAAATCCGTTTGTCCGCCTGTGAACACTACTAGCGCCTAAATCGTCTGTACGACTTTTTTTTCAAATTCAAGAAATCGCTGTCCATCTAGCTAGTTGAATCTTTGTGATTTTGAAAAAAATCTTTATACTCTGGGGATACTTACATGAAGCCTCCCGGGTATTTTCAAAATTTTCTCAAAAGCAGCCCCAAATTTTTTCTTAAAATTTTTTGGTTGGGATAGTGGTAAATATACTCTATCAGATAACATAAACAACATATTGCTCCAATATTTTTTTTTTCAAAAATTACAAAAACGCAATTCCTATTAAAATGGTACCCGTCAAATTTTCGTCAACAGTTGCCTTTTCTAGAAATGAGTTCCGAGGGAATTCTCCAAACGAATAAACCCTCGGGTCGCTGTACAATGCCAGAGAAACAATAACGGAGGCAGGCGGCCGAGAGCAATAATCAAAGCGAGGGGGAGTCGTTCAATTTAGGGGAAGAAAATAGCCCCCGCGCCGGCGGGCGAGTGGCGGGGGCGGGGGGCCGGTGACATTCCTGAAGCGCTCCGCGGCGCGGCGCGGGCCGGGTGACGGGGAGGGGCCTGGATGGCGGAGGCGGGGGGGGCGAGGGGGCGGGGGGGGGGGCTGCGGCTGCTGATGGCATCGGCGCGGCCGGGGTCGAGGGTGGCCACTTCTGCGCCGGCTGACACCATGATGAACGAGCGCGCAAATGGTGCGGATTTGTTTCTATAGAAGTCGCTGCAGCAGCAGCAGCCGCCGCCGCCAAGGGAAGACCAAGACTGTGGATGGAGGGTGGAGGGTGTGTAGGGGGTGCGAGACTCCTCAACCCCGCAACCCCGTCCCCTCCCCCCTCCGAGGCGGTTGGGGTTGCGGAGGTAGAAAGGCGGACAGTCGCATCCACTAAATGTGGCTCTGGATGGTGAAGTCGTCCAGCAGGGTGATTTCAGGGAATTGAGTCGTTCATTTGAGAATTCAGTCATCCAGTAGAGAATTAGGAAATGGAATAGGAATCCTTCTAACCAACAATACTTCTCTTTAAATATGAATCAATCGCGATGATATAAGAATATTTCCAATCTACATCGTAAACACGCAACATTAAATGACTAAAATATTACATTACTTTTTACTTATGTCTCAAGAAATTAATCTGCATCAACAATATGCTTCTAGAATCCAAATAGGGGATGATGAAGTACATCACCTTGACCTATTCACTACATAAATTGTTACGAGTTACAAAATAATGATTCCTGCAACCTCGTCTTCCGATTATCTTTCGATGAAACGGGGAAAATGATTTCCCCGCGGAAAGAAATTGTTTCACGAGTTGAGGGTACCCCTTTCCGAGTGTTGGCTATCCCCTCCACAGGGTTCCCAAATACGAACTGCAATTTAGGCAGAGTGTATGTATCAATTAATATTGTGACTAAAACAATAAATTAAAATTAATATTTGTGATAAATATATGGTCAATAGCGAAATGAGAAAGTCTGAAGAAATCAGGAGAATAATGATCTTCAAAAGGGATCTTTAAGAAAATACTTAATGGGATTTATTTACAGAAATGAATGAATTTTAATGCATTACTTTGAATTTGCAAATGTCAAATTATTAATTAGCACTATGTAGCAGGAGCATTCCCCAACTTGATTTCCACCAAATGATTTCTAGCACGAAACCGATTTCTATGAAGAAAACAGTGTAAAAAAGTTGAGAAATGTGCTTTTGCTGTTAGGAAACAATTATTTTGAAAAACGATTGATTTGAAACGAACGATTGAATTATTTCGAATTTTAGTAAAAAAAATAACATTGATTTACATAAACTTTTTGTCTTTTATTAGTTCTGAGAATACTTCAGTTGTGTTTCGAAAGTCTGAGAAAAATTATTGTTGTTAATCACCAATTTTTGCTCATTTCTAATATCTACAGAACCGGGAAGTCGAGTCCTCATGAAGACGGATTTTCGACTCGAACTACATTGTTGAATCGTGTTTAAACGCTGTGTGGAAGAGAATTCTAGCAAGCTCTCCAGATCGATAGTTTTCCGGGCATTCTCAGATCAATAACTCGTAAATGCTGAAGCAGTACCCTTACAAACGGGCCACTGGCAATTCGGAATATTTCTTTCCTCTTCCTTGTCCCATCCTCTTCACTTACACAAACTTTTTCACTTACATGCTCTACATTACCACTCATGACGGAGATCAGTGGGGAGCTCATAGTTTGTCGCAGGTGGGGTGGTGTCAGCTGGGAGAGATACTTGGAAAAGGAAACATGGAAAGGGAAAGTTGTATAATTCTAAACAACCTGTAACAATTATTGTACCTCAGCTTCAGGGCCAATCACCCCCATTTCGATGAGGCTTTTTGTCCAGTTTTCCTGATGCTTTGAGCAAATGCTGAGATGGCACCTTGTTTTGCCACAATGCCTGACATCTGCATGAACATCGAGGGACCTGCCTCCAGTAGGTGGCTCTGTAAAAATTGAGGAATCGTGAGGAGTATAGGACGGTGAGCAGGATGTTGGTTGGTAGACAAAAGAAAGCGTTGCAATAAAATTGGAAAGTCAATTCATAAATCCCACTAAATTGTAGTAATATTGTAAAGAAATATCGTCCAATTATTTTAAGGCCAATGTTTATACTGATTAACATTAATACACGAGTCCTGGGTTTTGTGTGTTCTTTATTTTCGACGTTTCGAGCATGATTTCTAACCAATGGGTCGCAAAGAATAAGATAAAGATAAGATAAATTTATTTAAACTGCAATTGGGTGTGACCCGGTGGCAGTTAATTACATAAGTAAGATATTAATTTTCATGCAAATAACATAATAATGTTGATAATAATGCTAAAATAATAATAATAATAATAATAATAATAGTAATAATAATAACAGTAATAATAATAGTAATAATATTAATAATAATAATAATAATAATAATAATAATAAATAATAATTGAATTATTATTTATTATTATATATTAAATATTTATATTAATATTATATATTAATATTATATTATATTATATTATATTATATTAATATTATATATTAAATATTTATATTAATAATATATTAAATTATTATATTATTAAATATATTGAATAATATTACAAAGACTGATGATTAAATGTGGTTGCTACGTAAACTGTAAATAGTTTGTTATATCCCCGAGGAAGGCTCAATAAAAGCTGAAATGTTGAGCGATTTAATAATCGCTTTCTTTGCATGACCTAAACTCATCCCTTGTCACGTTTTGATAAATCTAATTTAGCCAAAAACGATTTCAGAGTAGTATATTAGTAGGCTCTTTAGAGAATATTCAGATACAAATGACACAGTTCACGATTGTTTTTACCAAAAATTTAAAATTCGCAAGATTTTATTTGTATACTGCTTTACCCCTTAATTGACCATCAATCACACGTCTTAAGCTCATCCTCTCTCCCTAAGCAAACAAAAGGAAACAATACTTAACATGGTTCAATCGTCCGAAGGTGGAATAGCAAAGCAGGACCTCAGGCCTGAGTGCAATTCGGTCGGCGTGATGAATTGTAATCCCCCCTAGAGCAAACTCGAATTTAGACTAATTACCGCGCTCGCACAAAATGTACCACTCTGTTTTCCTTGTGTTTCAATTTATGAGTTGCTCCGCGATTAACTTGTCGCATAAATCAATCTCGGGACAATTAGGCGGAAACGTTCGGGAGATGGCTCCTCAATTCAGCTGTCGCGGCGAAGGCGGCTTCGGCCCTCGCACTTCATTACCGCGCACAGTGGGGCGACAGCCAAACGCACGCAACAGATATTCCGAAAATACTCTCATTTTGTTAAATATGCAATGTACATTTGTAAGGTTGCAAAAAGCTAATGTATGCAAACATTTTGAAATACAAAGTTGGGGGATCTGATATGAGGAATATCAGTGAAAAATAAATTCACTCTGACATTAAAGGACACACGTATTTGGGTTTTAATATTGCGCAAGAATGTATTCAAAGAAAAATCTGTGGAATTG
This sequence comes from Teleogryllus occipitalis, assembly GCA_011170035.1. NCBI lineage: Eukaryota > Metazoa > Arthropoda > Insecta > Orthoptera > Gryllidae > Teleogryllus > Teleogryllus occipitalis. Next base: position 40,248 of record BLKR01002482.1, read on the forward strand.
TGCCATTAATCAAAGTAATGTCTTTCACAATCAGGCCCACGAAAATGATCTACAAACCCTGTTACAAAGCCCATATATATATATATATATATATATATATATATATATATATATATATATGTGTGTGTGTGTGTGTGTGTGTGTGTGTGTGTGTGTGTTTACTTATGAGTGCGCTTGTGGACGGCCGTTTGACCATTTTGTTAACATTAGTAAATGAAATGTTATAATTTAAAGAACTCAGAAATCTTTAAAATTATTACTTACAAGCTATTAAATGAGCCTTAATTACATTAATATAAAAAAATAACATGCAGTGAGATCTTTCCTTCTTCTTATGTGAAATTTTAACCTCTTTATTACTTTTTTATTTTCACCTGAAAATTCAACATTAGAACTTCAACGCTTAAAACATATTTATAAGCATGGCTAAATCATGAAAGAAACACTTCTACATCGCTGATAGACTTACACAGAAGGCTATTATGTACACAAACTGGCAATTAATTGTACTTAAAAATGTAGAATTTTGCCGCGTCAATGTTGATTGCGAAGCACCGTGCGGCGCAGGGTTCGTAATTGAAAACGCGGCCATCGGCGGAGACGCCTAGCCACGCCGCCGCCGCCGCCACCCACGCGCCGCGCCGCCTGCCCCCAGGCTGCATGTTAATAACTTCATAAACTTCCTGCGTGGGTGGGGGTGGGGGTGGGTGGGGGTTGGCGGGGTGGAGCACTTGCAGCGGCCGACGAGCGCCGTCGTGGCGAGTGCGCCCGCGAGGGCTGGGAGATGACGGCGTGGGCGGCGCCTGCGACTGGGGAAAAGGTGGATGCGCGTGGAATTATGGAGAGAGATGCGGAGGGCACGCGAACTCGCGAGGGGGGATGAGGAGCAACTACGGCAGAAGTAAATGTACTTGATATGAAATTTATGTAAATATTTTCGAAAATGTTAAGATATTCGCATTATTGCTATCATAATAATAATAATAATAATAATAATAATAATAATAATAATAATAATTATTATTATTATTATTATTATTATTATTATTATTATTGGGAGTTTTGGGTCGGTAGTCCGACTTCGCTAGACAGCTATCGGTGCCCCCCTTGCCTGGGCCTTAAATTCCCATGCTTGGGGGAAGAACGACATGATGCGAACATGACGTATTCTCTTTACCCGTAACTAGCAAGATCCACCTGCTTGAGCTTTTCTTCATCACACATCTACAGAAACTGGGACGATTTTAAAGGAAAGCTACAACTATATTTTTGAGTCGACCGGGAATCGAACCCGGGAAGCACAGCATAGGAAGCTAGTACGCTGCCCATGAGCCAACCCAAAGGTCACTATCACTATTACTACTACCATTATTATTATTATTATTATTATTATTATTATTATTATTATTATTATTATTATTATTATTATTATTATTATTATTATTATTATTATTATTATTATTATTATTACCATTATTATTATTATTATTATTACCATTATTATTATTATTATCATTATTATTATCATCATTATTATTATCATTATTATTATTGTAATTTCTATTATTATTAAAATTAGTCGTTGCACCTGTGCAAATACATGGCGCGAAAGTAAGTGCTGTACAAAAGTTACAACAGAAAAGTTCTATTAAGTTCGTTTCAGAAATTTCGAAACCTCAAAAACATTGTTTTATATCAAACATTACGTACCCTCCAAAACTAATGAAATGATGGAGGGGGGGGGTCAAATTCTGGAACAATATAATTACTTTTCACTGTGCACAATAAGTTAGATGTTTCTGAAAGTGTAATTGATTTTTTTACCAGATCTGTTCATAAATGGATGTTGTGGAGGCTTACTATTTGATGTGTAGCAGAAAATCCTACCATTCATCCTAATTTACACTCATTGCATCACATATCACTGAAAGTTTTTAGAAAGAGGATGCATGTGCCAGATATGTTTCTTGAGATTGCGTTTTTATATACTCACAGATCTGCATTCGTATTTAATAGCTCTTATTTATCTTTGAAAATAAAAACCTCGCTGAGTTATCTTCCCTAACCTCACGCCCGAAGACGAAACGACAGCTAATTTTGATAGATAGTTTGCGAATTGCAATTTAAAACGTGACCAACTATTAGAGTTGGTGTTGAACGAAATAACATTTGACGGCAGATAAGCGTTAATTATTAATTATAAGCGTTAATTCTTTTTTACTCCATGGCTTTTATGTTTTATGTTTTTTGGCTTTTATGTTACATTTTTTTAGAGCACCGAGATTTTCACGAAGGAAGTCTAGGTGCAGAAATGTATATTTTTTTATTTACTAGATAATTATTATGTATGTATAATTGCATTACTTGTATTCCAGGTGGCTGGGCCGAAGGCCTCGTTGGGAATTTGTTCTTTAAGATACGGAACACTGCCCACTTCTATCCATCACTATCACAAAACTTTCATCAATGTGATGAGTATGGTGTGCAAGAGAGGAAGCTATGCGGGTAGAGCATTACAAGGGTTTGTGAAGTTACATTTTTTACGTCCAGAAATCAGGTGTCGTTAAGACCAGTGGCTTCTTCACAAAATTATTTTTGCGTTGTCTGCTATCCCAGTCGCATAGAAAACTTCAAAATTTAAATTATCCCTGACGGAGATCTAACAAAATGTGATAACTATCAAATCGCCATGTACATTCCACGATTGCTGCTGGTATTGTGTCTTTGATAACAAACGTTTCATGATACCATACGTCTGTTTTATAAGGGCAACATAGACAAGAGGAGTAGCTGATTTCTCATTACCGATGTGAATAAGCCCGGCTTTTAAACTGAGTTTAGAGGAATCCATAAACAATCTTCATTTCTTTGGATCATGATGGTCTTCCAAAGCACTCAATAATACATCAACATCACTACAGTGCACTAGATTGATTTCTTCTGAGAACAGACATCGAAGATTTTGTCCCGTCGGCAATTCGCAGTAATTGTAGTTCCCTTCTGAAGAAGGTTCCAACACTTTAATCGAGACGCCAATAATTGTGCCTAATTAGTCCAGTTTAAATCACGAACTAGATATTTTTGTTCTCACTGATTGATTCTATGACATTCTGTACATATTCCACCGAAATCTGTGCTTGAATGTCGTCCTTTTCGGTTCTTATGTTCAAATCTTCATCACCAGTCTTTCATCGGAATATAAACTTCAATTGTCCGGTGGCGCTGGGATTGAAAGTTCGTCGCTGTGAGGAACAGGGTTGATAGCTGTAGGAAGGTTGCGATACTCAATTGTCTTCTTGGATTTGCTTGTGATTCCAGCAACTTGAGTAATGTAGAAATAACAGTCCTTGGGTCCTCTCCATACCATGGGAATTGCAAATGGCATAAATGGCGAATTTCCGTTACGCCATCTACTAAGTAATGTTACGTAGGACGCACAGCAAGTATGAAGGCTCACAATTTGTTCTGATCACCGCATTGACACCCAACATACAATTCATATGCCTTTTTAATTAAGGGAGTAATACATCACCCTTGGCTCATTACCCAACCACACACAACAGAAATTGTTTGGATGGTTTCACATTGCCCGGGTATTGCAAAGAATATATATATATATATATATATATATATATATATATATATATATATATATATATATATATATATATATATATATATATATATATATATATTTATGGCGGGAAGCCATTTACACGTTAGCCAACTGCAACGAACGAATGCAGGAAGGGAATCTGATGGGCTCGAGGGGACAACGACCACAGAACCTCTCAGTTACGTTGCCAGCCCTAGTTGTCACTTTGGCTCATCCTTAGGAAAATCGTTCTATAGAAGCATATGTGTTTGCTCCTTGGCAATATGGCTTCGATTACAATATTTATCGATGATTTACTGCTGACTCCTATTTCCCCATGGCCCTCATAATCCCCGCTTTCTATACTACTCCATTCGTTGTTTATGTTCTTTCCATTTTCTCCTGTCATTGAGACACTTGTATTTAGACACTATCTATCTATCTATCTATTCATCTATCTATCTATCTATCTATCTATCTATATATATATATATATATATATATATATATATATATATATATATATATATATATATATATATATATATATATATATATATATTGTAGCGGCACAGACCACCACGAGGTATTTCGGCAATAATCCCTTTCAGCCACAGGAAGTCAAACAAAGGGACGGAAATGCCCAACGGCTTGTCATACCCACGCCAAGGAAAAACCCCTGACGTCATGGGAAGGGCGCGTCTCAACTTGTGAAAGGGCGCGAAGGCCTACGTCACAGGGCGGTTTATAGACTAGGCAGATGGCGCTACTTGACGGTTCTACGCCAAGATGAGACAAGTCACGTGACGTACAACCCGATGCGTGATTGGCGGAGAGCCACCGCGTCATCATGACGGGAGAGGGAATGGCGCGTGCCATAAAAGGGAGATACGAGCTTTCTGAGCCTTCTTATTTGAAAATTCTTCGGTGAGCGATCTTCTGCTCTTCCTAAGTGCGTCGGAACTTTATCGCTCCTGGGTTCGGCTCCTCTTGAGTATCGCGCCGCTGTATGGCTGCTGGGTGCCGCGATCAGTGTTTCGCGCTGAGGCGTTAGCCGCCGGACGTGAACTGGTACAAGCGTGGACGTTACCGCGTGTACGCACGCAAGCGTGTCCGTCCCACATATGCGGGCACCATCCGAAGGAACGGAAGGCGGAAGGCGCCTTCCCTGAGGCATCGCTCTCACCACGCCGCCACTTCAGCGAGTTGCGAGGGAGACCCGGCGTCGACTGGAGCTGACTGAGCCTCGCTGCAACCGGGAATCAACGCCTACCAGCACCGAGCACGGACCATTCGGGTGAGATCGCCAAATGGGGCAACCGCCCACGAACATTTAAATCGAAAGGTGGAGAGAAAGACAATTAAGAGAGAGAGAGGAATAGATAGTCAGAGCGCAGTAGGCGACAATTGTAATTTAGTACTGTTATGATGTATGGGACATAATTATCTTGGGTGGGTATTAGTAACATTAAAGCAATATTTTGTTATCTTATCAGCTCGTTCAATGATAGAAAAACCAGAATTCAGTCATGCATGTCTCCCGAATCCTCTGCCAGATTCTATAAGTGGCTACGCAGGTGAGTTCTCACTACCACTGGCAGCCGGGCAAGCAGCCAGCCCACGTTGGACAGGGCAGAAGCTCACAATATATGTATTCAGTTCTGCTCTTATGTTCTCATTTCTTATTTTGTCTAATATGAAAGAAACTTTGACTATTCTGAAGAACGTCATTCCGCTCTATGTGTTGAACTATATCTTACTTCGATCTATTTATATTCAAACTGAATATCCTACATCTACCCTGACTGTCTTTCTTTTCACCCCTTTACTAACATTAGTTATGTCGAAATGATACAGTCATGATACTTTTATTTTGCAGGTCTAATACGCCGCCTATACAGGACCTCGGCAGTGAATTTTACATAAGCAATTATTTATAATTTCCGAAGTGGGATCTGAAAAACTTCTGTCTATACTCAGAAATAATTATACTTTGTAAATAACACATGCTATTATATTCTGCAAACATTTACATGGATACAGCAGGTAGCAGTTGTTACACAAAATCCACACCCCAAACAACATAAAATATTACTCTTACTCCCTCATTGTTGTTTTGCATCTTGTATTTTTCTAGCTCCTTCCGGAAGCATGCATGGCCATTGACTTCTTTCAAATATTAACTTAATTCATAAAATTAAACAGGACTTGATCTTCCTACATTATTTCATTTTTAGACATTCGTTTTTCCGAGTTTCATCTGCAGGATTAGTCAGCCTATCTTTTCTGATGAATTAAGATTATTTGTAGATACAAGGCATCCAGACCATAACGTGAGGAGCTGACACTTCTTCGCTCTTCCAAAATGCTTTTCTATTGTACGTTTCCTTTAACATCCTACAAGTTACCATAATTTCAACGTGAAGTCTGAAACTTCTCTCCTGATGAGAAAGAACTTTGTCTTGGCATTCACATTCTAGCAGTTTTTAGTACAATATTACAAGCACATTCGTGTACAATCCGCTTACGAATGAGAACGAATGTCGCTGTGAGAACGAATGTCTAGAGAGTTATATTCATCAAGAATTTTATTTGTTCTGACATTACCTGATAATGAAGTTGTTAACTTGTTTGGTTGATTACTGGCGCGTCAACTGCTAAGGTCAAGTGTAGTGCATGTTTTATTTCGTGGGTTGCCGGGAATCTTCCCCTGTTGGCTGGCGAGATCCGGTGACGACTACGTCGGCTTGCGGAGATTTTTCCCAATCACGGATCTCCAGCCAGTGGAGCATTGCCCCAGCCGGGTCAAGTCAACACCACCTAGAGATACAGGGCCTGCGCACTGGAATTTTCAAAGCCAATATGGCGGCTAGAGAAGGCCGACTTGTTCGAGTTGACGTGATCCAGTTGTGTTCGTTGAGTAACACATGCAGCTTTTGAGTTGTGGTTATGTAGATGTGATCTGTTGTTGAAATAGTGAGGCTCATGGTGAATAAGGGGAATGACGAATAAGGGGTCCCCAAAATGAGGGAATTATAATAAAAAGTGAAATGTGTAAGTTGCTAAGTTCAGTGTTCACTTTCAGCTTTGTGAATTACATTTGTGAACGTGGGAAATTGAGAAAAAATTAGTTTTCAGTTGTGATAAAGGACTAAAAATCAGTCTTCCTTTAAAGACGACTCCACATATTCGGCATTCGCCGAGCAGCAAGCTAGTGCTCGCCCAATCCCGAGCAGCTGATTCGTGTTGGGTGAATGTTCACACCCTTTGATGTGTCCAAAAGACCGACGCTGTGGGTGGGGCGAATACCGAATGTTCGTCACACTGCAAATAGCAAGCTACTCATCCACACCACTCGAGATTCGGAAGCGGTTGCTCGCTGTTCGCCGAATAACGAATGTGTGGAGCCGCCTAGTACACGAGTCTCGTGGAGCTATGCCTTCATTGTAGCCTAATTGTCCTGTATAGTTCAATCGCCCAATCACTTCCTACAGAGAAAGTCTTCAAGAAAAGAAATTGCGTTTAGAATACGACTATCAGCTTGCTGTAATTGAAGAAAATGCAAAAGAAAACATTGCAAGATGAAATGAAATATCTTTCAGTACTTTTGATGAACTAAGAAGAAAACTGGAGTTGATTATTTTGGATGTTTCTTGGTCGAACAAGGAAGACAGTATTATTTTTCAACATATTTATTGTAATTCTACCCCTAAAATTATCAATTCAGTTGTGGTGGATAAGGAATTGAAACTGTTTATTATTGTAAGAAAAGCATTAAAACTTGGAGGCACAACGATATCGGATAGAGTGTATAATACAAAGGAAATAAGTAATTTTTTAGAAAAGGTTAGATTAAAATTATGTTTTAATACAAGTAACAGTCCTCATGATGGTTTTGCATTTAGACATCTATCAAAATATCTATACCACAAATTCACAATTTGGCAAACGTGTTGCTTTTACGCTTGAAACAAGTAAAACTTCTTACCAAGAGAAGAAGTGCACATCAGTAAAGTTCATGGTTTTTCTTATTGTACGCTATTTACAATGTAGCCATATTATTCCAAATATTTCAAACATTTAGGGTCCATATAATTTCCTCATCCTATTGCAAATGGGAGATTGTGTTCATTTGGTTAAGAACCTCAAATGGAACATAGTGAAAACATTTTTTTAAACTATACATGCCAGAAATACTTGCATAAATTAAATGATAGTGATAAATTAGTGACTCATGATCGATGAGATACATTTAAAATCATGACTTGCAAAATGTTTTTTAAAAAAGGTATATTGGTATTAGAACAAACAGGATTTCATGTACTGTGCATTGTTAAGTGATAACAGCATTAATAGAAAGTGCATGCAGCTTTTTTTGCCTGAAAAAAAACAACTTATTTCTACAATCTTCCAGCTGAAGAAAGTAGATCTCTTTTCTTCTTCTTTGATGGTGTAATAAATTTTATAGTTTCGTGTGGTAACTACAATTTTACTTCGCATTTCAGTTTGCAAGGCCTTCTCAGGCGGCCATCTTGAATGACTGCTCAGGCCTTGTATGTCTAGGTGGTGTTGCGCAAGCTCTAACTTCCCTACAGGTCTCCTGATAATTGTAGAAGGGGAGATCGTGCGCGGTCCGTAGCCCGTTTTCTAGGGCACAGCTCCGGCATTCCCTGCTGTTGAATACAGAAAACTGAAAACTACCATCAGCTAGAAATCAGACAGCAACTGAACATGAATTAGCTAGTGTCGAAAATCCTGCCAGCGTCGGGACTCCTAGGACCTTCCGGTCAGAGGCACCACCGTGACAACAGTTGATACCCTGCTCCACCGTTGCTTATATAGACTGCTCTTTTGATTAATTGATTGATTTTTTCGTGTTTCCAGGAGCGTCAACTGCTCTGGTCATTAGTCCCGTTAGTGTAGTGCATGGTTTTTTCTCGGGAGATGGCGGTGATCTTCCACCTATGGATGGCGAGATCCGGCGCCGACCTACCGTCGGCTAGTGGGGTTTCCCCCTAACCAGGACTCTCCCACCAGCAGGACACCGCCCCAGCCGGGACAAGCTCTAAGCTCTCGACCGGTCTCCCGGAATATGTAGTAGTGTAGAGTATGTTGGTGTAAGTGTGTGTGTGTAAGGGGAAAGGATAGGACAAGGAATGGGAAGGACAGATCGCACGCGGTCCGTGTCCCGTTTGTTAGGGTACTGCCTGGTGTTGATCGGAGAAACCACGGAAAACTAACTATCAGAGCAGCCGGCCGCTAGAACTCTCCTCCAGACAGCGTAGAATGCTCGTCTTGGTTTAATTTATTACATAGTAATAGGCGAGGAGAACTTGCTGCTTGAGCAGAGGCTTGAAGAAGCCCTCTCGGGCACGGGGCTCGCTGGGGGTCAGCGGTCGCGAACGAAGCCCAGCAGTGCCCTCCTGCGCCCTGTGGGGTCGTAGGCGCCTTGCGCGCTGGAGACGACTGGCTGTCAGGCGGAAGCAGCTGCCCCCATCCCACCCCCACGGGCAAAAGAGAAAAATCATCCCCCCCCCGCCTGGGTCGAATCGGCGTTTGACCCTGACTAATCCAATATCCAGAAAGGCCGAGAGGAGGAGAAGCAAAAGGCGCCAGCGACAAGGAATGTAGCAGTGCTCAGACGCCACAAGGAAGAAGGAAATGTTCAAGCAGCTGGGAACAAACCATTTGCGCTTTGTTTAGGGGGTTAATCGATTGGTAGTCATTCCGGGCGCGCCGACTACTAAAGGTCATTAGTCCCGTAAATGTAATGCATATTTTTATCGGGCGGTGGTGATGTTCTTCCCTCACTGGATGGCGAGATCCGGCGCCAACTTACCGTCGGCTAGCGGGGTTTTCCCCCAACCAGCTATCTCCCAACAGCAGGGCACCGCACCAGATGAGACAAGCTCTAAACTTCGGCCGGTCACCCGGTATATGTGGCAGTTTAGTACATGTTGGTGTGTGTACAAGAGGAGAGAACAGGACAAGGAAGAGGTACAAAGATCGCGCGGGGTCCTTGGCCCGTTTGTTAGGGTACTGCTCCGGCATTCGCTTGGTGTTGATCGGAGAAACCACGGAAAACTACCGATCAGAGCAGCCGGCTGCTAGAATTCTCCTTCAGACAGCGACTGAATTCGACCTAGCTGACAGACTAATGTCGTAAATTTTACCACCGTCGGAACTCGAACCTAGGACCTCCCGGTGAGAGAGACTGTAGTGACATCGCTTGATGCCCTGAGACTTTTCTCCCGGTTTAGGTGGTAGAGGAGAGTTGAAAATGGGTGGTATGAATCGGACGGAAAGAGTTGTCGGGTAGGGGGAGTTGATGAGAATGAGATGGCAGGCAGTGAGGGAGAGCCGTGGAAGGCAGAGATGGAAGAGTTCGCAGTTGTAGTGATGGCAACGGCAGCGCCAGAAACGCGCGCCGCGGGCGTCGGCTTCAGCGGCGTCCCGGCGCGAGGGCTGTCAGCGGCGGTGACGTCTTCTTAGGAGCGTCTTCATCACCTGCGAGCTCCGTCCAACAAATGATCCCTCTGCATTATATCGCCATTAATCAGCTGCGGCTGCTCGGCGGTGGCGGCGGAGGCGGTGGGCCGGCCGCGGGCGGGACACCCCCTGACGCTTCGGACTGTGATTTGTCGGCAGCTCCTTCGCGCTGTCGGAAAGGCAGTTATCAAAAGTGCTGACTTGGCGAAGCCTTTGCCCCTTTCAATTTCCACTGCAACGTCAAACACGATTGTCCAACGCTGTGGAAACTCTACAAAACCTATCTGAAATTCTTTTCTTAAATTAATACAGCGCGCCATGGCACCTTGGTGCTTGCAACAAAAATTATGTTGGTAGTGGCGTGCAATAAAAGAAAACCCAAATACTGCACCCACCACGGTCATAGCAGATGCTGGAAGTGTTGTCCCCTTCACTTGTTTCGCACCGATCTGTTTGTTACCAACGTCATTGGCATTTTGAATAGGAGGCCCTGACTCGGCCCAGTGCGGAGAGACTTTCCGGGCGTACTACAGAAGGCTATTGACTTCGTTGAGAAAGTATTTGAAATTCTCACTCGTGTATTACCATGTTTCTACTTGCTTTGAAAATAAGTTTCTCGTTTAAAGTACACCTAGTGTATTATTCTTTATTTGATTTATTTATTTACGTATATTTCTAAAATTGGTCGATTTATAAAAATACGAAAATAACCCTATTTGCCAATCACGGCAACAATTCTATTACAATTCTATCTCCGACCGGGAGAGATTAGCTCAGAACCAGCACTGTTTCTGCAGTGCCTCTGACCGGCAGATCCTGGGCTTCCAGTCTCGGCTGGTTGGGTGGTTATTAGTGATTCCGGGCACGTCAACTGCTTAGGTCATTAGTTCCGTATGTGTTGTGCATGGTTTTTCATCGAAAGGTTGCGATGATCTTCCGCCCGCTGGATGGCGAGATCCGGCGCCGACCCAACGTCTAGTGCTAGTGGGGTTTCCTATCCGGCTAATGGGGTTCCTCCAACCAGGTATCTCTCAACACAAATCGTGGGAATTCTGATGCGGCGTTCAGCCTGTTTTGCTCCAATACGTTCAATACCCTCAATTTCATCCTCCTACCTGTTTCATTCTGTCCGTTACTTATTCTTTGAGATGAATAGTTTTTTAGCAACTTTTTTAATCTTTAAATTATGTATTGTTTCAATAAAAAGTTTTAAAAGTTTTAGCTTTTGATTTAATTGCTGTACTCTATAATAAAAAGTGATTGTTAACTGCTGTACGTTACCGGATGGTTCCAAGAACGTTCTTTGACCGTAAGGCTCTATTTAAATGTTAAATTTTTACTATTTAGTGACCAAAGAATACACAACCGGTTTCAATATTTATATTAATGTATCTGAAGATACAAAAATTGTACTCAAATATATACAATTTCGTATCATTACTATTATAAAATTCAACCCCATGCCAGCATGGGTTATCCGTATTTCAAATTGTTTTTCCCGAATTCTCAGCTTGTACGCTATTCTTGGCTTTTTAATTATAAATTTCGGGTGATATTCTTACTTTACAAAGTAACCGCCACCTCATACATTATAAGAATCTTTATATTTCACTTTTTAGCAAGTGTCATCTGGGAAATTTACGTTTGAAAATGTGAGTTTTCATGAACTACGTCGTAGATCGAAATTCTTTAATATACTTAGGGTGGATCACGTGAAATATTATACGTCAAATATCATTAGGGGTAATTGAATATAAAACAAATATAAGGAAATATCTACGAGATACTGCTCAATTCCTGTTTCACAATTATTTGACAATTTGTTTCGTATTTACTGAATTCGAACACACCTTGCAACGTACAGGGATGAAGTATCGGCGAACCATGAGGAATTCTCCAGGTCATATAAGGTGGCGGTCACAGTGGGGGCGATTTTGGCCGAAATTTCGGTAGGCCGACGTCGGGCGTTTCTGTCCGATGTACTTCAAACACGATAAAACGGAAGTGGTCATAGAGAACCCGAACCACCTTTACGGACGGCGTCCGAAACATCGGCAGTCGGACGATCTATTTCGTTTGGTTTTGACCGTCCAACGTCGGTCTACCGAAATTTCGGCCACTATCAGCTGGACTATGGCCCCCGCCTGAGCCATTCGTTCGGTCGTACGACGGAGCTCCGTCCGGCCGCTTACGGATCGCCGTCCAACCGCCCCGGTGCAGCGTCCTCCAGAAATCTTGAAAGGGCGAGGACAGGGATCTCCCGTTGAAAGCATTCTCCACGCCGCGTCGCGCCGGGCGCCATTGTCCTCGGGCTGGCGAGTCGCGCCTCGCGCGCGGGCCGTCCTTGTTCCCAGGCCTTCGCCCACCCCCCTTCTACCCTCCGCCCCACTCCCCCGACAGGCAAGGGTGGCGCCTGGGGCAGTGGCGGGGGAAGTCAACGGCCAGGCGGAACGCGCTCGCGGGAAATGGCTCAAGGGGGAATTTTAATTAATACCTTGGACTTCTCCGTCATCATTCGCGAATATGTTTTCGTAATAAATTTCACTCCTGGGTGGAAAATTATCGCTTAATTATCGCTTATAAAATTAAAGTTTGCGAGCCGCATAACGACCAGCGGATTTACCTGAGAAGTTTGAAATCTCGAGTGGAATTCGGTTAGACTATATCACGAATAAAATCATAAATCTATAAATAGTATGCACATAAAGTTAGAAAGTACTGAAAAATATTTATTTGTGGAGTGTTTCAGACACTATGTTGATGCAGTTTCCGTCATGAGAAGAATATTTATTTATTTATTTTATAAAACATTTGAACGCCATCTGGGGTAAGACGATAGCAAAATGTACACAGGTGGACTTATCAATTTTGGGCGCCCGTGACTGGCTGATAACCATCGTATTATAAAACGCTATAGGCCGGATTCAAACTAGTAGTAACTCATGAGTGGAATAGATTTACTACATAGATATTTTCTATACATAGACTGTGAGACAGAATTCTCTAGTGCTGCAAGACCGTTCAGGAATTTCCAAGCTAAACATACAACGAAAGACAGAAATTCGTGACTCTGGTCTCGAATCTCTTTTATCAAAATATTAGTACACTCTTTTCCGGTTGTTAATAGGGAAGCCGAAGAATTTCAATAGACTTTACCATGCATAACTTCAGTTACACATTCCTCGAGTAGAACTGTGATGGGAGTTTACCCAGCATGCATGTTCGATAAGGGTTTATCTTAGTTGATAAATTGTCTTTAGCCCAGTCATTTTGCAATTTTTCTATAAGACTTGGATTTACGTAATGAAATTAAACTTTTTGAAAGGATGTTAGTTTAGTTACTTATGCAACAAGGGCGTTGTAAGGGTTCGAATCATCGAGCGGCGACAAAACGTCCGAGGGCCTTTGGCCCCATATTTACTAATTTACCAATTAACTAGTTGTTAACTTGACTATTTGTCATTTTATATTTCCCTCCCATAATTCCCTTACACAATTCCCTCCGTAAGAGATCTTGTACGTAGCAACATTCAACCGTTTTCATATTTACCTCGTCACAACGAACCTCTCGATTCAGGTAAGTTATGCAGTGAATATCCGTATCGCAGTCAATAACAAGCAATAACACATCAGTAAAAAATAAAAGTAATTATTATCATCCAGGAAATTTTGCTTTGGTTGATTCTGAACACGTTACTTTTAACAGTACTTACCGAAGGAATCAACTTACATTGTGCTCAACTCTCGACGAATATTACAGTATAATTTCTCTCCCACGTTAATTACGATCGCTGAATTATTTACCAGTATTGTTAGCAAAACGATTTGCATTCAGCTCTCAGAAACGTTTTGGACAGCCCTGTCGCCGCCCTCGCTCTCCCTCAGGGTGCAGTTAAAAATATCTGGCGAGGGAGTGGCCCGGTGTCACCACGGCGTCACATGGGGAGAGGGACTACCTGCCTTGGGCGATAACATTCGCTCCCCACTAGATAACGCACCATTGAGGTTTCCTAGCGAGAATACTGATGAAAGTACTTGATGAGGGAATCAACTGACGTGCTCTTCTGTGTAAGTGTTGTGATCGAGTGATGGGTGAAGACTTCAATGCTCGAACAAGCTATGATACGGGATGGAGAAGTTGAAAATCGACATAATAGCTACTCTGAATGTATACGAATTAATTTAATGATGTATTGTGTAAGATAGGAGTTCTTACGATTTCAATAATTTATTATGCCACAATACTGAATATGACTTGAATCAAGTAATTTCTAGATGTAGAGAATCGTCTACAGCATTCCTATAAGATAGAATAATTTCACATTAAACTGGACCGTTTCTCAAAATGAACTTTACCTTTTCTCAATGTTCTTTACCTTCTCTCAATGTTTCTTTTGACAAAAACTCCGACTGTAATATCAGTCTTGTTCTCAACTCAGTGCCATATTTGGTAGTAATTAACTCTTCATAACAAACATTTTTTTAAGAACACAAAGCTACGAACATTTGATTTTGTATAATTGTTTATGACAGAGGTAGCTGGCCTGATAGATGCATATGAATATTTAACTATCTCCCCTTAGAATACACGACATGTCAAAATATCCCTAATAAATTTTATCTCATTTTCTCAAAGAATGCTGTGATTTCTCAATGTTAAGTAAGTGTGTTTTGCATGGCTCACAGTTACCTGGAAAACTACCATCTAAGAGTACGATGATTGTCGAAAGCTCGCACAAAAAGTCTTGAATACACAAACACGGAATTTCCGGGCAGTGGCAAATCACTCATCTTGCCCGCTAAGTGTTTCATCGACGAGGTGGCGGCGCGGAGCGGGGAAGGGAGCTGCTAATCGCGCGGCGGGCCAGCGACGTGTAAATCGCGTGTTAAATTGGCGTCGTCCCGAAAGATGGACGTCCCCGCCGCCGCCGCCCTCCCCTCTCCTCCTCCTGGGCCCGCTCACACTCGTCATCCGCCCCCGCCGCCGCCCACCCCTTCCTCGCGCCGAGGACCTCCAGCCTCTTCCCAGGCGCGGAGACGGAGACGAAGCCGCCCGCACGAAATAGAAAAAAATACGGCGAAGGGTGGCTGGCTTCTCCCTTGGCGTCCCGGGGGTTTCTTTTTAAAGAGGCGGGTGGCCCGCGCGCCGTGCCGCGCCGCGCCGCGGCTGCCGGGCCAGCAACCCCTCGGTGCTCTGTGATTTATGGTCCCGCACGCCGGGGATCGACTTGACTGGGGGGGAGAGGAGGGCCCGGGCTGCGCGGCGGGTGCATGCCGTATGCCTGGTCCCCTCGCCCCCCCTCCCCCCGTGCCAGCCCTGGCGACGTCCCTTTGACTGACTTCGCCGCCCCGACGCGCGCGCCTGTCCCGCAGCCTTCGTTTTTAGACAGTTTCGAGGGCGGCGGCGAGGAAGTACAATCCGGTTCCGTGCTGCGGTGCCTTCCCGCCTTCCCGCCTTCTCAGCCTCCCCCGACCCTCCCGGTTCACGCGGTCGCCTCCACCGCAGCCGCTACAGTTACGTCTGTGTCGGGTTGACGGATAATTTATCACACTTTCAAGGCGGAGGAAGTTGGGTTTTAATTTCTTCGTGTTAGACGCTGTAGACGTCAGTCAAAATATTATGAACTGCCGTCTCAAGACTGCAATTTTCTGTACGAACATTTATTTGCGTCAATATTGCTAACTATATCCACGCTCGGGCAATCAGCCGAAACAAGGGGAAAGTGAGTGAAATCGGAACGATTATCACAGCTTTGTAGTGGAAGCCATTTATCAATATAATGCTCTTCAACAACAAATTGAAAAGTACAAGGCTATCATTACGTCTGTTACTTTTCATTCACCAACGTTATAAAATGAACGTGTTCCTAATTTTGTAATTGCCTAAGTAATACTCGGAACGTGGCATTCACGACCTTAATGGGAAAGGTAAAGAGGGACATAACGAGCAGAAAATAATTGTTCGCCGGAAAGGACAAACGAAGGAAAAAGAAGCCTGTAATTAAATTCAATGCGTAACTCACAAGTCACATAAACGATTTTATTTACCCTTCCGAGCAAGACCCAGCAGAGCAAGAACCATCAAGAATAATTTATGCGAATAATTCCACGAGACATTTCACCTTTCATTCCTGGACGTTCTCATTATCTGCAAAGCCATTTCCTTCTCTTACATTTCCTTCATTTCTTATTCCATTATAGCTCAGAACGAGATATTGCATTTTTATTGCGTCTCATAAATAGAATATTAAAGCCAGTTATAGAGTGTATGGTGAGATTTTTTAGATTGCTCGCATGCGGGACTGCTGCTCTGCAGGCGTAAATCAGAAGCCGAGCGCCAGGGCTGTGGGTCGCGGCGCGATAGCCGCGCGGGTCAGCCGCCAGGCAGAGCCACCGGCACGCGCTTCTCGCACCCCCTCCCCTCCCCCTCCATCTACTCTTCCCTTTCCGCGCGTTCTTAGTATCCTTTCGTTCTTCGTCTGAATCGTGTGTGCTTCTTCTTTACCGCCTCGTACTGTGTACTAGCATAGAGTAAATAATTACTTCTTTAGTCTATAGCACTAGTATTGTTTCCGTTGCTTGCATTCCCCTTTTTTAGTTTGCGTTACGTGTACTGTGTGTATATGGAACATTACGTGTAAGTTGAATAGCGAAATGTATATAATTCTAGGAAAAATTTATATATCGGGATATTTACGGAAAATGTTTTGAGGTCCATATTTTAGAAAGTTGTTTTCCAAAAGTCCGTCCGTCTGCAGGCCTGTCCGTCTCTCTTTCTCACTGTCAGTCTGACAGTCAGGCTGTCCGTGTCTCAAACTGTCAGTCTGACAGTCAGGCTGTCCGTGTCTCAAACTGTCAGTGTCTCAGACTGTCAGTGTCTCAGACTGTCAGTGTCTCAGACTGTCAGTGTCTCAGACTGTCAGTGTCTCAGACTGTCAGTGTATCAGACTGTCAGTGTATCAGACTGTCAGTGTATCAGACTGTCAGTGTCTCAGACTGTCAGTGTCTCAGACTGTCAGTGTCTCAGACTGTCAGTGTATCAGACTGTCAGTGTATCAGACTGTCAGTGTATCAGACTGTCAGTGTCTCAGACTGTCAGTGTCTCAGACTGTCAGTGTCTCAGACTGTCAGTGTCTCAGACTGTCAGTGTCTCAGACTGTCATTGTCTCAGACTGACAGTGTCTCAGACTGTCAGGGTGTCTGACTGTCTGTCAGTGTCTGTCTCTAGGACAGTCTGTCTCTAGGACCCACTGCCTCTCTGACAGCCTGCCTCTCTGACAGCCTACCTCTCTGACAGCCTACCTCTCTGACAGTCTGCCTCTCCGACAGTCTGCCTCTCTGACTGTACGTCTTTCGGACTGTTCTCTTGAGTGATTGCTCTCTGTCTGAATCCGTTCCCAACCCGTCCTTCCGTTCGTCGTCTGTCCGTTCCTCCGTATGTCCGATGTCGGTAAATGATTGAATTTCTTTCATGTAAAACTGGACCGTAATTTCGTTCTGAATAGACAACAATCGGATCAATTAAATATAGTTTGTCTGGAAAAATTGAACAGTAAGTTTAAAAACAAATTATTGAAAAACAAATGACAGGAATCAGTACGAGAGATAAATGAACTAATCAATACGGGAAAAGAAATACATATAGAAATATATGAAGTTCAAGAAACTACTAAGAATAATACAATTGAAATTGTGAAAGACATGGGTCGTGCTTAAAACTTCGAAGTTAGAAATGACATGATTTATTCGGGTGCTCGGATGAAGAAATCACGTCACGTCAGAGGGAATTATTGTAAAATTTATCAGGAAATTTGACAAGGACATGATTCTCCAAAAATGGAAAATGAAAAGAAATCTTTACACGAGTCATCTTGGTGAAGAAAATGATAATCCCATTTACATCAATCCGAATCTTACTGCTCTTCGTAAATCAATTTTATCTCAGCTAGAAAATTAAACAGCGAACGAGATTTTCTCTTCTTATAGGTTCATAATTCCGAAAATATCAAACTTTAGATACGAAAAGATGATAATTGGCGATTGCAATTTTCCCTAGTTTACTTCACTACGCTCATAATTTGTTAAATGATGGACCTAGTAAAAGAACTTTCGCTAAATTTTTTAGCATTACTCAATTTATTATCAATGAATGATGTTCTAAATAAGTATTTAAAATTATTTCATTTAATTTTAACTTTCATATAGTTTAAAAATCCCTAAATGTGGTGATCCCATTTTTAAAGTAGACAAGTGTGATCCATATTTGGCAATTAAATTATGTATGAAAGCCAGACCATATCATAACCTTAACAAACCTTCTCTTAGTACGAATCTAGACTGGAAAAGAGCTAATATAAAGGATATCTATTCTAATATCAAACAATTGAGTGGGATGAACATAAAAACATAGAAGACCCTAACAAAATTGTTAATTTATTTTGAGACAATTGAACAGTATCTTGGATAAATATGTACGAAGAGAATTAAGAGTAACAAATATTATCTTCTTTATTTTTCAAAAGGTATCGGACTAAATTTAAAACTTAAAAGGATTATCGCACACAATAAAATGCTGTTCAGCCTAAATAGTGATAAGGATGTTCTTAATCGCTTTGCCATTTAATTCAAATCTGTCTATGGTTCTCATGAATCAGTAAATAACCGTACTCTTGTTTGTGATGTTGTGAGGTTTTCTAATTCATTTATCATTAACAATGTTCATTATGATGAAATAGGATTTGCTAGAGAAAAACCCCTGCTCTCGCTCCCATCCATGTTCCCACCCACGCTCCCGACTCCGCCAGCGCTCCTGTCCCAGCTCCTGTCCCTGCTCCCGCACCCGCTGCGGCCCCTGCTCCCGTCCCCACTCCCACCCTCGTCTCCGCTCCCTCCCCGCCCCGCTTTCGCCTCCATCAGCTATCTCTCCCCCGCTCCCAGCTGTGCTCCCGCTCCCGCTCCACTCTCACCCACGCTCCGCTTTCGCCCCTGCCCCACCTCCCACTCCCGCCTCCGCTCCCGTCCCCGCTCTCGACCCCGCCCCCGCTCTCGTCCCCGCCCCCGCTCCCGTCCCCGCCCCCGCTCCCGTCCCCGCCCCCGCTCCCGTCCCCACCCCCGACCCCGCTCCCGTTAGTCCCCGCCCCCGCTCCCGTCCCAGCCCCCGCTCCCGTCCCCGCCCCCGCTCCCATTCCCGCTCTCGACCCCGCCCCCGCTCCTACCCACGCTCCCACCTCCGCTCCTGCCCCAGCTCCCGCACCCGTCAGCGCTCCCTCGATTGCTCCCACCCCCGCCCCCGCCAGGGTCGGCCTCTCGTGCGGCCTCGCGCACCTGGAGCGGCGCCGGGCGATCGGCGCGGATAAGCGCGTGTCGCGCTCTCAGCGCTGCGAAATATGACGGCGGCGCGCAGAGCGTTTGCTGCCTGGCGGAACAAGTTCCTTCTCTCCCCGCACCCCCCGCCCCGCCCACGCCCCGCCCGCCCGCCGCGGGGAACGGCCCGCCGAACATTAAAGTTTTACGCTATGTTTAACATATTGCGCATGCATATTTTATAAAGGCCGCACCGCGCGAGCGCGCCGCAGATTGATCAACGCCTCCGCTCTCCCTCTGGGGACGCCACACCCCCGCCTCGCCCCCGCCCCGCCCCTGCCCCGCCCCGCCCCGCCCCACCCCCGCCCACACGCCGCCGGGCGACAACTTGATTCGCTTGTTACGATGGTGGAGGTTCTCCTGGCAAGAAGTGGCATCATTATGGCACTGGAGGGTTGCAACATTTTGAAACATCGTACGAAAACGGACGATGGGGTAAACACATAGTATGTATTTATGAAGCGACATTACTTTCGGAGCATGTGTGGGTTATGCAACCCCACAAAAATGTCTAAGAGACTATCAACATTTTAAATTGATCTGATGGCTGCAGGAAAAAAAAGTGAAATGAATCTACGTGTACTGCAAAGTAGATTGAACACAAGTGGATAAGGGCAGAATCCGAAATATAAGCACCAAGTGAGAAAGTCCAGAAGCTAAAAGTGGAATTCAGATTAACTAGAAATATCTAGAAAAAAGCTTGATATTAAAACTGTGCCTTTTTTCATTTCCTAATTTGGATTTCTAAATAATGTTGATAATTTTAAAGGAAACATGAATTATGATAACAGAGTAAGAAAAATCGTAATAATATGTGGATAATATTATAATTTCAAATTGTGTTGTAGTATTTACTAGATTAAATATATATCGCAAATCCATTAAAGATGTTACGATTATTAATTAAAGAAAAATAGAGATCGAAATCTTGAATGTTTTCTTGACATTAGCAGATACTCCTATCGAATTCTTACACTTTTCTGTAATTACTGATAGTTTAGTGTTCACATAGCACAATGACAGTTATTTTATTCATCAAGGTTTATAAGCATTTTATTCACAATATATTCTGTTCATTCAATATTCCTTTAAGTTCAAATTCGAAAATGTTCTTTTTGAAGACAGTTGGAGATATTACAAAATAGGATTTCTTCATTTCCTTACAGCAAAAAAAAAAACTTTACATTTTTTAAACTAAAGAATTATGTGTAATATGCATCACGTCCTAGTGAACGTAACCCAGAACCCGTACTGGTTCCCAGGGCCTGCGCTGTGGGAGGTTGAAGCAACTACAGAGACAAGCAAGCGCATTACGAGTGAACTCTGAACCCCATAAATTCTCATTATGGATCTTCAACGCCTTATACAACTTAAAATTAGCAAGTTCTCCTGAGTTATTTTCGTTTTGTAGAAGTAAGAGGCCGTACAAGGAACTGCGTAGAGGTAAGAAATGATGTTATACTGCTCAAGGATGCGCGTCATACTACATCGACGACCTGGAACCCACGTAAAAGGAACGCCAGGAACACTCTATTCACTGCAGAAAAACGTGGTCGCCTTTACAGGAATCTTCATTAACCCTGCCCTGGCTCTTCATCAAGTAGAGTTTTATATTGCGTTATGAATTACGTGAATTTTCATACTCATCAGTGAATACAATACTTTTTTAAACTCTTTGCCCTCTTTTTATCAATGCTGTGGAAAAATATCTAAATGAGTGTCATTGTCTACAGCACATTTTATAAGGAAATTCAAAAGAACAAAAATTTACTTTCAACAAATACAATTTGTATTAGAACCTGTTACTTACCTGTTTGTATTAGAACCTTACCTAATACAATTTGTATTAGCACGATGACACTCAGTTCTGATCGTTCTCGGCGTCGAGACTGATATACCTGAGAATGCTAGTTCTGACACTGTCATTATCGAGAACGAACAATACTGATACTAGGCTCGATAAAAGAATGCTTCCTCCGTGTTGGCAGACAGTATGCAACGATTGACAACAAATTGAGACCATCCCTGGAAAATACGATGTAGAAAGCAAAGAACTGATGTAGGCAAGTTCTCCTTTGTGAATCGTACTATAGTAGATTGGAACAAACTACCTGCAAAAGCACTAGAGACTCTTCCTTCTAATGTAGTGAAATTTAAAAATATACTTAATTCTATGTAGGTCATCATTAATAATACTGGGACTTTTATCATTATTATTATTATTATTATTATTATTATTATTATTATTATTATTATTATTAGTTTCATTATTATAATCGTTAGTATTATTAATAATATGGTCATGTCTCTTATACAGTGAAGTGAAGTGAAGTGAAGTGAAGTGTGGTGGGGGCATGGAAGGGGTGGGGAGTGTAGTGTAGTGCAGCGCAGTGAAATGAAGTGAAGTGAAGTGGAGTGAAGTGAAGTGAAGTGTTAGAAAAGCCATGTCAACATATAGATAACTCAAAATTAATTATAACTAGGATATTAATCTCTAATTCTAATTGTAATTATATTTGTAAATATTCGTAATAGTTTTGTAATTGTCGTATATCTAGTTGTAATAATGTTTGCCACCGAGCATTAGCTCAAAGCGAACTTTAATAAATCTATCTATCTATCTAAATGATAGAGGCGTCACCGGTTCCCTCGACACCGTTCATTGTTCAAACGCTCCTTCTGAAATACATTATTTATTCCACTTTCAATGGATGGGGTAACAAATATGTGTATGAACTAGTATGACACACTCTACGACAAACCCTGAATCAAAATAAGATCGCATATGGCACGTTGAAATTCTTTGCATAGTTGTGGAATTGAAATTGCACGTGCTCGGAAGTAATGACAGTTTAAAAAAAAATCTTTTAAATTATTTCCTTAGTTAGAGTCGTTCACTGAACAAATAGTTCACTGAAAAAAAAATTAATTTGAATGTACGTAAGATTTGTAGTGATCTGCATCTGGGAAACAGGAGCGTATCCTGAATTGAAGATTTGGGCTATCTCATTCTTGCAATACACTGCAAGTAAGGGACTTAGTCTATTTATGCATATTTTTAGATTATAATAAACTAAATAAGCTTTATTTCATATTTTATACAGAAATTATGAGTTATTTTTATGTATTAAACTTAACTTTTTGGTAAGCACTGACATTTTCTATGCTAATACGTTCATATCTAACTTCTTCTGGTATGTCCATGGGTGAAGTTCACCTATCTTACGATTTAAAGTTTTTCTTGGAACGGCAACCGACTGAATGTAATGGGTATCTGTAATTCATGAACAAAATCACTATTGCCATCCTTTTTAGTTCTCGAGTACTCTCCAAGAGAACAATTTTATTCATAAAAATACTAAATTCACTTGCAATCACTATACATCACACCACCATTAATACGTCATTAGATCTACTCGAGCACCACATGAAATACACCAGATGATTAGCACACTTCATTTTGAGTTGGGAGAACAACCTTTGGCTCACGAAATGAACGAGCTCACTTTCTCGGAATCTTTCGATGCGGAGGAACTTCGAATTAGAGTGAGAGAGACGTGCGGAAAGGAAGAGCAAACGCGAGTTCTTTCCTCAAGTACCACGTGATCTTCAGCGCGTCTGAAACCAGGGAGACGGACGCTCGTGAATCATACATGGTCCGGAAACTTTCGCTCAGACTAGTGTAGCGTCATAGACTTGACTCCCTGCTCCTGAGTTGCAAGGTATGGGGATGAGGGAGCCAAATATAGGCTCCCGAACAAAGGTCACCCCTCACGGAAATCACAGAGGGCAGGGGGCTGGTTCGTAGACGCCGGGCACAAATTGTGGCACTCGCTTCAAGAGGAGTGTGTGGGGGGCAGATGACGTAGGAGGTCTTGTGACTCGGGCCTATATTAAGGTGCGTCGCAGGACCCTTCGGGGGTAACGATTCTGGTTTCCTCGCGGCAAACATCGCAAAACTTGTCCGGCGAAGTCTGGCGCGGAAGTGCTGAAGGCACGGGTAGGTGTTCGAGGTTCGGACACGGTGAAGTATGCCTTATACTTCAGCGCAGATGGTCTGCCGAGGCACATGAGGTGCCCAGTTGCGAATCGGCCGAGTTGGCTACTCGCAGGCGCGGCCGCAAGGCGCGTGTTGGGAGAGAGGGGCTGCGGCAGGTAGCTCCGACAAACGCCTTAGAATGAGGTTTTATTTCCTGTAAATAATTTATCGTAAATAAATTGTAAATACCCACTCGTGTCTGTTTCTTGGTGGCGTAGATCCCTACCCACGACGTTACACTAGCTCTGTCCGAAGTGAAGCCTTGGGGTGAAAATTCGTCCGCTGCTTTCGTTACAATCAGGGGCGGCTATTCAGAGGAAGAAGGTGAAGTGACACTTCACCAATTATTTATAGAAGAATTATATTTTAAATTTGTTTTCCTTATCATGTAACACAGATATGTTGGTTTTAGTAGAAAGGTAAGTGTATTTATCAACGGCACGGGCACGGGGGCTGTTAAAACTCACAAAGGCGCCGGATGAGTGCGCCACCAACCACGCTGACCGTTGAAGTGAAGTAGCACGCCGCTGTTGTCGTGATGGTGAAGTAGAGGCCAAAGAACTACGATTCTCTTTCAGTATGAAATTCGTTCTTACCGCTCTTCTTTAGTGGTGCTGTGGTGTTGCAAATCCTGTATTTGATACAGTATATATTTTATTAGAAACGCCTTTTTCGCGTGGGAAAGACTAAAATAAGGAAGTTTTACGTTGCAGGCCGTACTGAATCTCTCTAAATAACTGGCATAGAACTTAAACATTCACGACGACCTTAGTTAAACATTCACGACGACATAAACGACACCCTCAGTTTCAAACGGTTATGGTTCAAGGAATTCCCATGGTTGTATTCCTCTTCAAATCTACAGACATGCTTGACTTATAGCAATAAACGAAACGTTTAAACAGAACAGGACTTGCCACAGGGTTGAAAGTAAGTCGATCGTTGTCTAAATACGAGAGAGTTTATAAAATTCATATAAAATGAATAAATCGAGTGCATTTTAGACTACATCAATGATTCGTATAAACAGAATTGGCAACGTCTATTATATTTATGTTCAGTTACATAAACGATACATTTATAAGATGCACGGATGCCTCAGTGTTTCTTTGAGGAATGCTGTAATCCAGAATAAAACCCTTCTGGAGGAAATAAGGAGACAGATGAATGAAGACACCACAGACTAGTCTACAACCTTGAAGGATCAAAAGGTCGAGTCGGTGTACAAGAGAAGCAATTTCAATTATTAAGATGATCATGTATACATTTATATTTCTCTCCTAGTTCTTCATTGAACTTCACAGCCACGAGCCGCCCCGGGTTACTTATCAATAGGGAACGGATTTTATCGTAATAAAAAATGCAAAATATGTACATATATATGTACTTATTTTTTCCAAAACATGTAAGAAAAATTAGAAAATATGTGAAATACATATTCATTATTGTGTTTAAAATTGTTCTCTACAACCATTTTCCGATCGTAGAACGTCGCCGATCAGTTCTTAAGGATTTGGAGTCGCTGAAAGTAGGTTCTATGTCTACTGAAGTATATGTACACTAGAATTCACCACATATAAGAATTTTTATTCGAAGTATAAAATACGTTCATAGTGTATATTATATCCCTGGGATCCCTGGGGAGGGCGTTAAAGGGTAAATATCCCACCCTCCAAATTGAACAACGCGGTAAGACAATTTTCTGTAAAAAAATATTTGTTAATTTTCGATCAAGTAACGAATTGGCTGTTTGAAACATGAGCAAGCTGAAATTACTTTTGTTCAAAATCCGCTCATCCTTGACTAGCAAGTACGCAGTAAGCGGTCGGAGAGGGGAGGGGTAAGGTTGACAATTCATGGTGGAGATGTGGTGGTAATAGAAGCGCAGCAGCATCACAGTTGATTTGTAAGAAAGATGATCCCGTAACAAATATTGCAAACGCGCATCTGAAAAGTTCCGTTTCGACATACAAATGTATTAAAATGTAGCGAAATAAGTAAAAAATGTGTCGTAATCTGTAAAATATGTAATTATACCAAAATATGTAAAAGTATGTAAAATAAAAATAGTTTTAATCCATGTCTTGTTAACTCTAGAAAAGATAATTGAATAAGGGTATCTAGTTCGTGTAAGAACATGAAATTACATGGAAATCCGTTCCCTACTTATCAACGTTCGTTTCCTAATGAATAGGAATGTCTTCGCAGTCGCCCTGGGAATCCTTTTGAGTTAGTTGCGCCGAATGGTTTTTATTTATTTATTTATTTATTTTACGTCAAAAAAACAGTTAAAAACTGCGTATGACGTGCTATGGGGAAAAGTGAATTGTGTGCACATTTTCAAAAGAGGTTAGCGTGAGATCAGCGCTCTTAGTTCGGTTAAGTGTGCATTCGTATTATTATTATTATTATTATTATTATTATTATTATTATTATTATTATTATTATTATTATTATTATTATTATTATTATTATTATTAATAACATTATTGCTAGTAATGAACATTATACATTAGTTACATAAAA
This sequence comes from Teleogryllus occipitalis, assembly GCA_011170035.1. Taxonomy (NCBI): domain Eukaryota; kingdom Metazoa; phylum Arthropoda; class Insecta; order Orthoptera; family Gryllidae; genus Teleogryllus; species Teleogryllus occipitalis. Next base: position 66,260 of record BLKR01002482.1, read on the forward strand.
CGAGTTCTTGCACACCCTCGAAAGAGCGACGCTCGTGTTCAAGGTATTTATCATAGAAGGTCTTACAAGTAGTCATAAATAAATTATATATTTGGCGTTATTGGGTCGGTAGTTCGACTTCGCCGGACAGCTATCGGTGTCCCCCATGCCTGGACCTAGATACATTCCCATGCTTGGGGGTAAGAGCGCTTGAGGAGAACATGACGTGTTCTCTTCATCGTAACTAGCAAGATCCGCCTGATTGAACCTTTCTTCGTCCCGCAGCTACAGAAACTGGGACGATTTCAAAGGAATGCTACAACTCTATTTTTGCCTCGGCCGGGAATTGAACCCGGGACCACATCATGGGAAGCTAGTATGCTGCCCAAGAGCCTTCCCAGAGGCATAAAAATAAATTAATGACACTAATAACATTATATTAAAATTAACTATTTACTTATTTTCCCCATTACACTTATCTTCTCTTTCAGTCTTTGGGCTTTGCTGAGAGCCTACAATATACGTTACTTATACGAAATTATACTCGTAAGAGAATTTTGATTCATGGTGTGTGAATTGGAAGGGTACAATATACGGTTATTAAATTCCATACTTCCTTCCTTAATATTATTAAATTAAACATTATTTTATAATAGGGTTTTAATACAAAGTTGTTGTTGATAATGAGTTCTGTCAATGAAAATCCACAAAATATCAACTGGTTGAATGTTTATAACCCAGCAAAATAAATGAAATTTTTTGAAAAAAAGGTTCTAAAAAGTACAATTGCCAGGTTAGCGGATTCCAAATTAAAAGTAGTACATTATTCCACAAATTTATTTTTGTCTTTCCCCAACATACTTAGTTGTTTAGCATTCTTTCAGGAAGATATTACTCCAGAAAACCCATTAACCTCTTGTTTTCAATAGACTAAGTTACACTTAATATTTTCAAAAATGTAATAATTATTACCCATTTCTTCGCAACACGGTATAGGTTTTACGTTTTGTCAACCACAAATTACTTACTGGTACTACACAAAATATAACAAAAAAAGTGTGTTAACAAAACAACATTTCGTATAACCGCAGAGGGAGATTTCGATGAAAACGTTAACCTTCTCGTACAGCTGAGTAGCATTCAGCCCAGCAGGCGCTACGATGAGGTCTTGAATGACGCCAACGAATTCTTGGCTGTATCAGTGTCCCTCCCCGCCTAAAAACAGAAGCGCGTTAAAAGCTTCCACTACAGTGCCACCACGTCACTCAGCCTCCATTTGAGCACCATTAATCACAGGATCCGTGCATCTTCAGCGCCGCCGCAACAAAGGAGCGCGCGGTGTCGCCTGCGAGATGCGGAGTAGGAGAAGGAGGAGGAGGTGGGGGGGGCGAGAGGTGGCGCGTCGGTCGTCGACCGCTTCGTCGCGGACCTCCGCGTCCGCGCGAGCGCTACGACGCTACAGTGTAACGGTTAGCGTTTCGGGCTGTTATACCCAAGTTCGCGGGTTCAAACCCGATCGAAGCCGTGGATTTTAAGGGCGAAAATATCCTTCGTAGTCTTCCTTCGGAGGGGAAGTAAAGTCGGCTGTCCCATGTAGTAGATTTACTGCATGTAAAAGATCCTCGAGCCTAAATGAAGCTTCTGAGATAAATCCAAAATCGTCTGTTTCGTCGCCCAAGTAATACCTTCTTTCTGCCATGGTTGGGAAAGATGCGTACCGAAATTTGCGTGGTTAGACGGAAGAGCAGGCCTGATGGCCTGAGTGTCGCACGTAAAATAAGGCATTCATTCGTTTTTACCCGCTGCTCTCGCGACAGCGCCGCAAGATGACAATCTTCACCCCCGTGCATAGTGATGCGACATCGACATCGTAACATCAATGTTGCCAAATATCGATATTCAAAATTCAAACATAGATGTTAATAACTAGGGAGCGGATTTCTATGATTTTGCGTATTTTTGTCCGTTGCTTCAGGGGCATAGTTAAGTGAAATTTCTTGACATTTGGTTAGTATTTGATGCTATATAGATTAATAAGTTAGAGCATATTTGCGTTTATTTGGCCGATTTTTCTTGATGATTCCTGTGCCTGGCCTGGTGTTGATCGGAGAAACCACGGAAAACTACCTATCAGAGCAGCCGACCTCTAGACAACTAGACAACTCTTCTCCTCCAGACAGCGACTGAATTCGACATGGTTGACAAGCTAGTATCAAAAATCCTACTGCCATCGGGATTCGAACCTAGGACCTCTCGGTCACAGGCACTGCAGTTAACACACTGAACCACCTCTCCCAGTAACAACGGCAGCGATATCGGATCCCCACGCCCGACGCGAGCGCTCCGCCCATTTTCACCGGCAGCCCCGCTGCTCTCGCGCCAGCCGCCGCTGCGTCCGCGCCGCTGTCCCCCATCAGGAGCCGCTCGTTACCTCGGCGCGAGGAAGGCGCGGAGTGGAGTGGAGCGGAGTGATGGAGGGCGCGCGCCGGCTCGCACGACGCGCCCGACCGATCACTCGCGCCAGCGCGGCGGGCGCGGGGCGAGGGTGGAGGCGGGGGAAGTGGTCCGCAAACACGGCCGAGGAAGAGGAGGCGAGACGCGCTAAGAGAACAATAACAAGGACGAAGAAGGGAAAACACAAGAGAGAAGCAATATACTCGGAAAATGTTAGATATTTAAAGAAAAATATATTTTCCCTGCAAAATGTCATAGAAGAAAACTCACTCTTTTGATGAAGTATTTTTTAAAATTTATTTACTCTTGCAAATGTAACTAAATTGAAAATATTCTTAAAATTTCTACTTCACTCGGTCTAAATAATTATGAAATGAGTGAGATGGCAAAATCCTTATTTCGTTCATTCGAAACTTATTCAGAAATTTACTGGATGTAAATTTGTTAAGAAAATATTGAAGTCTGTAACAAAGAGGTTATTCTTAAAATTAATTAGATTAATCATCAGGTGCTGTTGTCACCCTGCATTCCCTACTATAAGCAAATAATTTCCAAGAAAATTTTGTGGACTGTTGTCAAGGCACAGTCGGCATCAGAGGGTAGAGCAATCGACTTCTAGGATTTTTTCCGGTACCGAGTTTGTTCATTACTTTTGCAAATTGAGGGCCCTGAAGTAAGAAACCGCTGACAATTTCTTTTCGCAAATGTGACGACTTTCGAAAACAATTGTCCCATCAAGCATTGTCTCATCATGCTGCATCATTGCAAATTCTGTATGAGACACCGATAAGTTGTTTGGTTGGTTAGTGATTCCGGGCGCGCCAACAGCTTTGGTCATTAGTCCCGTTAGTTTAGTGCATCTTTTTACCTCGGTAGATGGTGGCCATCTTCCCCCGTTGGATGGCGAAATCCGGCGCCAATCTACCGTCGGCTAGCGGGGTTTCCCCCTAACCAGGACTCTCCCACCAGGGGGGCACCGCCCCATCCAGGAGAAGTTCTAAGTTCTCGACCGGTCTCCCGGAATATGTGGTAGTGTAGTGCATGTTAGTGTAAGTGTGTGTGTGTGTGCGTGTGTAAGGGGGGAGAATAGGACTAGAAAGCGGAAGGAAATATCGCTCGCGGTCCGTTTGTCAGGGTACTGCTCCGGCATTCACTTGGCTTCGATCGGAGAAACTACGGAAAACTATCGATCAGAGCAACCGGTCGCTAGAATTCTCCTCCAGACAGCGACTGAATTCGACCTAGCTGAAAAACTAGTGTCGAAAATCCTGCCGCTGTCAGGAGTCGAACCTCAGACCTCCCAGTCAGAGGTGCTGCAATGACATCAGTTGATGCACTGAGCTACCGCTCCCGATCCAATGAGTGGTTTTTTGGTATCTTCGTTGATCTAAAGTAAGTCGTGAACAGTTGGACGTAAAGTTAAACCAACAAATACAGTTGGGTATAGTACCGTGCTTTATTATTTACGTATTTGTACTGACCATGTGGTTACAAACTGAATTACTGTGGCACTTTCTGTTTCAGCGGCGCCGATGATGATCAGTAGACGGATTGATTGGCGTCACTAGCGGTGGGGTCACCTAAACTGCGAAGAGAAGAGTCAGACTGACTCGCTTGCCCCATCAATCTTCTTGCCAAAACGTTTTTTGTAATCCTGTACCATTCACTTCTAATATCCTCTCCCGTCCCCCACCTGGGCCATTGTTTACTGGTGTAGGTGTTCTGGCATTGCTTCCACTTACATGTCTCACACGTCCTACCTTTTCTGAGAGCACAAGGTAGGCGACTTGAGTTTTCGACTCCAACCCTAGGTCTTGATGAGTTGGCAATCATCATTTTTATCTCTCTGCCCTAACCATTTATGTTCTTTTTTGCTAGCATTATTCATTTTCTTCTTAATTATTTCCATCCACATCCAAACATTTATAGCATCCTGTACTATATTTTGTGACAAACCGATTTACCCCTCACTTCCCGATATCTATTTATTGATTGATAGTTTTTCCGGGCGTGTCAAGGTCGTAAGTTCCAAAAACGTGTGCAATTTTTTTATTTCGGAGGTGATCTTCCCAGTTTGATGGCGAGATTCGAGGCCGACATACAGCCCGGCTTGCGGGATTTTCCCTAATCAGTTATCTCCCACCAGCAGGGCTGCGCCTCAGCCGGGACAAACACTGACCAACCAGAAAGTTTGGTTATGTGCTGCATATACGTGTGTGTGTACCAAGGGATAAGGATAGGTCAAGGAAGAGGAAGAAATGCTCGCGCGCGGTCCGTGACCCGTTTCTTAGGGTACTGCTCTGGAATTCGTGTGATGTTGATTGGAGAAACTATGGAAAATTACTGCCGAATAAAGCCCTCCTAAGCGCCCAACTAAGCGAATTCGATCTGGCTATGAAGTTAATGTAAAAAATCCTGCCACCATCGGGACTCGAATCCTAGGTTCCCGTTCAGTTCGGCTGGAGAAGGGAAGCTTCGCGGTGAGTAGGGCTGTTCGCCCGCCCGCCCGAACCAGGCTGGGTGGGCGTCGCTGCTGCTTCCTTGTGGCAGCTCGTGCATTTATTTCGCACCGACGACTATTTGAAGTACTCGGCTCGCCGAATACTAGAAATATTTTGAAAAAAATAGTGCAAGTACATATGGCAAAATACCAGAAGACATCACTCAGTAATTGGCTGCATTGAATCAACTAGAAAACTACACCCAACTCATTTCAGCCGATCGGCACGACACACAGTTTACAATAAGGAAAACGTACACTTGCCGTAAAAAATAGAGGAGAAAGTTCTAGAAGAAAGGGTAAGTAAAGAGGAATCGGATCTCTTTTCCGTCCGAGACTTTTATTCAAGGAGATAAGAAGAAAATCTGAAACATAAAAAAATCTGAAAATAATGTAACAATGAATACAAGGATATTATATCAAACATTGTTTAGACAGTTGAAGAAGCGTTGGGAAAAAGAGAAAATATTAGTGAATGGACCCAGGAAGAAAAAACTCCTTGATTGAAGAAGTGAAAGGACTGGCTGAAAATAAGAGAAATTCTATAATGAAATTTCCTGCGTCCCTGAGATTGTATCGCAAAGTTTGAGCAATGGAAACAAAATAGAAACTTGTTTTTTGGCATATTCTTAATTATGACTAAAAGATACGGTACGAGGAAAGATGTTTTAGGATAGAACGTCTCTATAAGCAATTAAAAATTAAAATCGCCGGGTCGCTATAAAAAGTTGCTGTCGGAACGACTTCTGGAGGTACACTTCATTAGTGTTCACAGCACGCAATTCAGTTTCGCAGTTTAGGTGAATGGGGATAGGTTCAACGAAAATGGTTCTCAAAAATGGTCTCTAATTTTTTTATTAAACTTGGCCCTCGGGGTACAAGACCCCTAAAATGGCGTAAGTCATAATTTTTTCGGGACCCTCCCACAACTACAACAAAGAAAATAGAGATTTTTACTCTCTCGCCGTACTTCGTAAGAGAAAGCATGAGCAGGAAACGGAGGATTTTTCGACAGAAAAACTTGTTATCAAGCTCTGGTAACGAAATGTGGATATTTCGTGTGGCTAAATATAGAGCGAATTACTTCCTTTGACGCATTGTGTAGTTAGATTCCATGTTTTGTGGGCTCTTGATACTGAAAAATCGATTGACGGCAAAACGTCTGTCTGCCGGACTGTCCGAAAGCTCCTGTGTCTATCGGTGGTCAACACTACCATCCACACAGTGGGGAAGATTTTCTCCAAAATTATTATTCTCCGATCAATTTAAAGGTACTCCTGGGCATTTGAAACGGATATTTTGATTATCGGGGGTATTTTAAACGAAACAATATTACGTTTTTAAAAATTCTCAAAAATGATTCCAAATTGCTTAAGTTTTGTCTTCAAATAGCGAAGAGAAGGCTTAATATAACGGGCAGACCTCATTGTTGTTGAAATCTCTGATTTTTCGAAAATTGCAAAAGTTTGAAACCATTTTCCGGCTTCATCCTGCAACTATAATATTGAGGATTTGTTATCTTAACGAAATTTGTTCTTTATAGATGGATCTTCAAATAAGATCCTATAAAATTTTCTGAAAATATATGAAGTTTTCGCATAATTTTGCGTGAAATCAGGCAACTTTTTAATATTTTTTCTCAAAATCGGCCCCAATATTTTTTTTATTTTAGTGTGTGAATCAAAGAACGGTATAAAAATGGCACTGGTCCCATTTTCGTGATCTCTCTGTATTTTTGAAAATGGCAACAAGGTAACATTGCAAAAGTACAATATTGGAGAAAGATATTTGCTTGAAGTTCGTGCAAAGTAAAAAAAAAATCATTTTTTCAAAACCGCATCAAATTTACTCTTATTCCTTCCTTCCCGTATAGAACAAGGGACGCTTAAAAGGTCTCATTTTCCTCAAACTCTCTGAATTTTCGAAAACAGCAAATGTAGAAATAATGTGAGAAAGTATCTAATGTTCTAGCAGCATTATTTTTCACGCATTCATCTCGCATATTTTGTATAAATCATGTGCTAGAAGTGTGATATCTGAATACATTTATGTTCTCACTTTACCATAAATGCATTACTTTTGCCACTAGGCGCCTTGAAAAGTCTAACAATTTGCAGTGTAAATTGCTCCTTCTCTTTGAAAGAACTGTTATCATCGATCCGGCCCTGCGTCGTGGTGGATTACACACCGCCATTTACCTTTTTCTTTTCACTTTTAGAAGACGCTCAAGAAAGAATATACTAATTTTACAATAATAATTATACTAAATGTACAATAATACTGTACTGTACCAAATTTACGACACAATTATCCCAGATGTCGTATGCTTCTTGACCGCCTGTGGGGGTTTGCTACAGGAAAAGGTAGCTACAAAAGGTAGTTACTAAAGGTCGGAGAGTGTCTTTATTGTACGACCTAAAGGCACGGACCTTCTGAATTTTGACTCGCTTCGTACTGTGAGATCACATGTGCGACGAGATTATACAGCACTGGACGAAATTCATGATACAGTTTTTACACCTTATTTTTTATCAATCTTTCGAACAAATCGAAGTGGAATTTACATCTCAAAATTCTCAATTTCCTAACACCCCCAAGAATGTAGACCGTTAAAATAGGACTCCTGTAGGTCAAGATTGGATTTATGATTTTGGGGCTTCGTTAAAAAATACCCGGCAACGCGTGGTTACTTTAACATTTCTTTCATATTTTCGAGAAATATTTATCTGCTTCCTTAATGCCTGTTATTGAGAACACTTGAATAAATGATATTCAGAAAATATGCAGTGTGGAGGTCTATACCATCAGTGTTTCTGGCAGAACACCCTAAAATTTCACTCGATTTCGAAAATGTCAAAGAGTAGATTTTTTATTTGATTATTGATATGTCGATTTCTGCCTTTGTACTACCGCCAACGCATATACCTTTGGGTCATTGACATTGGGTAACATGGAAGTGGGATTGCATGACATTGGATGATAGGGATAAGATGAAAGATGGATCACATTCACAAGAGAACGATTGATTGGATGGTTAGTGACTCCAGGCCCGTCAACGGCAAATCATTGGTCCCATAAGTGATATAGTATATGTGGTTTTTTATCAATGGAGGTTGCGGTGATCTTTCCCCTCCGAATGGCGAGATCAGACCCCGATCTGCCCGTCCGCTTGCGAGGTTTCCCTTTTCCAAGTATCTCCCACTAGCGGGGCAACGCCCCAGCCGGGATACGATATAATCTATCTCCTTGCATGTGTGGGGTATGCAGGAGTTGGTATGTTTAAGTGAAGAGAGAAGATAGGTCAAGGAGGAGGAAGGTAAGATCGCGACCGGTCCGGGCCCGTTTGTCTGAGAAATGCTCCGGCATTCACCTTGTGTTGATCGGACCTCTCACCAGCGGGGCACCGCCCCAGTCGGGACAAGTTCTAAGTCTCCGACCAGTCTTCCGGCATGTGTGGTAGTGTAGTGTAAGTGTGTCTGTGAAAGGATAGGACAAGGAAGAGGAAGGAAAGATCGCGCTCGGTCCGTGGCCCGTTTGTTATGGTACTACTCCAGCATTTGTCTAGTGTTAATCTGAGAAATTACGGAAAACTACCGATCAGAGCAGTCTGCCGCTAGAATTCTCCTTCAGATAGCGATTGAATTCGACCTAGCTCACAAGCTAGTGTCGAAAATGCTGCCACCGTCGGGGCTCGAACCTAGGACCTCCCGGTCAGAGGCATCGCAATGACATCAGTTGATGCACTGAGCCACCGCTCCCGGTGCTACCGTCGGGAATGGAACCCTATGACCTCCGGGTCACCACTTGATGCCCTGAGGCACCTCAGCCGGTTCGAGAGGCTGCGCAGGGGCGGGCGGGGGCGAGCGGGACAGGAGGTGCCCATTCCCACGCGCAGGCCCCTGCGCGCGCAGACGTTGATGGAGCGCGCGCGCAGCCGGCGTTCGGGTGGCCCCCCGCCGCGCAGCGCCGCGACGCCAGGCGACCGGGCGCTGGCGCCGCCGCCGCCACCGCCGCGCGCTGCGAGGGCGTCGCTCTCGGCGACGGGCCGGGCCGCGCCACGCGCCCCCAGGCGGGGCAGGCCTCCAGCACCCGCCAGCCACGCCAAGGAAAAAGCCTTAGCTGGGCTTAAGAAGCTGGTCGGTTGGTGACTGAATCTGCATTTTTAATGCACGAGGTAACTCAACGCGTAGCCCCGACCCCAGTTCCACGGGGATGCTGCGTTCACACCGGTCGACGATTATTTTGACAGGTTCTGAAACTAGTGGTGCTAAAAGACCTTGTACCGTCTCGCCCGTATTTTCACCCACAATTACGCGAAATGTACTCAAATTTTCGAAAACTTGTACATGACCCGATATCAAAATCTATCTTTAAGGAGCAGATTTCATTAACGGAAAAATCTCTATCTTTAATATTTTAGTTCTAGGAAGACTCCGAATAAAATTTAGACTTTTGCAATTTAAAAAAAAAAGAGGGGTTTATCGTGAGACCTGCCCCATTCACTTAAACGTCCTTTACACTATCGAACAACAAGATTTAATCAAAAACGATGGAGCAATTTTTTGAAAATTTTGAAAGTGTCCCAGGGGCTTCGTATAAAGTATCCTCAAAATTAAAATATCGGTTTCAGTTCCAAGGGATCGTGACATCAGCGAGATCAATTGGAGAATATCAATTTTGGAGAAAATCGGCTGAATGAGCGTACCGCGAGTCAGACAGACGGACAGACAAACAGATAGACAGACGGACACACAGATAGACAGACGGACTCACAGATAGACTGAATCACAGACAGACAGACGGACTCACAGATAGACAGACAGACAGATAGACAGACGGACCCGCAGATAGACGTTTTGCTATCAATCGATTTTTCGCTATCAAAGACCCACAAAACACGGATTCTGGGTACACCACGTTAGAAATTTTTTCCCCTACATTTAGCAACTGAATATATGCGCTTTTTCGTAATCGGGCCCTGCAATATAAGTTTTTCTGACAAAAATTCGCCATTTTTTCGCGCAGCATTACGTATTTACAGCTCTCTGCTTGAAGAAAGTAAAAAGGCTTAGCTGTGCATAAGAAGGCGGTGGTTTGGTGACTGAATCTGCATTTTTATGCACGGTGTACGGACAGCGCGCAGCCCAGACCCAAGTTTCACAGGGTTGATCTGTTCACACCTGTAGACGATTATTTTGGCAGGTTCTGAAACAACTGAGCATCGTTGTAGACACCGTTGCTCTGTGAAATGTGTTCTTTGATTAGCCATTTTGACTGAGGTGTGATGCAAAGACATAGGCGAGTCTCTCCGCAGTCAATCCAGCTTCAGCAAATGTTCTTCGTGCCTGAGTGCGATGACACAGAGAATGATTGGAAGTTTATGATTGGAAGTAGTATCCTAAAAGTAGCCTACGAAGTCTTAGAGAAGAAAAATCTAGATGTAGAGGTCTTAAAATCTGGGATGATTAAATTAAAATAGCTATTGAAGAAAAAAAGGCTGGCCTACATGAACTTACAAAGCGGTGCTAAAGAAGCAAAATACCTACAAAGTGTGGCTAAGAAAATGACCAGAAAAGCTCATGAAATCACATGGGATTGTTTTATTATTAGGATAGAGAATTATATCCACGGAAGGCAGATCTTGGTATTCAAAGCTATAAAGCGCTTTAATGGCAAGGAGAAAGGTCTGTTGTATCTGAGAAAGACAGGAAGGAGGTCTATCAAGAATTTTGGACAACAAAGTTAGATGACGTCATCGATCAAAATCTAAATAGTTACGTCATTTATGAAGTAGGTGAAATACTCAAGCATAAGCTAAATAATCCATACAATAACATAAAAAAACAGAAATGCCGCAGGGCCAGACTATATTAGCACGAAACTTTTGGAGTACGGAGGAAATAGCCTCATGGAAAGAATGCTGTTTTTTATTAATAAATGTTGAAAAAAAGAAAAATTCCGGATGAGTGCAAATTTGCAAAGGTGAAGGCTATAAGAATATAGCAAAATTATAAACGAAATATTTAAAATTATCTCCGAAGCCCTATTATTAGGAGAACAAAGCGGCTTTAGGAAAGGACGTATCGACGATGTCTTTAACACATCGAAACAGAACTCGAAAAAGGATGATAATTTAATTTAGAGACGCACTTAGCCTTCATAGACTACGTTAAACTTTTGATAGAGTTTGCAAAAACAAATTATGGAACATCATGTAAAGAAGAGGTTTCCTCATGCATTTGATTTGTGTTTCTGTCTATGAGATATATACGAAAGTAATACGAAAACAATAAAGTAATTATCGATTAGGAATATGTTAGAAGGAAATTCTTGTAAATTAAGACATAAGACAATCTCGTAGCTTATCAGCGCCATAATTAAATATTTATCTCGATGATTTGATATGTACGAGAATAGCAAGCTAATGTTCTACAAGGTTCGGAGTCTAAAACATTATCTCAATCAACACCTTACTGTTAGCAGATGACCAGATAATACCACAAGAGACAGATGATAAATTGCAGAAATTAGAATCTTCCCTCCAATGAATATGATATGAATATAACATAAAAATGTCCGTTTCAAAACAAACTATGGCATTCTACGGAAAATATCTGGTCAGAACTAAGATCGTCGTAGGCGGACACATTCTGGAACAAGTACAAACGTGTAATTACTTGGCCTGCAATATTTCTTATGAGTGGGATGAAGACAGAAAATAAATTACATAAATTCAGAAAAAATTATAGATATATAAAAAACACATAAAACAAGAAAAGACATCGAGTAAAATTTAACAAAGTAAATGGCAGTACCACACGGCTCAGAATGATGGGCCACTGTTAAGAAAGATCGGTTAATCGTACAGGCAGCGGAGATGAATTTTCTCAAAGGCTATACTAGAATCGACAGAATAAGAAATTTTCCATATACAAAATTATGATTATTTTATATTATAATTATTGATAATTGAAAACGACTCAATATTTTCCCACTGATCACACGTATAAAAGAAAGTAAAATGAAATGAAAAGAACTCGTAGAAAGAATAACCGATAGAAGATTCCTAAAAAAAGTAATGAAATATAAGCCCGAGGAAGACGATATCCTAGTCTCTGAAGACCATCGGCTGAGAGACCGGAACAGGCACCGCCATAATTTCTGAAGGTAGAGGAAGACGGATACGAAGACGGAGACGGAGACGGAGACGGAGATGGAGACGGAGACGGAAACGGAGACGGAGACGGAGACGGAAACGGAGACGGAGATGGAGACGAAGATGAAGACGAAGATGAAGAAGATGAAGATGACGATGAAGATTATGGAGTGGAAATGGTGAAAAATAATAAACGAGGACAAGTTATTCAAATTATTTCTCAAAGTTTCTCGAACACTCAAAATGTTCCTGTGTAAAGAGCTCAAAGAAGTCCACTTTCAGAGACACTCAAACGACACTCTTCAAATCTTGTTGGATCCAAATTTTTCAATAAACATTTGCATGCAGGATCAAATTCATTCTACTAATAAGAGACATAAAAACTGAGAAAATGTGAAAAGAATATCTTTTAGGCGCTGATGGGTAAAAGTTGGGATAAAACCGAATAGCTAGCCCAGAGGCTAGTCCAAACTAAAGAATTAAGGTAAGTAACAAGTATGAGAAAGTGTGTGTTATTCTGTATCACCACTAGTTTGAGATTACACACATCAAGCCAAATGAGTTAAAAAGAAGTAATTACAAAAACTATGGATATTTCTTCAACTCAATAATTAGACATATTTAAGAAATAAGAAACTTATAGACCGGTATTTGGAACAAGGGTACCTGATTGTATTATACTAAATGCTTTAAAGCCTTAATATACATAATTGGAGATATTTCTTGTCAGCAATAATAAAATACACAAAAATAATAAGAAACATACATAATAAGTAATAATCATATAGTAATTGAAAATAAATTCCCAACAGAATTTTCCCCTCTGTAATCAATACATAGACATGTGCATAAAATATGAACAAAGAATTACAAATGGGAAAGTAGTAGATGCCAAAGAGCGTCGAATGTCAAGCCTGTGTTACCACTAATTTTGCCACTTAGACAAATGAACTTATAATTGAAGACTTTTGTCAGTCCTGATGAGGTCAATACATTGGCGAAATACAATTCAAACAACACAATTTATAGAAAATAAAATGGGTTTTAACTTCATATCATAGACGTCTAACCTCCTACATAACGTCAACAGAGCTTCGTCAAGGTTTACCAACATATATCCCTGAGGTAGCAGCCAAATTAGGACTATTGTGATGATTTAGCGATCAGAATTTAAGTCTAGGGTGGACAATTACGAAAATAAAGTATTAGTTATAATTTTCTTTAGATAATTTAGGACTGGTTGTTGACTAAAGAAAATACCATAAAACTTAACCAAAGTCAGCTCTCGGCCTAAATAGGTTGCATTTTATCTTAATTTGCCAGGCCTGGCCATTTTCAGACATCAACCAATCACGGTTCGTAATTTGCTTTGGGCTTCGAATGAAGCTGAGGAATGCTACGTCGGTCCAAGGAGGTCGCGTCGAAGGCTGTGATGCCGACGTTTCGACCATCTTACCGTGGTATTCCTCAGGGCTGAAGTACATCAAGATGGAGAGGGATCGAGTTTATATATCAGGGTGAATTCTTTTGAACAGATGTTCGGCAAGTCACGTCTTGAAGCTGCCAAGAGGATTTTGTGTAACTGACATCTGAGCATATGGAACAGCATGACAATCATGACAAACGACAAACTCCGTTACATGAAATTTCCTAATTTGTGGTCGTGAGTATCTCACTACAAATCACACACAAGAGCTCACACTGTTTACAGACGTTTATGTATAATATTATTTACAAGCAATAATAAATTAAAATATACAGCCCTTGTATACTGTCTTCGGATCGCATGAGCGACCCCTAACTGCCTGCAATTAATTGCTTGATTCATGGCCCTCGTCACTAATCAAAGATCTATGCACACAGCGTACCACTACGTGACCACTGTCTCAAATGGAATGGATATTGCACTACGGCTTCCCGACATACGGGTTGCTCTTCAACGCGCTACTCTGAGCGTAAATTCTGTGCATCAGCACGAGGTCTCCTGCTCTGCTCAAGATCCAACTCTCGCTCTGGGTTTTATACTCTCAGTCCACATGACTCGCAACGTCATAGTCGCGTTTGCGCAACAATCCGCATCACGTGATCACAGCTACGACAAGCGTTTCCGCCACTCGACTGGGCTGCTGATTTTTCTAAATTCCGAGTTCTAATAATACTCCTGGAATGCTGAACTCCTGCATTCGAGGACTTTCCAGTACCCACCCGCTTGCGACACCTTAACGGCGTCTAAGCCCTAATCCTAAAAACAGGGAGCGGTAGCTCAGTGCATCAACTGATGTCACTGCAGCGCCTCTGACCGGGAGGTCCTAGGTTCGAGTCCTGACGGCGGCAGGATTTTCGACACTAGCTTTTCAGCTAGGTCGAATTCAGTCGCTGTCTGGATGAGAATTCTAGCGGCCGGCTGCTCTAATCGTAGTTTTCCGTGGTTTCTCCGATCAACACCAGACGAATGCCGGAGCAGTGCCCTACCAAACAGGTCACGGACCGCGCGCGATCTGTCCTTCCTCTTCCTTGTCCTATCCTCTCCCCTTACACACACACCAACTTGCCCTACACTACCACATATTCCGAGAGACCGGTGGGGAACTTAGAGCTTGTCCCGGCTGGGGTGGTGCCCCGCTGGTAGGAGAGTCCTGGTTAGAGGGAAACCCCACTAGCCGACGGTAGGTCGGCGCCGGATCTCGCCATCCAGTGGGGGAAGATCACCGCCATCTCCCGAGAGAGAAAAACATGCACTACACTAACGGGACTAATGACCAGAGCAGTTGACGCTCCCGGAAGCACGAAAAAATCAATCAATCAAAACCTAATCCTAAAGCTTCGGCGCTTGCGCAGCGCCATACTTCCTGCTTGCAGCGAGATCCCTTACGTTGCACTACTATGTCTTCACTGGCAAAAAGATCGTCTGCGATCCCTCCGCTTGCCCTAAAGTTTTTTTACATTAATTCCGAGATACCTTTTAGTTTTGAATTCTCGATACTTTTCTGACATTGACATTATTATATTGTATTATTATTATTATTATTATTATTATTATTATTATTATTATTATTATTATTACTATACCATTTAACTTGTTTCCACTCGTGCATCTCGGTTACCATGAAGGAGTGTAATTTTTGGGGTAGTTCTGTCTTTTAAACACATATTTATTAAATAATTCTTTACGAGAATACTGAAAAAAATGCCGACGTGAGTAAATGTAAGTGGAAAGAGGACTTTTTTTCAGACTATACCGAAATTATATCTCTAATTCATTTTAATAACATACTCTATTAAAAGAGTATGTCTATCCACAGCAGTTGACTTCCTTTCACTGAATGCTATTATTAATTATTGTCTACTTAAAAAATTCATCAATTTCAACGAATAATATTCTTATAACATATAAACAATTAATAAAGTTTCCAAGAGGAATAATATACTTTTCAAAATGATTTAATAGAGTCAATGAAGCAAGTTACATTTTGGATCAGAGAATGAATCACAAGTTAGAGATACTAGATGTTTTCACTATCACTAAAGACTTACTATGTTTTATGATTCTTACTATTATAATAGCAAAGGAACATCATAAAAATATTTACAATAGTAAGTGGTCGCATGAAAAAGTGTTCAATTAAGTTGGTTTACTTTTCAGTATCAAGTGGCCCAATAAAGTGCTTGTTCTAATTAAATCTTGTGATGAGTTCTGAACCTTAACCAGTGATCAAAATTATCAGTTTTTAATCTTTGTGAAAAATAATTATAAAAATATATTTAGATATCCTCTGTTATGATTTTTCAGTGTCAAGATAAAATTAATTGATTCGACCTGTCAACATACTTCTTGAAATTATATTTCAGAATCGTTGAACTTTGCTCTCGTGAGTACTTCAGATAAAGTAATCAAACAGCATTTTGCATCGCATGTGATTTTGAATGTATTGTAAACCTTCCCTTAAAATCATGGTGAAATTGCCTGCACCGGACATTGGAGTCATTAACTGAATCACGTATTACCGTGGAATAACTGTGTGCTGCAAATAGGAACTAGACCCTTCTGAAAAAAACAAACATGACTGACATTCTTACTTTTATATTTAGACCTTCTATATAATTGTTTATCAAGCGTTGTAAACACAATAAGCCAGGGATTGTCAAGCTTTCCAGTAGTCGGGCCAGATTTTAATAATTACAATTCCTGCCGTACTGAATAACCATTGTTTATTACGAAAGCAAACAATATAAAAAATCAAATCAAATTGAAAATAAATATTCGATTACGACTTCCGCTTGCCACTAGGTGACATGTCGCGGGCCGTAATGCGGCCTGTAGCAACCCTTAGCTCTTTCAGGAAGAGGGGAGGAGAGATATTATTCTGTATCATCTACTTCATAATGAGAGAGAGAAATCACAAATATTTCGAATCAATAAAGTCTAAAAAATAGGTACTTAAATCTAACCAACAAAAAGTGCCTCGTATCATTTTCCTTTCAAAAATAATATCTTTGCATTCTCATCTCCATTAAAATTTCGCTGAAAGCACATTTAAATGCCTTAGGATTTGTGTCAGACTCAACCGGACTTTAACAGTACAAGAAGTCTCAAATATTGGAAAATTACTTTTTTGATTTCAAAAAAATATGAATCTTTGCGTGATAAAAACAAAACAGTGTAGTTGTAATTTGGGGTCAATGACCCCGGCCAGGCCAGATTTATAATGTAGTACCTGATCCACAGAGCGCTGGGATGGCTCCATCTTTTGATTTTGAGCAATGATGTAAATTATCTGTGCCAGGAGGAAAAAAGAAGCTATTTTTGGCAGCTTTTCGGGTGGAGGCCCGCACGGTGAAGGGGAAGTACAGAGGCCCAGCCCCACTCACCTCAGTCTCTGCTGCAACCGCGGAGAAACTCAAGAATTTGCTGCACGAAATTCCACAAGCCGTTTGTGTGCAGTAACCCTGATGACACCAATGACTTTTCTAAATTAGCTTCCAAGAGGGTAATTCAATTACTTCTCCAACATTTTTGAGAAAACAATTTATGCAGTCATAAAAATGTTTTAATTTCATAGGCACACACACAGGAAAAAAAATTGGCAGACTCAAAGACTTGATGCATGTTTCACTATGTATTTCGACCCGCTGAATTCGAATCTGAAGCCAGAATTGCGCTATCACCTTCCATTTTTTAAATTGTAAAAATCACCTTGAAACACGACCTAAAATTTCACGGTGGTTTTTCGCGATTTTAAAAAACTGGAGAACGGTGGTACAATTCTGGCTTCAGATTCGGATTTAGCGCGTCGACGTACATAGAGAAACCTGGGTCAAGTCTTCGGGTCTGACAACAATCGCCGAAAACAAATAATACAATTTGACGGTGTTTTTTCGCGATATAAAAAAACTGGAGGGTGGTGGCTCAATTATAGCTTCAGATTCGCATTAAGCGCGTCAATATTCATAGAAAAACATGTGTCAAGTCTATGGATCTAACAACAACTCCCGAAAACAAAAACAAAAAATACAATGTCACGATGGAATTTGCGATAAAAAAAAGGAGGGTAATGGCGCAATTCTGTCTTCAGATTTGGATTCGGCACGTCGAAATATACAGAGAAACATGAGTTAAGTCTTTGGGTCTGACAAATGTTTTTGGGTGCCAGAGTTTTTAATGCTAGACATAAAGAATGCATGTGTAGAGGGAAAATATGATTATTTGTTTGGAACATCAAATCTCAAGACAAAAATGTTTTTAAACAGGTGATCTTTATTGAGACAAATGAAATAGGCAATTATGCCATGTTAATAATACACATAATTTATCAACATTCAAAACAGATTGATACTATTGTGTCTCTTCTGTAAATTTGCCACATTGGCTTTTTACAAATTATACACAAGTACTTTGTTTTTCGATCGCGATTTATTGGACATAAAGGACATCTTTTCTCCGGTTTCGTAGTTGACGAATTTTGTTCAGAAGTTTCATTGCAATTCTTTTTTACTTTTAACCTATCAATACCTTTATCAACATGTCACAGATTTTACATCACATGGTCATCATCATGTAAATAATCCGGGTGATGGAGACTTTCGAACTCACTATTAATATATCCTTTGGCCATGTTGAGGCTGAAGAAACACCACTGAATTCCAAAGCACCAAACGGGAACTATTAAAGCATTTAGTTAATTTTTGACATCAAGAATGCAAAAGAACAACAATTAAACAAAAATAAACAGAATAAACTGACCTCCAGTGAGAGTAAAACAATGGGAAGATTTGTATTACTCTTATTACATTTTCAAAACACTAACTACCGAGGGGCGTAACATGACTTCAGGTGAAAAACTAGAAATATATTGCGGTATATTTTTTCTTTCAATTCGGCAGACATAAATATGCACAGGGTTTGAAATAACATATACAGTAAATTTTAAAACATTCAACAATCTGGGAATGGAAAAACACTAAAATATACAAATACGGCTTATTTCCATTAACCCCACTTAATGACAAACGAGAAATTATTTCTTTAGAAAAAATCACTTGATCAGTAGTCAGTTAGGTAAATTTGCAGAAGGCATTGTCTAAAGATGCCATTATCACTGTCAGTTTTTTTCCATTAGTACTTGGTTCAGATAGACATTTTTATGGCACCTTATGACAATGTAGTCATTCTTGTTTCAATATGAAATAATAGGTGGCTAGGTGAATTTATTTGCCATAAATAATGAAAACATTAATAATCAATCACTTGTATCAGCTGCGCAGGAGTATTAAATTAGAAGTAATATATGGGAACAATTACATAGAAAACCATTAGCCTGTTGTTCGCAGTTCCAGAAAGTAATGCGATTTCTTCCCATGAACGCCACTCACAACTGACATTCATTGGGCCAAAAAAATCTCGCGGGAACAATCGAGAAACGCACTCCGTGAGAGACGCAGGTGGGTGGGCCTCCTCTCGACTCTACGGAACCTTCCTGAACATGTCCGCGCGTCACACGACAGTCGATTTAATAACAGGTTTTCTTGTGCGCGAACATCCATACAGGCGAGCAGCTGGTTATAAAGATAAGGTAAAGAAAAAAAAATTATTAAAACTGCAATTGGGTATAACCCAGTGGCAGTTAATTACATAAATAAGGTAATATAATAACATGCAAATAATATAATAATACCGGGAATAATAGTGATATTATTATTATTATTATTATTATTATTATTATTATTATTATTATTATTATTATTCTTTCGTTTGGGTCATCTAGGGACCACGCACTAGTACTCTTTCATCTTCTCGCTGTGTATCACTTCTTTCTCCTCGGACCATTTTGATCCTGTCTTCTTTTCCTTCCTGCCCTGGAATCCTTCCATTTCTAACACTTTCTTCTTAAAAATCTCTCTTTCTGCTGCTCCTCTTTCACTTATATTGTTTCTTTCTAAATCTTTTCTATTATTCTCATCTTATCTATTATTCTAATATTATTCTATTATTATTATTATTATTATTATTATTATTATTATTATTATTATTATAACCGATCCGGATAACCGAGATTGCTAAGGCAGTAGTGCTATGGCTGCATTGGACCGAAGGATCGCGAGTTCCAGTCCCGCCTCGGGCATGTTTGTGCTTGTGTGTGTCTTTGTATGTTTGTGATTGTCTATTTCATCCATCATCATAATTTCCAAACCTCATCTACCAGGGCTAATAACTCTGGGGTGTAAAAATGGACTCAGCATAGAAATGCTGATCCCGCCCCCGCAATAAAAGACTCGTGCATTTCCTCAGGAAAAATAAGACTGGGTCTCGGTGGGTTCAACTGCACGTTTGAATGGTCCCTAGTTGGCCAACTCACGACCAAAATTTTTTTTAACAATAATAGCAATACAAAAACGGATATAAAACATTAGCGGAACACGGCAGACGTTGTTCTGCCCTTCATCTCCCTCTTTCTCCTTCCCTCTCCCTCTTTCTCCTTCCCTCTCCCTTTCTCTCTCCATTTCTCTCACCGTCTCCCTGTCTCATCGTCATCGTCTCCGTCTCCCCCTCTCTCCCTGACTCTGTCTGACTGACTGTGTGTGTGTCAGTGTCTTTCTCTCTCTCTGTCACTCTCTCTCTCTCTCTCTCTCTCTCTCTCTCTCTCTCTGTCCCTGTGATTTATATTTAGTTGCAGATTTTGCACGTCTCTGAGCAGGTGGGGTAATACCGAGAATCGCCGAACCAGCAAACATGTAATAAAATGTACCAGAAGATCTCATCCTATAGATTACGGTGTGAGAAACGTTTATTTCAGGCTTTCGCCCTCAGTATTTAGTTTTTAATGCCTTAGAACGCTTCGTTTAGGAGTTATTTCACGATATACATTTAAAAACATGCTGTCGAATGTTGCGGGTTGCATTTGACATGCATATTTAGTTTTGTATTACAGCACCATCTAGTGAAGTTACAACAAAATTAGCAGCACATAAACCTTCTGGGCGGAAAACATGTAGATGTGCCAACTTTCATGGAGATCGGTCACACGATGACGGATTTAACCGTTCTTATATACACCAACATCCATTTATAGTATATATGCACTTCATTTCACTATAATACATAAAACACTTTCTTCGTTATTTCTCTGCTCTACCCTGCACGACTCCACACTTCACCATATAACACTTATTCTTCGCTATGTAACCTACTATTCTTAGTTAAGTTTTAGTTTACTTGGGACTACCCTAAATTAATTTTCAAAACTGTTGAACGCTTTGAGGAAAAAGTTGAAAGGATTTTACAGATAATCTATTTCGTTCCCTTATCGTTCGAATAGTGAAAGAAAATTTCCCGGCATTATGTCCCCAGGAAGAAGACATCGCTCGCTAGCGCCCTATGGCAAGTGTCCACAGTTGGCTTCGGCGGCGGTTTCCGGGTGCACTCTTCTCCAAAAATCGATGCACGAGCATTACAGGTCACGGAGCAGGCGACTTTAAGACTCCTGCGATGCGGTGAAAGAATTTCCGTCCCCGCTGACGGACGGCATTTGGGTTTATAAACCCATAAGCAAGTAACACTTTGTACCCGTCACAACGCTTTAATAGTAGCATACAATCTCTTCTTCTTGCAGTACAATGGCGGGCTGTCTTTTCAGCTGCTTATACTTTATTGCGTGTAACCTTAAACCCGAAAGGAAAGGTGGCGAGCTCGTCGGGCCCCAAGGGGAATGGGGGGGGGCGAGCCCCCCGTTTTGATAGCGCGCCGTCTCCTTGTGCCCTCCCCCCGGCCGCGCGCCTCGCTCCGCGCCGTGGGGGGTGCGAGCTTGTTGCACCCCCCGCTGCGCCTGTTCCGGAGGATGGTTTGCGTTCTCCTGCCGTGTTTTTGTCTCGAAAGAACGCGCGCCAGAAGAAAAGAAAGCCGATGCGGCCGCGTCGGGCAGGCGATGCGGAGGGGTAGTGCGTCCTAGTGCCGGCCAGGGCCACGCCCATCCGGAGGCAGGAGCGCTGCCGTCCAGCCGCGCCGGCCCGAGGGTCACGTGTCACTTTCTCGACGATGTCTATTTCATTTCGAAAATCCTTTCCTTTACCTAATATTTCAGTAGTGTTGATGAATTTTGCATGAATGCAGACTCATTCGTACAGCGTAGAACAAAATGGCGTCATGCTCTGACGACTCTCTATGAACGTATGTGTTTAATCTGTGTTACTTGGAACCACTGAGGATGGGCAGAGTGTTCCCGAAACACGTTCTTGGCTAAATCTAATCATATTAAAATTATATAGCCCACTATAGATACCTCACTGACTCCAGATAGTTTATCATGGAGTACCACAAAATCTCCGCTGCCATCACAGAATTTATAAATAAGGTCTCAAAAGAAAGAGAATTTTACTAAAACATGACAAATTGCACTTTAACTTTAAAAATATAAAGGATTTGTTAAGAAAAGGAAACACATAGAATTATTTATGTCAAATATGCAGCCCGCAACACTCGGGCAGCGTTGTTGATATCTATATAAATATATAACTCCAAAACGAAGTGTTGTAGGGCCTTCACATCTCAACAAAGAAACGTCCCTCGCACTAAAATCCATACGATGAGATCTTCGAGGACATTCTATTACATTTTCGCTGGTTCGGAGCTTCTCGATTCTACCCACCTGTTTAGAGATGTGCAGAATCTGCAGCGGTGAGCGAAATTAAAATAAATACTTGATATTCTACGGGACTGAATTGCACGAGTGTATCTCTAGTTCGGTAAAGAAGTTAAATAAGAATAGTTTGTATTGACAAGGATGTATTATATTGCTATGTTAAAATACATTCAGTTAGTACAGTTACAAGGACACATATAGAACAAATGACGGAGGATAAGATTGTCTTAAAACAACTATGAGCTTAATATGGAAATGGAATAATAGGGAAGAGGATGGGTTTTAACATGCGACTGTTCTCGTGTGAATACGCTAGTAATTTACAATTCATAATTAATTGTTAACTTTGAATTCAGTATAATTTAAATACATGATTAATAATTTTGGGATTGAAAAATGAGTCTTTTAGTTTCACTTTTCCTAACTTTTTTTGCAAACTTTAAAGTGGGGAATTGTATCCTAGTACCAGGCAGAGTTACAATATACTATCAAAAGATAAGTACGAGTATTATGTATCTAAAGAATAATGTAAGAATTTCCAGAAAGGTCTTCCAACCACTGCGCAACCTGTGTGTGTCCGTCCGCTGTACCTCTTCCGATCCACCATTAGCAGCAAATGAGGATTCATTCGACGCATCTTTTTCTACTGGCGGGGATCCGATCTTTTATCCGGATCCTCCCAGAACATAGTACGAGAATTTTCGAAAATGCCACCGGCTTAGGTGGCTGAGGGCATCAACTGATGTCACTGCAGTACCTCTCAGAGGGAGGTCTTAGGCATCGGATCGCGACTGCGATGGCAGGATTTTCGACAATAGCTATGAGTAGATAGCTACGTGGAATTCAGTCTCTGTCTAGAGTAGAATTCTAGCGGCCGGCTGCTCTATTGGTAGTTTTTCATGTTTTCTCCGATATAACACCAGGCGAATACCCTGAGAGGCACCTTAAGAAACGGGATTTAGACGCGCGCGATCTTTCTGTCGACTTCCTTGTCCTATCTTCACCCCTCCTTCAGACACACTGACACTTACATGTACAATACATGCCGGGAGACCAGTCGGGGCATAGTGATTGCTCCGATCCCGGCTGGGGCAGTGCTCACTGGTGAAGATACTTTGTTGAGGAAAACCTCACTCCTCTTCAAGAGCGACTTCAACTCAAAAAATGAAAATTTTTGCTCAAACATCAAAGTGAAACATTTTATTTACTAATTAAGTCCAGAGGAAGAAGTTATGTGAGGAGAACGTTCCTCCCTTCCCCGGAGAAACAGCCAAGGAACATGAAGAGAAATATATTAAAAAAAAACGTTATTCCGGAACTGCCGGGGGTTTTTGTTGCAATGTAAACCAGAAAGGGAAAGGTCATGAAAAATAGGTACTTTGAATGATAATTTCGAAGAATAACAATTAAAGATTGACGTCAATAAGTAAAGCGAGAATATGAGAAGTGGAAAAGAAGCAAATGGGCAATATACTCTGATACAAACGTGGTGTTCCTTGATGATCACGAGCTGGAAGGAGAAATATACACAGTCATCCATTCGGGAGCTTTGTTACGACTTAAATGTTTGATGTTGAAGCTCCCAATTGGATGACAGTGTCCCCCTCTCATTCCAGGTCGTTACCTTGAAGGGGTACCACATTTAAATCGGAGAGTAATTGCAAATGTAATGTAACACTCGAGCCTGAGCAAGACAGGATTGGCTGAGAGAGCCCCTATTCAAGATCGATACCTTGAAGGGCTACCACATTTAAATCGGAGTGTAATTGTAAATATAATGCAGCACTCGAGCCTCAGCAAGACAGCGCCCGATTGGATAAGAAAGCCTCAAGATCGTTACATTGAAGGGAAACTACATTTAAATCGGAGAGTAATTGCAAATGTAATGCAACACTCGAGCATCAGCAAGACAGAGCGCCCGATTGGATGAGAGAGCCCCCTATTCAAGGTCGATACCTTGAAGAGACACCACATTTAAATCGGAGAGTAATTGTAAATGTAATGCAACACTCGAGCATCAGCAAGACAGAGCGCCCGATTGGATGAGAGAGCCCCCTATTCAAGGTCGATACCTTGAAGAGACACCACATTTAAATCGGAGAGTAATTGTAAATGTAATGCAACACTCGAGCATCAGCAAGACAGAGCGCCCGATTGGATGAGAGAGCCCCCTATTCAAGGTCGATACCTTGAAGAGACACCACATTTAAATCGGAGAGTAATTGTAAATGTAATGCAACATTCGAGCATCAGCAAGACAGAGCGCCCGATTGGATGAGAGAGCCCCCTATTCAAGGTCGATACCTTGAAGAGACACCACATTTAAATCGGAGAGTAATTGTAAATGTAATGCAACACTCGAGCCTCAGCAAGACAGAGCGCCCCTTCGCACTTGTGTCGAAGGCGGTAGTCCACGCCGTACAACGTGAACCGTGGGGCCTCAGGTGAGGGGAAGGGCAGTGGGTGGGGAGGGGAGACGCTGGACTGTTTGGGGGCGAGCGGGGGGACGACGCAGGAGGTGGCCGTTGCACCAGGAATGCGTCCCCGGGCGCCTCTACGCCTGTCATCGAATCGATTACGTTTAAGACCGCGCCGCCCCTCCTCTAATGGAGGGCTTCGACCGCGCGCTCTGCAATTTCACCGCCAGACCCATCAGCCCCCTTTACTATTTCAGCAGTGGCCATTTGCGGTTTTATGGGCGTTATTGCCATTGAAATTTACATCTAGGAAACATGAAACATCACGCATAACTTTCATCCTTATTTTGAATACTTTTACTCTCTCTCGCCTACTACTTACGTACTATAGAGAAATTTATGTAAAGCTTCAGCGAAAAATGACGTATATTTGGCAGAAAAATTGGTATTATAGGTCCCTGTTACCAAACCAGTAAGGCATAAGAGCATATACTCTCTCGCATTTCTGATAACGTTTGCAAAATTCGAAAATTTTGAGACTTTTTAAAACATTTTTTAAGTGTCCTTTCTGCTACCCAAATTTTAATTTAAAAAAATTGGATCATTTTTGAGAAAATACTGAAAATGTTGAGGCTGCATGTACAGTACCCTGAAAATCAAAATATCCATTTCAAGTTCGCAGATCTCGAGGTCGTCTAGATCGATCAGGGAATATCAATATTGGGGAAAATTGTCTGAACGGTTTAGGCGCTCGTGTTGACCAGACAGACGGATGACAGGAAATGTTCTACCGTCAATCAATTATTGGGAAACGAGGACCTACAAAACGTGGATTCTGACTACATAACGCGTTGAAGGATGTAATTTACTACATACAAGACAAAGATTTATCCAGTTTTTTGTTATCAGATTTTGATACACGTTTTTGTAAAAACAAAATGCTGATTTTATACCACAACATTAGAATACTTTCTCTTTTCTACATAAGAATGGAGTAAGACGAGTTAAAAGTTGATCATTATTTTTCCCATACCTAGTAGATCAGTACCTTTAACAGGTTGAGTAGTTTGAATTCGTGGTTTGTGGGTCCTTAATACCAAAAAATTGGTTTATAGCAAAACAGAACTGTTTGTTCGAACGTTTCGCCTCCTGTCTTCCTGTCTGTGAAAAATGTCAGCAACTAAACCTAGGCAGGATTATCACCAAAACAGTTATTCCAATATCGATCTACTTGATGTCGCGGACTTTTTAATTTGAAACTGATAATTTTATTTTTGGTGGTACTTTACATGAAGTCTCCACAGAGTTTTCAAATTTTTTCTCAAAAATGGCTCTAAATATTATCTTCATTTTTTCTCAGATAAGACTAAAAATAATTAGGTGTTTGAGGCAGCGTTACGCTATGTTACTTGGGGGTGTTAGTTTAGTATTACTCGTAACATTGCTATTATTTTTACGTTTTTTCAATATTTGCTGAAATAATTCCTTTTTTTGAGACTCTTACTAGAACATTAAAATATTAACTAATGAATGTTTTTAAAACAAAAGTAAATTGAAGTTATAGGATGTAAATTGTCACAAATGGAGGTATTTTATTATCAATTTTTTATTAAATCTGTAAGATTGCGAAGAAAATATTCAAAACTGATGTGCAGTTGATTCTAAAATCCATTGAAATTGGCGCAGTAGACTGTCACCCATGACAGCGTTTGCGCGGCTTCTGATCAACAATGTTCTCACCTACGCGTCCTTCCTTCACTCACAACTTTTTTAAATGGTTTTTATTATCCTTGTTCGACATTATTATGTCTTTCAAGGGTTTTTATGTTACATAGTAAATAAAATTTTTTAAACTACATTTCATCATACATGTACAGTGTTTGAAGACAATAATATTGACAATATAAGATAATAACTAACAACTAAGGATACCCAGGAAGGGTCCTTCAGAAAAATACATACAATGTTTGGATTAAAACATAAATATTAAATTTAGAAATGTTGGAACCTGCTTTACAGCTAATTAAGGAGGATGTGGTAGGTCTTTAGAATATCTTGATTTTATTCGTGGAAAAAGATTGAATGATTTACCTAGAGGGTACAAGCTGGGCAAGATGAAAGAGAAGAGTAGAAATTAGAAGAAAATTTTAAAATCCAAGTTTTCAGAGGTTCTATAGATAATTCTTTTAAAATTTGATCATTTCTGATATACCGTGGAGCTTTTAAAACATTTCTTAAAAAATTATTTTGCTGTACTTCTAGGTTTGAAGGTTGCTTTTAGCGGCATCTCCCCAAATTGGGCATGCGTAGGTCAGTGAAGGACGTATAATATATTTAAACATTATGAATGCTGAGTCCATTGATAATTCATTTATTCTATTCATTCTATTAATGAATGGATACAATTTTAATATTTTTATATGTGTGTTATTAGCTATAGATGTTTTGTGTTTTTTCCAGGTTAATTTGGTATCTATTTGAAGTCCAAAATATTTAAAGAGAATGTCATTTGGAAGCCATTTAACTGCATGGTTATTAATTATTAAGGGATAAGTGGGAAGAATGCGTTTTAAGGAGAAAATTTTAGCTTGAGCTTTTTGGCGATTTATTTTTATTTGCCAATCATTGAACCAAGATATGAGGAGATTTAGGTCATCTTGGAGATTGTCTCTACCTAAAAGAAGACCACTATGAGTGGTTGTCGTCCGCAAATAAAGCAACATCTGAATGTAAGAGGTAAGGCATATCAGAAATAAAAACATTAAAAAGCATAGGTGATAAAGAAGATCCTTGGAGAAGTCCCGCTTGTATATCGTGATCAGTTGAGAGAGTGTTATTTATTTGAACTTCGTCACTCACAACTTGCTCCCAATCTTATTATTAGGTGCAGTGAGCATCGCCAACTAATTTAGACTTTAATTATCCTAAATTTTAATACACAACATGAATAAAATGAATACAAATTGTGTTTCTGTGCTTTAATTTTTTTCACTTCTTGCATTGTTAAATGGGGGGAGTATTGTCACAAGTGTAAGGTAATTATTTAGGGGGTTCCAAGCGTGCATTACGGGTGAGATACAGGGGGTATTCAAAATACTCCAAATTTACATTAGGTAATTTATGGAAGGCCCCTTACGGGGACCATGGAAACCTCTGATCACAACACTAGGCTCACGAATTTGATTCTGTCATGCTCCAAATTCTCCGATGTTTAATACACCAGGTAATTTTGGGACACCTTGACCGGCAGTGATAGCTTATGGCAGCACCGTTGGCTCTGCAGCATTAGGAGTTGACAGGTAAGTTCTATGGATCAAGTTCTGAAGGTTTTAAACGTAGCAGCGTCGAATTCAACCTCCGTCTAGAGAAGAATTCTAGCTGTATGTAGTTTTTCGTTGTTTCTCCAGCAATACCAGACGAAGCTGTACCCTTAACAAACGGGTCATGGATCTTACTCTCTCACCCTCTCTCTCACCCCCTCACCCTTCTTCTCAACCTCTCCCTGACCCTCTCACCCTAACCCTCTCACCATCACTCTCTCTCCCCCTCTCTCTCATCCTCTCTCACCCTCTCTCTCCTCTCTCTCACGTACAAACCACCTCTCTCTCACTCTCTCTCTCACCCTCTCTCTCATCCTCTCTCTCACCCTCTTTCTCCTCTCTCACACGTACATACGAGTAAATAGCTAGAGGTATCTATTGCGTAGGCAAAGGTTCATTGATGGATTAAGTAGTGGTTCCGTTTGTGCCAACTGCTAAGCTCATTATTCCAGTAAGTATAGTGTTATACCTGTATTTATCGCGGGAGGTGGGCGGTGGTCTTCGCCGATTGATGGCGAGATCCATCCTTACGGGTTTTTTCCCCAACCAGGTGTCTCACACCAGCGGGGCACCGCCCTAGCCGGGGCAAGCTCTAGGTTTCCAACTGGTCTCCCGCCATGTGTGATTGTGTAGTGCATGTAAGTGTAAGTGTTCGTACGTAAGAAGTGATATTACAAGGAAGAGGAAGGAAAGAAAGTCCATGGTCCGTGGCCCGTTTATTAGGGTACTCCTCCGGCATTCGCCTGGTGTTGATCGGAGAAACCACTGAAAAATTCCGATCAGAGCAGCCATCCTCTAGAATTCCTCTCTTACAGGGGATGAACTTGACCCAACTGTGTAGCTAGAATCGAAAATCCTGCCACCGTCGGGATTCAAACCCTAGGATCTTCCAATGAAATGTCTGCAATGGCACCAGTTGATGCTCTGAGCGCCTTGACGATGGTGATATAAAAGTTAGTTAAATGATCAAATCCTGAATGGTATAAGATTTAAACACTTTTGCCCCCGGAATGGCCCCAGGGAGCCGGCGTTACCCAGTTTGACGGTACAGCAAGAAACATACTGAATGTAAGGGCCCTCGGGCCACCACACGTAATGGAGGAGAGAAGTTTGGTGGTCGTACTGGAAGACGAACCTGTATATGTATATATATGCATAATTTTTTTAAAGAGACATTTTCCTACTAATGAAACTATTAATCCGAGATTGAGCACATTGAATTAATTTAGATTACTTTTAAGAATTTTTCAAATAACGACAATCTTAATAAACTTGTAATATAAAACAGATGTACTCAGATATTCTGGGTTATTTTACTTTATGTAAATATGTCAGAAAAAAACAACTAATACAAATTTCACCTTGTTTAATTATTTGGCCAGTGAATTACTCTAAAAAGAGGGAAAATTGAATTAAAACCCAAATAACGTACTAATAATATTTTTGCACGATAATGTGTTTTGTGCATTTTTCAATGTTTCATATTTCATTCAATATTTTACTTGTCTTTTGGTACATTTTATTTCTTCGATATTAGTTATTTTTTAACTTGAAGTAAACTGAAGACAGAGAAATATATACAAAGAAAACAGTTGTTATAAATTTGTGGAGAGAGAAAATAAGTTCAGGCTGGCACCAAAAATGAAATAACTATTATTCCATTGTTTGAAGGCCGGCGGAAATGAATTTTCGTAAATAGTCTCTAAGTTGCGTAGTAAAAATTGAAACAACGTGTCATTCTGCTAAAAAATAATCAAAATTAATATACTTGGTATTCAAAAGGTTGACATAATTTAAATTACGACGTTTAGAAATAAAATTGATTTCGTGGGATCAGGGCTAAATTACGTAAAAAACCGTAAATGAGACAAATTCTAAATGAGCGCTAAGAAAATTTTACAATCACGTTATGCAGCTCACATGTTTAGATTCACTAGTAGAAATTAACACACTTGGCTAAAAGCATAAGCAATCGAATCACTCACCTTAACTCTGACACTGAAGTAACATTCTCAGTAATGTTTCTATTAACGACGAAACAATAAAAAATCGTCAACAGATAAACGTAAACGTTTCAAAATCACCTGTCAAATGATTCAGAGGAAAGTCTGCCAACAGCGGGATCCTGTTCGCCTAACCTTCATTGGAACAGTAGAATTTCCGACTTTAAAAGTAGTAAATCTACATTGACTCTCTTTCAAAACAAGTTCTTATCTCCAATCGCTAGTCATGAAATTCAAATGATGCAAGAGTCGCAGCTTCCTCTCAAACATGACTGGAATAGAAAGGCGACACAATCCAGAACAAACGACATTTTTTGCAGAACATCGAAAGAAAATCAACATACCTGCTTCATCTTGTGTCAAGTCGCTTAGTAGGTGTATCACGAAATCACGTGACGGAGACATATTAGGTTCTGTATTCACTACGTTAAATGCAATTGATCAACTTTCAAATACGAAGTAATTCTTGATTTGTGATTATGTTTAAACTGTAGAAATAATGAACAATGTAACTCACTCGAAACAAAATACATGGCGTACAGGTACCTAATTTCACTCGTAACAAATAACTCGAAACGTATAAATTTCCAAAAGTATTTCGAATCTAAAATAATGCCTTAAATTTTAATAATACTTAGAACAACAAAATGTCGCGACACGTAAAGTACTATTTTTTGTAAGTCAATAAATTGTACTAACTTAGGCGACCATTCCGTTTTTTAGCCTCTATAAGTGTTTTAAAAGTGGTAAGAGCTTCATAGTGGAGCGGCTTCCAACTGGCAACACTTCAACTGCGAATGGTTCGGAGTGTGGATACTCAGAAGAACTAAATCTCCAAACTGGCGAAATGAGGTTTAAAAGAACCCTGTTTTGTAAAATACTGCTTAGGAAATATAACTCCACGTGCGTTGTGTATATTCCCTAGCCTGATCCACCACATATTCCCCATTCGTTCCCGCATGTTCCTGGCAATTTCCTCTTCTATTCCATTGTATGTCCCCCCATAAGTCTCCCGAAAGTTTTCTACGCACATTCCTACACGTTTACCACTTTGTTGGCAAGAATCTCCGTATGATCCACCGCATGTTCCCCATCCGATTCTTTTCATGTTTTCCTAAATATTTTCCCGCATGTATCCCAGCTGCGTAAAAACGAAGTAGACCACGGCATGTACAATGTAAATAATATTTATATGATGTAAGTTATGATGCAAGAAAAAGTGGATTTAGATGAGTTCGCAAGTATCTAGTTTGTAAGCAAGGCGGTAAGTAATCAATGTAAATAGTTTTTAAGAATAAATATGAAGATTACCACACATTTTCCCTCAAATATTCCTTTACATCTTCACCGAATATTCCCGAACTTGTTAATCTGACAATTAAATTGGGAATTCAAAATATTAATTCTTTATTGGGATGTATTCTTTATTGGAATATACTTTTATAGACGTTACGGTGGCCGATAAAGAAGGGGTTTCCTGGTAGATGAAATGGGAAATTTGAAACATAGAGAATCCAGAATTGCAAAAACTGCGAAAATAGAAGGATTCAAAAGATTTTTCGCAAAATATTGCAATGACAAAAAAAATTGCAATTTTTAAATAATTTTTTAACGTGAAATATATAGTTTCACCAGAACGGAACTTCCAGAATTTTTTAATAATCCGTGCCATGGGCTGAAAAAAGCAATAGAGGGACCACAAAGTCGGATATTGTAAAAAATGGCATATAAAACGTAATTTGACCCTGGGTCACAATACGCCTGAAAGATTGCAAGAAAATGTAAAGAAAATGAGAAATTTGATGTTTAGTCAAAGAAAATTAATAATTGTTGCAATGAAACCAACCTTGACTGATAGTGATGGATACTACGAAAAGAAAAAGTGAAAGGAAAGTCCACTGTTAGTGATCAAGAATAAGCCAGCATTTTAGAATGAAAAAAAAGAAAAGAAAAAAAAAAAAAAAGAAAAAAAAAGAAAAAAGAAAAAAAGGTTTTTCAGTGTTACAAAAAGATAATAGCAATTTTTCTAATGCCAGCCAGTAAATAGCTAATACCGATTTTTCTAGTGCCACTCAGCGTCCTCTGTGTCGCCAAAACGCCCTTTAGTTTACCATCCGCAAGCCACATCGGGCGATATTGCTTCTCCCCCAAGAGTAAAGAGTGCACCGAACACCGAAATCAAGGCCCCCAATCTCCAAGTTGCTTCACGTCACGTAAACCAACAACCTCTGTGCACAGCAGCCCATACGCCATTGCACATCGCCGTCCATTTCCTCCCATTACTGTAACTGATCCGCATTCTTCAGTTTTCATTTCCTCTCCCTCGCCGGTCCAGGAACAATCGCCCAGTCGCTTTCACCTCCGCGCGGAAAGCGCAACACGGACTCTCACCCCCTTCAGCCAGCGGGTGACGTTCGCGAACGCGCCGCCGCCGCCACCGCCGCCCCCTTCAAGCGCGGGATTCTTTCGCTCGCCCTCTTTTTTTTCGCGTGTGTTTTGTTTTAATTTACGGCCCGCCGCCCGCCTGTCACTCGCGCCGCGCGGGCTGCGCGCCGCCAGGGGCTCCCATCAATCTCTGCGGCCTCTCGCGGTGTCGCCGGTGCCCCTTCCCCCCTCCCCCTCCCCTCGGCCCTTCGCTGGACGCGCGCTCGGCGACGCCGCCGCCCCCGGGAGGACGCGTGGACGCCGACGAGGCGGCCGAGAGAGGGAGAGAGGGCCACCCACGCCAAGCCACGCCACGCGCCGAGGAGTATCGATGTTTTCCCGACCGAGCTGGAAGTGGCGATCGATCCAACGTTTGGGAAGAGAGTGCGAATTTTGTTATTTAGATTTCTTTGTCCAGTTTTATTTTACACGGTCATATATATAATATATCACATATTGAGAAACAAAAAGTTAATAAAAAACCATAATTTCAATTTGGAATTTTTAAAAAAATATATTGTTAAACTTTCTCAAACATCTGCCGACGTTTCGAGAAACACTTTTCCTGTTCTTCAGAAGCCTTTTTTGAATATAAAACAGAAATTCGTATGAGCTAAATTACAAGTTTTTCTAACTTCTTGGTTTTTGGTAGAACAGATTATTTAAAGTAAATTACAATTTTTTCTAACTTATAAATTTTAATTAAAACAAATTGATGTAAGTTAAAAAAGAAAATAAAACTGGTCAAAGAAATCTAATTAAATCCCAAAGACAGTCATGCGATTCATTCTTGGATTGGAACGGCGTTGTGGGAGCTTCCACGCTATGCTTAATGAATATGTTCTAGATTAATATACATAGTTCTACATTAACCTGATAAACCATATCTCTGAACTTATTATGGTCACAAGAAAATAAATAAATTTTCCGACAAAATGACGTGTGCAATTTAGTCTCCACAAACATTGCGAAGTACAGATAACATCATTTAGGATTTATTGACGGTGCATTTTTATTGAAGTTCGATATAAAAAAGAACTGAAATCTCTCCTACCTAAGTTTAAATTATCATTGAATAGAAGAAAATGAGTGAGTAATTTAAACAAATGTTCCTACCCCTATAATTGTATTGAATCCTAAAGATGTCATTCTCATCTCCTTACAATCTTGAATCGACTTGCAGCTCACAAATGTTACATAATTACCTTTCGAAATCTCACAGACTAGTTCTAGTTCTTGTTGATGGACTTATTAACAACGTGGATTCGTAACCTTGCAAAATAGCTATCTAAATTTTAATTATTTTTCTATAGATTATTCACCTTCTTTTCATGAAACATAGAGAGAATTAGAATTAGCATGTTTTGCTACCGAGATGACTTATTATGTTCCCTGCCCACAAGCATGAGCATTGGTGCCACAGTGCATTTTGGATTTTAAAAATACAATTTGCGAGCATTAGTATATAATTGTAATTAGGACCCGCGGCACTGCTTCAGGCTGGAAGTTCGTGTTTGACTAAATAAGTAAACTGTATATTTATTTTTTGTTTATTTATTGAGTTTATTGATTTAGTCATACAACAGTAAAAGCTGTATGTGACATATAGAAGAGAAGTTCCATCTGTACACTTTTCTGAAGATCCAGAATCCCAAGATTTTATTCATCATTCGACTACTTATAAAAGTTTTAAAAAAAAAGCAAAGCAACATTTGAAAACTAGACATTTTCTCTCCGGAGATATAAAAAACTTAACTTGCATCGGTAAACGAACGGCAGATATGATTTTTTAGTATTGCTAACAAAATAATAACATTCTCATAGCTCTACTCTTAGCACCGTTAGCAAAAGGAGAGCTTTGCAAAACGTACGCAGTAGAGCTACATTCATATCCAGAAGAAAAACAAGGGGCCATATCAGCAGTTGCTCAAAGGATCAAAGAAAGTGGACAAAAACGTGATCGAAATGGGTTTCTCACGCTATTTGGGCGAGCCCTCTGCTAGGGGTGAATGTAGTGCAACCCTCCGCCAAATCGTCTTCGCCCGCAGGTGAAGACGGGGCCTACGTCAGTTTAGCAGATCTGCGTTTTTATCTTTTATTCTCACTCCTATTAATTTATCTAACATCCTTCAATACTGTTTTCGAGGTCGCAAAGGCAAATAAACAGCATTACTGAAGGTAACTGAACATGTAAGTCCAGCTCAAGATAATGGTCTCGAGACTGTACAATCTTTTTAAAATTTACAAAAGCATTCTATTTTGGAGATAGTGATAGTTTAGGAGCAAAAAGCTAACATCTACGCTTCTGATGACGCTACGATTCTTCCACTCTTTCATGTATTTTAGAGTCTAAAGCAAGCCACAAGTTACACTAATTTTCGATCTTTACTCAACCTGAGAAACTCTTGTCTGTGGAGTACCCCGGGACCTGTGTCAATCTATGTTCTTTTTAATTTGCATGAGCGATATATCATGCATGCGCAGATAATGCAATCATACATACAAATATATTGTAACATATTTCCAGAAAAGTGACACAGGGAGCATTGCTAATGAAGTAAATGCAGTCCTGGATTTCCAGTAGAATGGTTCAAGAGAAAGTGTTTTAACATCACAAGCATATTCATCACAATTATACATCACAAGCCACTACAATTGGTTACTCAAATGTGTATGTTATTGTATTTCGAATGTGATTATTATTATGATGTTCAAATGCTTCGTCACCTTTAATATTTGAAAATTGTATTAGCTCAGAATTCCAGGTTCGTAATATTTGTCGTGAACTTTATACAACTTTTATTCTCTTAGATGCTTAGATAAATGACTTCACATAAATACAAAAGAAATGTTAGTAAAATCTCTATTGTTTCCTCTTTTTGGCTACGAAGACCTTAAATATATCACATTTCTGGTTGTTTACAGAGCACAATATACTAACTAAATTATTTGCTTTTGTATTACAGACATAATCTTCTATTTGAGATGCCCAAAAACTGATTCGCCTGCCAACTTAATACATTATTTCGTTCATTTACAATCCTCTGTTACAATAAACTAGTATAGCCTGGCTTCTCCGGCGGGTATTTTTACATTAATAGGTTTTATTCTGCTTTGTAAGTTAACAATGAAAACAAATTTTAAACTCATTGCAGTTGTCCGGCTCGTCCTTTACCGGGCATAGAAGGATTCCTGAACAAGTGTCGATTGAATCGTTTGATTTTTTGTTTCATTAGAAAATTAGGATTAATTATGTTTAATTAGGATTCATTTTGTTTCATTACAAATTAGCATTAATTATTATCGTCAGTCGGATGAATTAAGTTGTAGAGATTCGTCTAAATGCCGGAAAGAGAGTATAACACACAGCGTTTCACCTAGTAGATATTCGTTATGGCATTGAAATCTGAATAATAAATGTTTATTATACTTATCTTGCTGACAATGCTACATGTTACTTGATTTTGTTATTGATGAATTAATAACTACTTATTTACTTCATTATCATTAAACATCTTTTCTTTTATGTTTACTGACATTATACAATTTCACATGTCTTGTTTGTAACATCTATCACTTCCTTCATACATCAAACAACTCTCGAGACGGAGACCTGTCAAATGATACCTCATTTGTTACCATTGGTTTAGCGGAAATGGTCTAACTGTGAGTGACGGACGGGCGTAGATTACTTCTTACTAGTAGACTTACAATAAATAATTCACAATTACTTTGGAATAAAGAGTAGAATGAGCTTTCTTCTGACATAACCACTGATCTGTTGCAATCTTTCAACCTGGGCGACCTCTTTGTAATATAGAATGGATGCAATACAAAATTTGTTAAGCTGTTTCCAATCCCAATATTTTCACAGGGTTATTAAAGATGGTAATTTAGAAATTTCATTGTTTTTATTTTGTTGATAATTGCACGATCTAGCCGTTGTTTGCATCAACAGACGGGAACTCGAGTAAGCTGACTGGACCGAAAATAACACGCAGTACTGACAAAAGCCGAAGATCATATTTCCAAGGATTGATAATTTTAGCCTTTCACTGAATTAGAACACCTGCCTGGTAGGTTTTCCTTGAGTAGCCGTGAAGTGGTGATTGCATCTGTGAGATTACAGACAGATTAATAAACACGGTTTCTACAAATAATAAGAGAATTTCAACAGTTAAGTTTCATATTCCTCATGAACCTCCTGTCTAGTGAGCTAGTACTGATGACAACCGACTTCTGTAGCCTGATGATAATACTCTTCTCGAAGCCTAGGTCTTGCAACGATCTACTGAGAGTATTTGGTATGACGCCAGTTGCTGACAGTACAGTAGGAACAGTTTTCACTTCCGACACTCGCCATTTTCCTTTCATTGTAAATAGTTTTTTGCATTTGTCGATTTTAGTTTGGTATGTTACGATACCCATCGGCCAACCTGGATGGCAGAGGTGGCTAAGAGCGTATACCGAGGCGGTTCGAAGGGTCGCGTGTGTACTCAGTCCTAGCGCTTCGGTCCGAAGGGTCGTGGGTTCGAGTCCCGCCTTGGGCATGATTGTTCCTTGTCTCTTAATGCGTGAGTTGTCGCATTCTGCTGAACCTAGATCAGAGGAGCTCACAAGTGTGTTGTTGTTTAATATCATATGCTTACAAGGAAAACCCGCTAAGTACTCAAAACGTACTTTTGAGATATTTGAGTTGGAAAGATCGAAGGACTCTGAAAAATCAAAATCACGCCAAATAATTATTTTTATCACATTAACATAATAGTGAATTTCCTTGTAAATCAATGGTATTGGTAAAAATTTGTATTCCTTAAATAATGTGGCTACAATACTATTTCAATTTTAACATGGTGTGAGAAAACTGGATTAGCTGTTTTTCGCAAACAATGTTTAGTAGTAGTCACATTACAGTTTCAACGGATAGTATACCTTCATTTTTTGAACACAAACAAAAACCTTTGAAAAATTCACTGCACAAACTTTCTATCACTCTCTAAATCTTCATTTTCAGTGTCATTTGCTGCAAGCTCTGGAATAATGTCCTTTATTTCATCTGTCGTTGACCAATCGTGAAATTTCTCAGGTATGACGCCTGTGGGAAGATTTCTTCAATTGCTTTTACCTGCATATTTAGGTCTCGTAGCAAACTCGAGTACAGTTGGACGTCGTCCATGTAAGCTAAGTGGGTCATCTGCAGTCTTTCAGCGCTTCTCAGTTCGACACCTAGTTTGAAGTCTTCCAGGAGTTCGACAGAGGGTTCATTCTCAGTCACAACCAGTAAAACCACAGACTATCACCTTTTAAGATCCCACGCTTTATATTTATTTCATTGGTAACCATTGTTTCAATTCTGTAGTCACACGAACAGTGATCTTCCATTTGCCCAAGACGGATTTCAGAAAATTCACTATTGTTGGATTAATACGATACAATAACAGTACGTGGAGGAGCTAATCATGCGGAACCGTATCATACACCTTTTGTATTATATGAAATAGGAGAACAAGTTGTGTTTCTTCTTACATGCTTGAGATACGATGACACCTGATAAGTTGTCCTTTACATCCAATAGAACATTTACTGCATCCTTTCTGAGCTTCGGTTAATTTGTTGCTCGGTGTTGTTTGATAACCATTGATAAGCAACTTGTAATGACTGCATAAAAAGAATGAAAACAAGAGATTTGTTTATATTTCGAATGATCTGTAGTATCATTAATTTTTATTTCTTATACGTGACATACAACACAGTACAATTGCGTATAAGATACCATAGTGGATTTAAATAACATCTTACACTAAAAGAATAATATTTGAAGTTATATTTAATGCTAATAACTCAATGTCACAAAAAATGTGGGATAGCCTCTAAATCTACTAAGCCCTTCCATTGATCATAATCATCTCAGCACGACTCTAAATTATAGTGAAGTTCGAGTACATAATAAAGCACAATAGAATTGGAAGTTACCACCACTGGCAGACAAGTAACCCAATCAAAATGCCAAACACAAGTTTCGAATGGTACAGTCACCAAAGCTGTGGCGTCAGTTGGTTCGTTTATAACGTTGTATCAAGAACAAATCCATACTAATCGTATGATTCCAACAAGATAACATATTTTTACCCAGAATTTGGAGAAAAAATCGTTTGAAATTGTAGAATTGTAGATGTCACTGTTCTGTGCGATAATTATGTCGTAACCGAGGAAAGAGTCTTAAGTACGAGTACATGAATTTGGGAATTGAGATCTGCCAGGCGAACGGTGTAAAAACACAAGATGGTTCGTTTGTCATCGGAGCTCTGGGATTTGCTCCGCAAGATTTATATAACAGCTTCTCTAAACTTTCAGATCATTGACAAGGCTGGGCAGTATAAGATATCGCTTTATTGGAAACAGGCCACATTCTGCGCAAAGGGTTGCCGAGGCAGCGAAAGTCACTGGATCTCCGAAAGACAGTTGCAATTTTGAGTGAACTTTATATTTAACCTACACCTTACTCATTTCATCATAAGTTTAGAGGATGATAACAATAAATCATATTTATAATAATACAGCGATTGTTAATCCCAGAAATAATTATTATAAGGAATTACCTATATGTGA
The DNA here is from genome assembly GCA_011170035.1 of Teleogryllus occipitalis. NCBI lineage: Eukaryota > Metazoa > Arthropoda > Insecta > Orthoptera > Gryllidae > Teleogryllus > Teleogryllus occipitalis. Next base: position 105,255 of record BLKR01002482.1, read on the forward strand.
CCGGCTTCTAAGTTTTCTTCACTTTACGTGCTGTAAATTGCTAATAGTTGGATCATTTTTAGGGTCGTATTTATGTCATAAACATGACAGCCGAATGAAGAAATTAATAAAGACTGTCATTAGGGCATTCCTTTTATAATAAGTAACTGGATTTGTGAGTACAATCCGCATTTTAAAATCATCTTTTTAAAAGTAAAAACTAGTGGCGCTACAGGATGGCATAGACTTTCTCGTACTAGTTAATTTTCTAGTTTTCCAAGCTCTTGGCAGCTGCCATCTATCGCCGCTTAAAGGATTTTTTTTTAAATCCTCAGTTTTTCGGTTTCGTAAATATAGAATCAAAATATTACTTTAAGTCAATTATAGAAGAGTAAAACTTCGTGCTGAATGGAAATATTCGTTGACAAATATGGAGTCGTTTTTAAGAAAATGTCGTGTAAGGTTTGCAGTAAATTCGAAATTTGAAACTCATTTTCACAGGAAATTTTGAGTTTTTTACACTTTATAAGACATCATTTGAAGCTAAGTATTCAATAATGGAATAATGTATACAAATCTCTGCAATTGTAAATATTAATGACGTGAAAGACTAGTAAAAATATTAAATTTTTGTAATTTTTGAAAAACAAAAGAATAGAGATAAATCGCGATTATGTCATATTATCAGTATATTCAGCAATATTCTTATCAAAAGTTTACAAAAAAAGTTGGAACAGTTTTTGAAAAATTCTTGTTTTTGATATTATTTTCTCACCACCGCTACCGCGGTTGAGAAAGTTATGTAATGCTGCCGAAAAACGGCGAATGTTTGGCATAAAACTTATTACAGGGCTCTAGCAACGAAAAAGTGGATACATCCAGTTGCTAAATGTAGAAAAAATACTCTAACATGTGTTGTAGCCAGAATCTTTGTTATGGGTCCTAGATGCCGAAAAATCGATTGCCGGGAAATCGTGTCTGTCTGTCCAACCGTCAACAGCGCTAGCGACTAAGCTGTTCAGCCGATTTTCTGCAAAATTCATATATCCTTGTCAATATGGCAGATGTTGCGGCTCCTTGAATTAGAAACCGATATTTTAATTTTGGGGAGTACTTAAAGTCGTTGGGACATTTTCAAAATTTTCAAAAAAAAAGGGCTCCAACGTTTTTGATTAAACTTTGTAATTGAATAGTGTAAAGGCAATTTTTATTTTCTTTAAATCATTCTTTCTTAAAAAGGCACACAATATTTTGATTTAATTTAGACCTCAGATACCGTAAAGGACGCTTAGGAGAATTGTGTAGGTTTCATGTTCGTTGAAATGCCTAATTTTACGAAAAAAAAAATATTAACGTCTTCCCTCAAGTACAATTGTAAAGATATAATTATTTTCTTAGTGAAATGGATTTATCAAAAATTGATCTTCAAATAAGGTCATGTTAAATTTTTTGAAAATATGAGTATTGTTTGTGTAATTTGGCGATAAAATAATCGCCCGCTCCGAATTTACTGTGCTTTGTGAACGTTATTGGAGGCTTCGTAAGTTAGAATTTGTATATTATTTCATACTTCTTTGTTTATTACATTCGACCTTGTATTATACATTTACACATTAATCGTTTAGAAATGATTTAAAACTTATTTGAAATATAGGAAATAAAATTTGCTAGCCTTCGGAGAACATCCGATTGGAATGCAACAATGACATTCCGCGATGCGAATCGATAGCAGAATTTCTGTGAATTATGTCTCATTGTTGAGGCATGGTGTAGCTATATGAAAAGAAGTTATAATTGTCAAATTTTTGTTGATATTTGTTTGATAATATTTTTTTTTTCACCAAATGTAAGATTTGTAATGAGTTTTACTAAAAATGATGACTGAGATGCGATTATTCGGAGAGAAATTATGGTATAAAGAGTATTACATAACTATTACTAAAGGCGAGAAACGTGCGTTTTTCCACCACGTGATATTTTAGCACCATTTGTTTTTTAATATTGCACATATTTTACGCAATAATATGCGAAAACTACTAAAAGCTTCAAAAAATGTATATGACTGTAATGAAAGAACTAATTATGGAGAACAAATTTAATTTGAAGGAAAATCGTTGTCTTAAATTTTGTACAAGTAGGAAGACGTTGAAAAAATTTCAAACTTTCGCAATTTTCGAAAATTCAGAGTTGAGTGAAAATCGGACCTACAACATCATTAAAGATGTATTTCACTCCCTTAGTACAAGAAATTTAAAGACAATTTTGGGACAATTTGAAAATGTTCCAGGGACTTTACGTAAAATATTGAAGCATGAAGATCGCAGATCTTTGCGTGATCGACGGGTGAGTATTCAGTTTGGAAAAAATTCTGTGTATAGTTTGGCGCTAGTACTATTCACAGGTGACATGCAGAGAGACGGTCGGTGGGACAGGCAGACAAACGGACGGATGGACGTTTTGAAAAAAAACTAACAAACTTTTTCGGTATCAGGGGATCCCAAAACGTGTATTTCCGTTGAAATCTCGAAATCGATTTTCCTCACCACTACACAACTTTCTCTATACTACGCATATTACTCCGTATATACGTACGTATACGAGACAGTATAAATGACCCTTCGCGATAGATTCCAACTTCGTGCGGTCAGTCCTTGAACTCTTCCCTAAACCAATATGGATTCGTCATGACGCACCTGTTGACGCGAAAGATTAATTTTAGTCTCGACTGATTAATTGATTGGTCAACTGCTAAGATCATTATTCCTGAATGTGTAGTGCATGTTTCATCGCGTGCGCCAGCGGAGATCTTGTCCTGCTGGATGGCGAGATCGCCGCCGATCTACACGGCTTACCGGGTTTTCCCAACCAGGTATCTTCCAGCGGGACATCGCACCTGCTGGGACAAACTAAGCTCCCGAAACACTAGTCTACTGGCAAGTGAGGTTGTGTTTTGCATGGAAGTGTGTGTGCAAGTAAGGGGTCAGCACAGGAAAAATAGGGGAAGGAAAAATTACGCCGTCCATGGCTCATGCCGGTAACTGTTCCAGCATTCGCCTGGAGTATATCGGAGAAACCACGGAATACTACCAATCAGAGCAGCCGACCGCTAAAATTCTCCTCCAGAAAGCGGCTGAATTTTACCTAGCTGACAAGCTAGTTACGAAACTCCTGCCACTGTGGGGCCTCAAACCCTGCGAACTCCCGGTCAGAGGTGCTGCAATGACATCAATAAATGCTCTGAGGTACGCAATTCGGTTCGTAGTGTGGAGTTTCTGCTCGTTTCTGATCACCACACAAATGTATTGAAGTGTGGGTAATCAGAACAGCCAAATCTCCAAAAATATAACAGAATGTTCAATTGGATCCCATGTGGTAGATACTGCTTAAGAAACACAACTCGGGTTGCACCTACCGCCCGCATATTTCCCTGCATGTTCCTCCACATATTCCACACATATTCTCCTCGTGTTACCCCGCACGTTCCAGACACGTTCCTCACACGTTCCCTCGCATGTTTCTCCATGTCATTCCCACAATTGTCTCAAGTTTCCCCACACACTTCACAACGCGTTTCCCCTTGCATTCACATGTCTCTAGCATGCATGGCTGTATGCACGTCCTCACGTTCGCAGGTTTCTCATATGATATCTTTCATGTTTCCTCAAATATTCACCACAGGTTCCCTCACACGTTAACAGCATGTTCTTTGGTTAATTTGAAAAGTAAACTGAAAACTATAAAAATAAAATAAATGGAGTTTGTTTTTGATAACAAAATACTTTAATAAAACTTTCTGCTCTGGATGGTGCAGTGACTCTTGATAGATGAGCCGGGACGTTTTGAATAACTGAGAATCCGAAATTGCGGAAATCCAAAAAAATGTAATAGAAGGTTTCAAACGATTTTTACAAATTATGTGAGAAATAGCACATTTAACTTATTTTAAAAGTGAAAATATCTTCAAATATCTAGTGACTCCGTAAACTCATTCTAGGGAGCGAGGGATCCTTCCAAAAAGTTAAAGTACGTTGAAAAGTGTTATTGGTATATAATGGCAAACAAACTAACGCTTGTGCCATTATGGATACAAAATACTAACTTTAAGAGTGTAAGACGTATCGTTTACGAATTTGTTGCAAAAGAGCTTTAAAGCGTAATGTCTGTTGCGGGTTGGATGTCTGTATCATTTCCGACTTACGGCAAAATTCGAGAACTTCAGTGTATTTCGTATTAAGACGCTTTGAAGATGGGCTGGTGCGTAATTTCAGTAATAATTCATCAGAATTCACATACAGTATTATGTGTAGATAGTTTCTTACAACATTTTTTGTTTCACAAAATCGTTATCTTTCTTAGCATATTATATAGAGGGGATATTATTATTATTATTATTATTATTATTATTATTATTATTATTATTAATATTATTATTATTTCTCTTCCTAAATACAAATTGAATAGAATTAATTTGATCACTTAGTTTCGGTGGGCATGCCCCGAACAAAGTCTCATTTTCCCAGAAGGATACCTTCGTCATTATTCAAACCAGTCTTATTTTTAGCGAATGCGTCAGTTTAATAAGTCGAAGCGTAAAACAATTTCACGATATATTTGTGAGAAGTTTACCGTTGTACCTCCGACGAAAGCTTTTGAAAACATTTATACACTTTCAAAATAAAATTAAATTATAAACAGATTGTAGTTGCTTGGTTGTTCTCTTGAACAGAAAGTTATAAGAAAAAGTATGCATAGAAGTACTTATTGGAAATTTTTTATGCATCTTTACAAAATTATATTTGTCAGTTTTGTCAGTCAGTTTTGTCAGCGAGTTTTGTCATATCATTTTTATAAATCGTGTCCTAAGGATTCTCTTTAAGCCGGGAAAGCAAAATAACAATTCACAATGTTTCACAACTGTAGTTCCCTTGAAGCCCCTCCACAAACACATTTTTTTGTAAAATTATTTCAGAATATTCTGAAGAGATTCGGTTATAAATAGCGTCAATCTATTCGTCTTGTCAAGGGAAATGAATGAGTTGTCGATCACGTCTTTAAATACCTTACAACTCTCCACATATGCATTTTAGTTGGCAAACCCCACCAAAACACGTTCTTTCGATTATTCTTTTAGAACTTTCTCGAAATATTCGGTAGATAATGATCAGCGTCTCAACAGCAAAACAACATGCGAGCAATGACATCGCACATGCCCCGGATGGTAGACCTTAGGCATCAAGCCCTGACTAACATACTCCCCTTATCTAGCGTTAGATTGATTAGCGATTTCGGGTGCGTCAACAGCTAAGGTCAATAGTACCGTAAGTGTAGTGCATGATTTATTGCGGGAGATGATGATCTTATCCCGTTGGATCCCCACCCTGAGATCCGGTGCCAACCTACACTACGTCTTGCGGGATTTTCCCATCCAGATATCTCTCACTAACGAGACACCGCCCCAACTGGGACAAGCTCGAAGCTTCCGTCTAGCCTTCCAGCATGTGTGGTAGTTGTGCGCATGTGAGTGTAAGTGTGTGTAAGTAAGGAAGGAGTAGGGCAAGAAAGAGATAGAAAAGATCACACACGGTTCGTGGCCCGTTAGTTGGGGTACTGCTGCGGCATTCGCCTGGTGTTGATTGGAGAAACCACGGAAAACTACCGATCAGAGCAGCCGGCTGCTAGCATTCTTCTCCAGGCAGCGACTGAACTCGATTAAGTTAACTAGCAAGTGAAAATTCTGCCACCGACGGATCTCCAACCCTAGAATATCTGGGTCAGAGTCACAGCTTATCTAACGTTTGGGTTTTTAAGTAATTCTTGCTAGTTATATTCATGATTTATACGTAATTGTACGGATATCACAGTTTCCTGTTCCATAATCTCAGGCGCTTAATAATTATTATTTCACTCATTCGGTAAAATGTTCGTTTGAACTTAGCTAAGTTGACGCGTTTATTTCCTGTTGAACATACACAAATGTAGAAATATTTTATAATTTCCTCGGATTAATATTATCACATGAGGGTTATCACATTGAACATTAACTTTTATCTGCTCTTGCCATTTAATTTGTCAAAAAGTATAAAGTTGCAGTTTTTAAAAAGCTAATTTCATGAATTTACAGAGTAAACAGGCTGGCTATCTTGTTTACACATCTCTTGGCATCACTGAAATGATGCAACGTGCACGCACATGGGAAAGGTTAATTGGACTTCTACAAAACCAATGACAGCCAGTCGTGAGACGATAGGGAAGACTGTTGAAATGAATTTCACGGACTCGGTGTCCCGAGTTTTGACAAGTACATTTCCTCCTTTCACTCTCTCTTTCCGCGCTATTCCGTTCACGTGGTCAAACATGAAGCACGATTATTTACGACTTTAACCCAAATTAATTATTACTGCTACCAGTCAATAAAGTCATTGGCGAGCAGTATGATCATTATCAGGTTTTCATCAAGCTGTCGGAAGAGTCAAGTTAATAAACAAACATATGTATGAAGACAGAATCAGCGGGCAACTCTTCATTAAGGAGGCGTGTTAACACGTCCAAGGCGCAAGCAGAGCACGGCCAGTATTTAACGAAGGAAGTGATCGAGCAGCGACCGGCGATTCCGGTTTCTGGAGGCGCAGGCCGCACCGGCCCCGACCCATCGTCCGCGTCGCACGATTCTAAAGAAACAATGCCGGCAAACACGACCACAGGACTCGGAACTATAGAGAAAGTGGAAGAAACAACTCTGACAATGTGGCAGGAAAGCAATAGTTGACCTCTTAAAAAGTGAAATTATCCAGATTCTAGTTATCATAACAAGAATTATGAGTGTGAATTATGAATATATGTTAGGCCCGGTATAATTTAAAAGGGGAACTGATGTAAAATAATGGAATGGTTACGAAGTTAAAATTACTTTTTAGTCTTTTGGGATTAATAAGGACTATTCGAGTTGGAACACTTAGTTATTCTTGTAAGTTTTGGATTCCTAACATGAAATTCATTATTATAGTTCAAAGGTTTCAACTGTACTACTGCAAATTGCAAAGTGGCATATTAACTGAGGAGGTATTTGAAGAGAAATTTATTTGATTGAATAATAATCCCTCAATTAAGTAAATTTTTAAAACGACTGTGTTATTAATGGCTTCCCCATAATTTTTCGTAACTGTAATTAGTTACAAAAATAGGGATCTGGTTACCTGATTGAACTATCTGTACGCCCCTAAGCCAATAACAACGGATCTTCGCGGAAAGCTGTTCGTGGTGACAAGTGGTTGACGAGGAGCCTTTCCGTCTCGTCACGTGAGAGCTCCGACGGGACCACTTCGTCGCCTCTACCGCACCCCGACGCGCTGCTCGTTTCACAGAGCTGATTCGGCAACGAGCCTCCCCGGAAACTGTATCGTCTTTTTGCGACAAATGAAATATCGGTTGCGGTTTTATACTTGGCTATGAATGTTTGGAATATGACGTAAATCCCTATTACTTTTGTGTATAAAATTGATTAGCCTCACATTTTTGTCGGAATTGATCCGAAATGCGGGAACTGAAATTCCCAAGTGAAAAATGCATAACGAATGGCATTAATTCGAGCAATTAATATCATAACCCTTTTAAAATAGGCTCTGCGTGTTCATAGGGGGCACGGCGGCGGTGGGGGCGGGGGCGAGAGCGGGGTCGAGCGGGCCCCACTCGGCGGGAGGGGGTCCAGCGGGGGGGGGGTGAGCCAGGATGTTTGAAATATGACTGCGATGGGAATTTCAGACGCAGGGATGGGGTGGGACGGCGCGGCGCGGCGCACACACATGAGTGCGGGGGCGGGGCGGGGGCAGGGCGGGGGTGGGCGGGGCAGGAGCGGGTGGGTCGCACTGGACTGCGACTTTAAAATCACGCGCGGGACCCGCGTGTTTGTTCCGCCCGCCGCCGGTCCATATTGTTGCGCGGCGATCGTAAAAAAAGCACCGCGTCTCGGCGCGTTTATTTCAATTACCCCACTAATAAGCGCACCCCGAAGGTTTGGGCCGGAACGTCATTACGGAGGGATATTGGTATTACTGCAACCCCCAGCGCTCTATATTTGTCCGCGCTGGTCCATAAAAACCCGTATATTTTATTATTGTAATACCTAGTGTCAATTTCATTGGATAATAGCGTGGTACACAGCATTACGAACAGCTATATTTATGAAATTAAAAAATAATTCACAGGCATTTAGTCCCAAACGTATATACTGCCACAGCGCCCACCGGTGCTGCTGTTGCGTTTTGTGCCTGGAAAATGCGGCGACCGGTTGTTTGCGTTGACGAGTGGTATTCCGCTGCAGTTTTATTTTGTTGGTGGATTTCCGTTCGAAATATATCCACGCTTTCCGGCTCACAATTGCGTTGTGTGAATGAGAACGAAGGTAGGAACGGTTAAGTTAGTGCGTTGCATACAGAAATATTAACATGGGATGGTAGCTTCAAGAAACAAGTCTTCAAGAGCAACATTAAAATATTGATTAACGATTCAATTGCGACATTAAATGACTGGATTGATGTATGCAGTCATTGGTTTAACTATTATTTCATTAGGGAATAACCATCATTGGAAGTGTAGAAAATTTTCTAATTTGTTTAACGTAGAAAATTGCAAAAGGGAAGCGACGTTTTTCGTGAATTTGAAGTTCTTTCAATACAACATTTCATGGGAGGTGGGAATATCTGATCGTTTATTGTAAGACTTAGGAAACTTTGCGTAGCATTTTTACACTGATAAAGTCATTACCAAATTTAATGAAGACTTCTAATAACATTCAAACTGTGTGCTTCCATAAATCATCCAAACTCATCCTTCTGTTAAAAAAACAACATCCAAATACGACTAAACAACAGAGGCATTGCGTTCGCCAATGCTATAACAACAATATTCACAGAAATTCTCGAATATGAATTGAAGCCTGCAAGGTTATCCATAAACGTCAAAATGGATTTAGGAAGCATAACTTTTGTGAGAATAATATTTCTACTCTACTAGCCAAAAGAGCCTGGCATTAACAAAACCACGAGGGAAATTATACGCAGCCTTCGTAGACTTTCGAGGTGCGTTCGACTCCGTATCCTTTAGATAACACGATCCGGCATTCTTTAGAGAACACATTACGCAGCAAATAATTAGAGACCTGCAACATTTAAACGTGAAACATGAAAATTAAACTGAACGAAATAAAAACCTTAATAAAATAGATGTTACGTAAGGACTTTTACAGGGAACTCTTTTAGCGCCAAATAATTCACATCACTACTGCACGATATTGTGTTTTTTATTACGTCTGAACATACATAGACATAGAGATACTACTTTTCGCAGACAGTTTAGCAATTGTACGAAACGCAAGTTTTCATTAAACGTGCTCTCCATCTCCCTGAAGAACCACCAGGATATTATTCGAGGCTGGAAAAAAGCTCTTTAAAATTGATAAGCGAAATTATAAGGTGTACCTTATCGTATTGGATAATGCTACTAAATATGGACTCAAATCGCTATCCCAAAATTATGGGCGAGTAACTTAAGGGAAATGGATGGGAATCAAAAGCCGCTAAATGACAATCACAACTGGATGACCCAGTTTATATCGGATTGAATAAACATGGATAGCTTCGACTACTCGTGAGTGAACTCGTACACGAAATGGCCGACGATGCAGCTATCAAAGGCAAAACCTCGACGATGATGTAAAAAGAGTTGTTCGTTGAACATTTATAACACAATATAGTATAAGCAAATGAAAAATTTGAAAATAAATCAATGTGAGCGCTATTTGTCGCTGGATCTGCCAATGCCGATTATTAAAATACTAACACAGACCGGATTAGCGAAGATAGAAAACATCATTTACATTCAAAAAATAAATTATCGTATTAATGGAACAAAAATTTGTTAACTTTGCAATCAACTCAAATACAAAATACTAAATCACATTGTAACTCAAAGCGCACTGCAAAACAATCTAGGACAAACTTTTTTAAAGCGACAGCCTCTTGGATATACTGCGGTTTGGAAATAATCCTCTTGAATATACTGCGTTATGGAATTAGATTCATCAAATCTTTATTACTACCTATCAGGCGCTGTCAGACTTAGATAATTTGCAATAGGGTACTAAATTCTAAAATTGTGTTCACTTTAATTGCTGTAATTTGATGCAAATTTAAGATGTTACTATCTTGTAGGTGTAGCAACCATACATGTTATTACTGATTGGAGGACAAATTATCAAAAACTACATAGATAGTGAAATTTTATTTAATATGTTTTCAAAGTAGAATAATTATTTTTGTTTAAATTCTTTGAAACATTTTAAGGTACTATTATAGTACTATACTATTCTTTTTAAGAGAACATTATAATCATTAGTTATTAATTTTTACTTTCTCTTTACGGAGTAGAGAGAAAGTTATGTAATACTGCGCGAAAAAACAGCGAATTTTCGGCAGAAAAACTTTGTACGCGACTCTGGTAACGAAAAAGTGGATAAATCCTGTTGTTAAATTGAGAAAAACAATTCCTCTAACACATGGTGTAGCCAGAATCCATGTTTTGTGGGTCCTTGATACCGAAAAATCGAATGACGGCAAAACGTCTGCCCGTCTATTTGTGAACAACGCTAGCAGCTAAACCGTTCAGACAATTTACTCCAAGATTGTTATTCTCCAGTCGATCTGGCTGATGTCGCGGCCCCTTGAATTTGAAGCCGATATTTTAATTTTGGGGGGTACTTTATATGAAGCCCTGGAACATTTTCTAAATTTTGAAAAAATGGCTCCATCGTTTTTGATTAAATTTTGTTGTTGGATAGTATGAGGGAAGTTAAAGAGAATGGTGCCGGTCTCATGTTGCTTGAAAACTGCTTTTTCGAAAATTGCAAAAATTCAAAATTTGTTCGGAGTCTTCCTACAACTACAATTACGACGATAAAGATTTTTCTCTTAACGAAATCTGTTCCTGAAAGATAAATGTTGACAAAAAGGCATGTAAAATTTCTTTGAGAATTTGAGTACTCTTAACGTAATTTTGCGTGGTAATACAGGCGCCAAAGTACTTGCCGTTTTACCACCACTAGTTAAAAAGTCTTGAACAATAGTCAAACAGGAAGCCATATAATATAAAGTTGTTATAAAATAGATACAAAATCAATCGAAAATTGATCATTGAGTTTTGGACATAAAACCCTAAATAAATAAAATCAGTAAATTTTAAATTACAAGAGGGAGGATTCAAATCGCAGAATCCGATCGATCTGAAAGAACTCGAGATCCTGCGAGTTTGAAATGGATATTTTGATTTCTGGCGGTTCTTTACATAAAGTCTCAGGAAAATTTTCAAATTTTTCTCAAAAATGTTTTGATTAAACTTTGTCCTCAGATAGTGCAGAGAGCACCGAGCGAAGTACAAGATATAGTATAATATAACACAATATATAGTATAATGAATTAGTTTACATTTGCATTGTATAATTTTAAAAAAAGACTCAATATGCCTGTAACAAATAATGTACTTCCGGGTCAATGACCTCCATCTCGATCAGGTTTTTGTCCAGTTTCCCTGATCCATTGAGCAAATGCTGAGATGGCCCCTTGATTTGCTTCTGGACGTAAATGTAGCTTCACTATGCGCACGTTTTGTTGAACTTTCCTTTGCTTGTAGTGGTAGTAGAGCTTAGGGTGAGTTTCTATTTGTTAACAATACAGAAAAATCAAGTCTGTTCGTTTCTTCACCGTTAAAAATAAGTTTTCTATAATTTGGCAACGAAAATATCTAGTTTTTGGAATGTTAATCTCTCGCTTTTTTAAATTTGTTGTTATTATTATTATTATTATTATTATTATTATTATTATTATTAATCTTTCAACTATTAATAGTTAAATTGTTGGGAAGGGATTCTGAAACTCAAGAAAGCGTGCGCAGATTATTTTCTCCCCCATACGTCACATACAGTTTTTGACTGTTTTTTGACTAAATAAATAAAAAAAATAAAGTGGCTGAGAGTGTAGCGCGCTGACTTCGCGTACAATCCCTGTGCCGGCCATTCTGACCGGGGTTTTTGTGGTTTCCCTCCGCCATCCAAGCGAATGCTGGGATGGTTCTACCGAGAGGCCACGTCCGCGAAACCGGGCAGCCACAAACGTCACCAGCCGAACTACGGGGAGTCACTAAGGTTAAGCGAATTCGAGACATCGCGGATTCCTGGTTGGGTGACCGTGGGATCTAACGGTGCCGAGCCCAATTGCCCTTTACCGGACCTATAATGGCTGAATACAAATACAAAAAGTGTAAAGAACGTCTCAAATAATGACATAGGTCTTAAGTTTTGTTAAGACTCCCACTTTTTCGAAAATTGATAAAGTTCACAATTTTACGCCATTTTCTTACATCTACAATATTGAAAATAACAGATTTTTTATCATTAAAGAAATGTGTTCTTCAAAGACGGCTCTTTAAATAATGTCATGTACCATGTTTTGAAAATACGCGTAGTTTACAGTTAATTTTCCGTCAAATAAGATAAAAATTAAACAATTATTTTCTAAAGAGCGCTTCAATTTTTTGCTTTATTTTTTTAATTTAATCGGTAAACACGCGCTTAGCTCCTTAGCAACCAACCATCTGAACGACGCTTTAAGAGCGCGTCCATAGTAACGGCCGTTAAAATGCTTAGAGTCCTTTAAATATATTTTTGCGAACTCTCGGGTGTACATTTTACCAGTGCTCTTAAATCTTTGGATAAATAAGTCGCTTCTGTCCCACTTGTCTCCTTCTTCTTTCTGTCCCATTTCGTCAATTTTGTCCCCCATTTCCCATTAGTTCCTTCCACCGTTTGTCTCCTCGTCCCATTTTGTCCCTTGTCGAATTTTGTCCCGTTGTCCTATTTTCGCGTAATTTTTGCTTAACTTTAATATAGTTTGTATTTTTCTCATGAACGGCTCCAAATTTCTTCTTTATTTTGTTTTCACGAATAGCGCAAAGGACGCTTAAAAACGGCGCAGCGTTAATTCTCGTTGAATTTCCTAATTCGTGAAAAAATGTAAACGTTAGAAATAACGCGAGAAAGTATATACTGTTGTAGTGCCACTACAGCACATGCTGCACTCTTTCTCCACATTAGTACCGCTAGAATAGCCTTTTGTCATACCATGGGTCAACCTGTTTGTATCCTTGTGTTGTAGAAGTCTGCATAGTACTAGTGTTTGAGGGATAAATGGAACTCTGCGTCACTGAGACACACGTCATTCTCATCACGACAGGAATTTCTTGAGGTGTAAGAAAATATTAAAATCGCTGAGGGTGACATTTGGATTTGTAGCGTCACGTTGGCGGCCGTGGGTGGAAGGAGGAGTGGAAGTATCGCATACCTGCGGGCTGAATAGCCTTGGCGTCACGGCGTTGGGATATATTTAGACCAAGTGGACGCCAGCTTCACCTGGAAGGTCACGTGGTTGACGCGAGCCTCCCTCCTACACCAAGGACGGTCACATGACGGCTACACTCTGGTATAAAATCGAGCTCACATAGGGGTTTTTGTTTTGGAAACCTCGCGCGATGCGCAAAACTTTACTCCCAGGCTGGAGCGTGTCGTGCCTCTTGCACGGGTGACGAGGTCACGGTAGTGGCGCGGGAGTAGCGTCAGAGGAGGCGGGTCCTCTGTAGCTATGTAAGGTATCCACAGGGAAATACTCAAAAGTGTGTAGTTTCGGAGCACAATTTAGTTATTGTACATACGTGTAAATAAACTTATACTTGTAAATGTCTGTGTGTTTTTCTCCATGACGCCACAGATTATAAGGTCAAACACCTCCCAGTGGAACAGTTGCGGAAGATCTGTTCTGAGCCGAGCCTTGTGTTGCGAGCGCTGTCGTGTAGGAAGTCAACACCTGCACCGAGTATCCCGCGTCGCATGTTGTCACTTCGTAAACTGTGGCGTTGCAGAGCGACGTCCAACGTTCGCCGTCTCACCTCTGACCAGGTACTCAGTCAGCAGAATGCCCTTTCTGTCCAAAGGATCGTGCACAACACATTCTGCATCGACGTCTGCCTGAATTTGGTCTTGGGCGAAGATTCAGTGTGACGCCAATGCATATGCATTGACTACTGCCTGATATATAGGGGAAACTATTGAAACCAAGTTTCATGGACAATCCGATCCAGAAACTCGTCGCCATCGACGTGGGACTGCTCCAGAAATGTCAATGTGATTGCATACGCTTTGCTTTGTGTTTGGGTGTATATTGCTTTTGCACCCACCTCGCACACTTTTTGTTAAACAACAGATGTTTCGGAACAATTTTGTGGAATAAGAATTGGGGAATCTGCGGGAAATGCTACAGAGTACCGTAATTTTGTCATAATGCGCTGCTGCTCTTGCTTGACAAGATCGACCATGGCAAAGGAAGGCCTCCCACTCCACATCATGTACATCGTGCCGACCATCTGAAAACAACCTTCATCTAGCCACACACAACTGCTAGTTTATTTTGCCTATCCCGTACACTTTTTGATGCATTTCGAACAATGCCATGTTATGACCATTGACAAACTTTATAGCTGGATTTTGATCCCTCATCTTCATCCTTTAAACTAGTTCTAATATGAGGAATCAGGCAGATATTGGTTATTACCCTCTCCCGCACGCACATTAGCCTTGCCAGGTATATAGTCGTTAGGGAAACTTACTTTCTGGATGCTGCTACGTATGAAGTTCTATTAACTCAAAGGATATGGTAATGAACTCCAGAGGCTGAACGTGACCTAAAGGAGAAGGTAATTAATGGAATAACATAGAAGACATATGGACAAAGTTGTAGTTAGGTATCTATGACCCAAAGTAAATCGTAAAGAAATATCAAAATATCTTGCAAAATAAAGGAATATGCATTATTTGGACAAATCCAGGAGTCTCATGTTTAGAAACTGGAACTTTGTTAGGTTTCGGGGTAGTCTTATATTTACGTGATATTTTTACGCAAAATACGTATCTTACTTGAACTATTTTCTGTTTTGCATTGACAAATGAGAACATTTTTTACAGCGTTAGCCTTTGGCACACGTACCTTTCAGGAACATGAGGTAATAAAAAAGTGCAAGGTGGAGTTAGATATATGTAAAATATCACATTTCCTATTTTCTTGATAAATTGTAACGTTTTATTTGAGTTGTTAATGTTATGAACCTTACTTTCGAGTTTCTGATGGAAACATTGTTCCGAATGATAACTAAAAAATAATTTAAAAAATGTTCTTCCAAGTGAAACAAGTATTTTTACTTCTCAAGTAGTTGTTCATCTTCACCCCTCACGTCTTCCTCTTCAATAGATGAAACTATTGATGAGAAACAAAATCAACGAGGACAGGTGACGCTAGCGGTCATTTCACGAACAGATCACTCAGCCCCATGGGCCATCGTCAGCACAAGGCTCTCTCCAGAGCGGCGGCGAACACGTACATCACAGAATGGAAATACAGACAGAAAACTTCTCTGCACTCTGCGCGTCCCATTCGTGCTGTCTCCACCATATTGAAACCGAGTACACTGCTGACCAAACGCCACTTGGGACTCCTGCACTTCAGGTGGCATTGACTGGCCGTTGCTTCTGCTGTGCCTCCGTTGCTGTGTTCTGACTGTATGGGCATGTGTTTTTTTTTGTTGCTTTTTTAAAGTTTTTAGTTGGTGAATTTTATGTATTGTTTCTCATTATTGCATGTATTTCGTGGTGGATGTTAAATTTGTGAATATTTTATAGTGAACAATGAGTGTTAGTCAATATTAACGTGGAGGACCACGTATTTATTAATTGGTTTCGATATATCCCAGTTCCATTGATACACCTACTTTCCGCATTGAAATATATTTTTAGAGCTTTCTTTCACTGTTGGCATAGAATACAATAGACTTAAAACTTCAATAGTGAAACACGTTTCTTTGAGGTAGAGTATTCTGTATCTATTGCTATGTGCAAGTATCGTGATTACTCGGTTTCAACATGGCGACCGGCGCAACCTCTCCGCCTCTCAACAGAATCGCCGCCAAGTTTCCTCTCTGTGCCCGTGGGCTTGGAGTTGTTTGAGGTGGTAGCCCGGCGTTCGTCTTGCGAGCGGGCGGCGGGGGCGGCATACGGCGCGAGCGGGGCGGGGCCGGGCGGGGCCCGCCGGCCGCCGCTCGCCTCCTGTCGACAGGCCGGAGTGACAGTGACGCTGAGTGGACCCGACGGCCATTAGACTGGTAAAACAAGGCCAATATTTATCCGGGCAGCGCGCGTGCGGCCGGAGGAGGCGGTCGTGGGTGGCGAATTTACTCAGGTGCCCACGAATCACAACCCGGTCGGCGCCGGTCACTCGGCCGCCGCGCGCGCTGCCATACAGGCGCGTTAAAAGCAATTAAGCCGTGTTTTATTTTCATTGCCCTCACGGGGCGGTGCTGTTTGACAGGGATGGATTGACGGTTTAATATCACACTGCCTCGAAGGGGGACAGCTTCTGTTGATACGGAGGTCAATTTCATCAAACCTCGACGAGCAAAGTGTTCCCCGTATTAATGGCTCAGTCAACAGAAGTTGCTGTTAAAATCTATCTTGACATGTGTACGGAACGGAGATAAGAGATGTAAGCCCTTGCACACCACGCAGAATTGAGTTACAGGAGTGTTATTGGCAATCTCTCTCTCGAAAAACCTTTCCGATGGTGGCAGTGTCTTGTTGATACTCCTCTTCTGAATGCATTTCGTTTCTTTTAATATGTAGTGAGCTTTCATGAGGAGAGATGTAGTGAATTTTTTCGTAATCTTCTATCAATCATTTCGGTATATAGTAGACATTAATTAAGTTTTGCATCCTCGCGTTTCCCACACTCCATCATCTGCTAGGACGGTCGTAGTCTCCATCCTTCATGAATACAGATAGCCTAAAATATATGAATACACGTGCGCGAAAACCTAAATTAAAAATGCCTGATATTTTACGTGGAACGCAACACTACAGACCCATAATCTCCGAAATTTCCATTTATGCTACAGCTGTTTTTGACAGTTAGGTCAAGTAAACAGAACTTTCTCATACGATTCAGCACATGATAAATTATTTTTTGTTGTTTAGCGCTTAAAATATAATTTTTCTACAACTGCATAAAACGTAGGATTCATCGCTATCCACACGTAAAGTAGTTCATTTTTTAATATCCATTAAAAAAGACGGTTGCCAAGGCAACTATTTTTTTACTGAGACAAAAGGATTTAACGTATGGAAATATAAAGCAGTGAACAGACGTATCCCTTAGTAAAGCTTCCGCATTCATGACCCTATAAAATACACTGCTATTCCTCGAAATATGAAACACCTTATTCCAATTTAAATTTACAAACTTTTTCAACTATTAGAATTTTTACACAGCTACAGAAAAAATGTTGTTTATATTTCGTAAGCAAATTGTTTAGTTTTTGTGATCTCCTTTGATTTTTTCACTGAACCTGCGCTCTTGGCGCCAAAAATTTCTATCTCGACCATGAAGAAAAACACTCACTTCGCGTACTGAATGTAAAAATAACCATTTAAAAAATAACCTTTGAAAACCAGAAATGTTTTATGATTATATAAACGCTTACTAATGTAACAAAAACAATACTTACCGGGAGAGATGTCTCATAACATCAGGTGATGTCACTGCAGTCCCTTTTACCGGGAGTTCCTAGGTTCGAGTCCCGACGGTGGTGGGATTTTCGACACCAACTTGTCAGCTTGGTCGAATTCAGTGACTGTCTGGAGGAGAATTCTAGCGGCCAGCTGCTCTGATCGGTAGTTTTCCGTGGTTTCTCCGGTCAACATCAGACGAACGCCGAAGCAGTACCCTAACAAACGGGCCACGGACCACGCGCGATCTTTCCTACCTCTTCCTTGTCCTATCTTCCCACTTCAACACACACACACTTACACTAACATACACTAGACTATCACACATGCCAGGAGACCGGTCGGGAGCTTAAGCTTGTCCCGACCGGGGAGGTGCCCCGCTCGTGGGAGTTACCTGGTTGGGAAAAAACCCGCTAGCCAACAATTGGTCGGTGCCGGATCTCGCGATCCAGCGGAGGAAGAATATCGTCACCTCCCTAAAAACATGCACTACACTTATGGGACTAATGACCCCCGTAGTTGACGCGCCCGTAATCACTAAGAATCAATCAAATCATTGCCATGCATAATGTATACAGACTGATGACTACAGAATAAAAGCAATACTTACCTTCTTTTCCAAATATGGATTGTGTTGGCAATTTTACTAATGACCAGAAATTTCCAATTTAGCGTAGTTAAAAATGTAAATAATCTAAAAAATAACAAATTTTCAATCAATATGCCACCAACTTTCCATATCAAGCCATCAAGTAACTCTTCTAAAGCTGAATTAAATTTATTATATGCAGTATTTTCTGGGAAGAGTCTAGCATCGGTGATACCACTCAATGAAAGTGAGTGATTGTTAATTTTTCATAGTGTCATCTAGAGAAATTTCATACTCGAAAGCCGAGAATCTAAAATAATTTCACAAAAATAATAATAAAAAATTAATACATTTTCATTTCTTATCCCATTTGCATATATAAGCTAATTAGTACAGGGTAGGTAATTTAAAATAAATATATGAGAGCTGCTCAATGTAATAAATCAATATTTCTTACGTAATTTTAGGCGTACGCTTGTTTTACTTATTCGTTTTCGACGATTTCTCACCTTGTAATATATATTTCGAACACAAAAAACAAAACACAAATTTCTGAATTGACGAAATTGGACCGTGAATTATGACAGCTCAGTCGCCCTGTCTTACCAACCGGCAGAGCAGCACGATAAGAGTGCAACTTTCGAGAATCCACAAATGGAATGATATATAATAACACCCGTAATATAGATAATAACGACGCGTGAGATATTTCAAAATAATTTCAGTTATGCAACTTTTGGAAAATCAAAATCCATCAAAATAACATTTGTCGTGTTATTCCGTAAATTTAGCACTACACATACGAAAGTTGAAAGAAAGAAAATTGGAACCGTTTTTGGAGAAAATACTTTTTATTATTGCCCATATTTCACTCAAAATTGAGATAAAAAACTACTTTTTTAAAAAAGGAGTCCACGACATTAATTTGTGGACTAAGTGTGAAGAAGAACTTTAATGTAAATAAAAATGTATCTTTTATATTGTAGTTGTAGGAAGATGTCTAAAAATTTCAAACTTTTGTAATTTTTGAAATATTAGTTAACAGTGATCTTGCTTCTATAATGTCCTGGACAGACATGCAGACAGACAGACAGGCAGGCAGGCAGACAGGCAGACAGGCAGACAGGCAGACAGGCAGACAGGCAGACAGGCAGACAGGCAGACAGACAGGCAGGCAGAAAGGCATACATGCAGACAGACAGACAGGCAGGCAGACAGGCAGGACACACAGATATGACAGACTGACAGAACAGATAGACAGACAGGAGAGACAGACAGGACTGCTAGGCCAGACAGACAGGGCAAACAGGACAGGACACACAGGACAACGGGACAGGAGAGAGAGGACAAACAGGCCATACAGACAGGGCAGACAAACATACGGACAGACATACAGATCAGACAGACGGGACATACTGACAGGACAGTCAGACAGGACAGACATTCATGCAGACAGACAGGCAGACAAAGAGATAGGCAGGCAGACGGGCAGACAGGCAGGCAGGCAGATGGACAGACAGACAGACGGATGGATAGACGGATGGACAGACGTACGTTTTGAAAAAAAACATTTTTCGGTATCAGGGGACTCCACAACGTGTTTTCCTGTTGAAATTTGGAAATCGATTTTCTGCATTATTACATAACTTTCTCTATACTATGTATATTAATTCGTAAATACGTAGGTATACGATAAAGTAATATATTGAAGGAATTTTCGAGAAAAGTTTGAAAATGTCTCAAGAGTTTCTTGTAAAGTACACGCAATATTGAAATAATAATAATTCCCTTCAAAATGGCCCCAAGACTAGGTCTCTGGGTCGTGTGAATGAGTTTGTTTGATAATTTAAACTCGGAAACTCCTTATTAACTGTCCTGTATGAACTTCATTTATCGGCTTAATTATGCATTTATCTACACCAGTAATCTTTGTGCAAGTAGATAACATCTATATAGTAGCTATTGCTTACAAATTCCACGTTAACATTTTAATTTTTTAACAGTTTAATTTTTTGTGTTAGATTAATTTACATCGTTTTCCACGTGAAATATAACGCCAAATAATGTTATTTACATCCGAAGTGACTTGAATTAAGATCATAATTTCAACTTTAATATTATTATGTGAAATTTAGCAGAGACAAATATTGAAATAGTCACTCTTCTTACTGAACATCTCAAGCATACACGTCACACATTTCAAGTATCGAGAATCCAAAATATACAATTACAGTTCGTGACGTGAACTGTCACATATATTTTCAGGTAAATTAACATCGGCATTGTTTAGTTTAAGCCATAAATATGGCAACACTATATTTTCTTTTACCAGGAATGTCTTTTACCAGGAACTCATTCGATCTGCATGACTTAGTTCAGCAAACCATCTCGGAGGGGCAAGCGGAGTAGACTTCACATTTTAACATTCACCAGAAGTCTCACAGACTGGGTCCAGTCTGGAAGGCATTTCGAAAGTCGTGTTTACACACATTCGGTCGTCATAAAAGTCGTCGCGAAGACCTCGCAAATTGTTTTCTATCACCCTTTAATAAGCTCTCGAGTCGAACGAATATCAAGCGTTGATGGCGGGGAGCATTCCCGAGTCACGTGGTTCAAATAAATCGATGTCACGTGTCTGGATGGCATTACGAAGCTGCGGAGAGAGACTGTTGTGTTCAGGATAACCGCAAGTTATTTACGAGACTATTTTCGAGCTTGGTTGGACGCCCTTACGATCGGAAAAGCGGGAAACAGAACCTGGCGGCGAGACTGGAAAGGAACGTGGCAACTTGGATATAGCATGCCCGAACAGGGAATAACAGATGGATGCGCCGCTGAGATAATTAAGGAAAAGAAAGAGATCTAGAAAAAAGTGAAGGGCAAAACCACATGGGATGGAAAAATGGAAATGAAAGTTGAGGGAGAAAATTTAAAGAAGGGAAAGTTGTGAACTGAAGACGGATAATGAAGTGATAACATAGAAATACAGTGCCTTTGCAGATAGAAGGCATATTGCACAGGATGAGAAAGGAAGATCTACGATGGAATGAGACGGTGAGCTATGTATACGAATGAAAGTAGTACGTACGTAAATGACGACGGTTTCTATTTGTAAGGTCAAGTGACAACTCATAATTTCAAAAGAGTAAAAATAGTTATACGATTTTTTAGCGCATCTCCGACGTTGTCTCTGAAGTTTTTGGTTTAGACTGATAAAAATATTGGAGCGGTTTGGAAGGCTAGCAAAAACTGGAGAAAAACGTTCGTCATATGAAGGAATTAGTTTTTATGTGAAGAAATATCGTGTTTTGCTATTTCATCTTAACAAATCATCATGTTGAAAGGTATTGAAATAAGTTGATTTTGAAATATTATATCTTTAAATTTGTCACTTGTTTAATTTAATATTCCTGCTCTTCAACAATACACATCTATTATTTTATATAGCAGAACCTTACTTAATTAACGAAACGTTGCTCAAAGGGTCGTTCGTGTCAACTGATTAACTGTTGACACGAATTACACTAATCAGCCACAATAATGACAACTAGTATAAAACCCTACACGCTTATATTTTATGCATCATGTGAAAATACTAGTTTCCAACAGCAAAAACTAACGAGTCGTCTACTGAGCTAAAGTTAAAAATACTAACGAAACAATGGGTACATTGTTTCGTTAACCTGCCCTGTAACAACAACATTTATTACCAATCCAAGGACGCTATAGTTCAGATGGCTTGATCCATATTTGCGCTCTCATAGCACTCTCATTCTTTCGAGAGGGAGAATAAACCTCGGGAGCGGGGGATCAGATCAACTGGAAGCTCTTAGTGTGGGAATGGGAAAAGAATGGGGAAGGACGAATCGCGCGCGATCCGTACCACGTGGTTGAAGAATTAGCTGAAGCATCCACCTGGAATTAGCGGGAGGAAGTCACAGAAACGACCGATCACTACGACCGATAGGCTTCTCATCCAGATGGTGCCAGGTTCGACCTAGTTTATTAGACGAGATCGAAATCCGCCACCGTCAACTCTCGGAGCAATGACCTCTAAATCTCGTAAGATACAGTGGCGAACTCGGAAACATACGCTATTGTGCTCTCTAATAAAGAAATTGAATACATCTTTCCTTTCTTATTTTACAGAGATGTCAGGATAATTACGAAACAACTGAGACATTTCGGAGGCTTGTAGAAGCCAAGGTTCTTCTTGAAAGTTAACCCATCCCTATAACTTATATAATTGTGTGTATGTATTATTACAAACGTGAGTGTATTTAGACATTATGGTACACATTATGGCCTTTATATATGAAAAGCTTTTCTTCACATTTACCGATTTCAGTCAGATTTTATGGTCTATTAAAGTGGACATTTTCGTCCCTGGCCAAAACAGTTATTTTTATTGATCTAGGCCTGTAAAGACTACTACCAACTGTAGCGACACTAACAGATTATCAAGAAAAAAATGATTAACTTCATATCAATATTATACGAAATACTTCACTAAATTTTAATAAAGCAATATTAATGTTATATATGTATTATGTTACATTTCTTAATATGGATTGGTTTTTATATAATTCTGATCTTGAACTTTTCACTCCAAATTGTATTGTTATAGAAATTTCAAACATAAATTGTCGCTATATATTTTCCATTGTACGGTTAACTTGATTTACTTAACTATCTAATTGATACAAACCATGATAATTGCTTTCACAAAAATATACTTTTTTAAGGAGATTACATTTGAAAATTTTCATTAATATTAAAGAAATATAACAGAAGTACACAAACAATAGTTGTGTACACCGCGGCCCCAAAGAGCAAGAAAGTATTTTCAAACACACTCACGGAAACCACAAAACAATAATTTACTGACCTTGATACATATCTTGGTACAATTTATTTCCTCGTTGAGTATAATAAATACGTTATATCATAAAGTGAGTAGAACAGTATACTACTTTATAATGTTAATATTTATTGCATTAGAACGTTTTGAAAATGGGCGACGTTAGGAGCAATTTTTCAAATTTGTACGAATGCAATAAAGCAACATTATAAACGAGTTGCACACATAATTGTTTAGTACAACAGTTTCATAAATTTTAGAGAAAAACAAATTTAATCTTTGGAAACATCTTTATTGTGACGCCACGTGGTACTTGACACTTGAACCAAAAACCGATGGTCAACTATTCAGTTTACCGCTACCTCATCAAGATTCTCTTGCTGCCATTAGTCAAATATGCAATGATGCAGTTATGCGTGTCAAATACGTCATTATCTCTGTCATAAAATGTCAATTAATTAATATTTCTTTCTGAAGAAGGCCAAGAAAGTATAATTAAATTTTGTAAAGCCAATAATATGTTTCTGGCCATTTAAGTCCAATGGATGCATGTGAATTTTCACTATTGTTTTAAATTGTTGTTACTACTTTAAGAGGATTGCAAATTTTACTGTTGTATTTTTCTACTGATATATTGTATTTGTAACATAAGTAGTCGCTAATAACTATGTTGTTGAAGCGACTAAAAATAAACTAAAAAAACAGATGTCATTTTATAAACGATTTCTTGTTACGAAAAATGTCTTTTACAATGCTGGAAGACAAAAAACCGTTTTTGTGTACTTCACATATTTGAACTGACAGTAGACATCGTACTACTATTGTTTTCTAACAATAGATAAGTGATTCCGGGCGCGTCAACCTCCAAGATCAGTAGTCCCTTAAGTGTAGTGCATGTTTTTATCGTGGGAGGTGGCGGTGATCTTCCTCGGTGGGATAGCGAGATTCGGCGGCGACCTACCCGTCGGCTTGTGGGATTTCCCCAACGAGGTATCTTCCACGATCGGTCACTGCCCCAGCCAGATCAAGCTCTAAGCTTCCGACTGGTCTCCCGACGTATGTGGTAGTGTAGTGCATGTAAATGAGTGTTCAAGTAATGGATGAGGATAGGACAAGGAAGAGGAAGGAAAAATAGCGCGCGGTCTGTCGGCCGTTTGATAGGGTACTGGTGTTAATTGGAGAAACCACAGAAAACTACCGATCCGAACGGCTAGCCGCAAAATTTCTCCTCCAGTTAGTAGCGGCCAGTGAGTGGCCGACGATCTAATTATGTGGCTTGTGTGGTAACATCCTGCCACCGTCGGTTGTGGAACTTTGGACCTCCCGGTCAGAGGCACTGCAGTGGAATCACTGCCTTGAGCCACCTAAGCCCGTGAAGATTAAAAAAATATATTTATGTTTGGAATGAAATTGCAAAGTGCAGTTTATATATAACATTCCATTTGCATTTGCTGACTTACAATCTAACTTAATCTAGCTTACTAATAACACTAACCCTTATCTGACGAGGGAACTCACAGAGTTTACACAAATATTTTATTCAATTTTGCTGAAAATATCCGAGAATGAATGTAACGGATGTCTGTTTTTAATTCGAGTTTGGCGTTCGGTATGTTTTCCCAGTTTGAGATTTCTACTGTGGTTGATCACTTGAAGGTTCGAGAAAAGGTTATTGGCAAGGTAAGAAATATGACGAGAGATTGGTTTGATGTTTAATTCGGTGTGTAGTTGCTTGTTGGAGATGAACCAGGGAGCTTGGGTAATGGATCTTAAGAATTTGTTTGGGATGACTTGTAGTTTTTGTAAGTTATATTCGGCCGCATTTATCCATTTTGGACAGGCGTACAGGAGGAGAGGTCTGATGATGGATTTACGTATGATTATGGCATTGTTTAAAGACAGTTTGCTAGTTTTGTTTGTGAGCGGTTTCAGTTGCATAATTTCGATTTTGGTTTCCTGAACCTTGTTATCTGTGCGAGTTTTCCAGTTGAGGGTGGTATCGAGATGAAGTCCTAAGTATTTAACTGCCATATTGTTTGGAGTCCATGGAATGATATTATTACTTATTCTTAGTGGGATGGGAGGAGAGTATGGTTTGAACGTGAATATTTTAGTGGCTGATTTGGCGGTTTTGATTGATTGATTTTTTTCGTGTTTCCGGGCGCGTCAACAGCTTCGGTAATTAGTCCCTAACGTGTAGTGCATGTTTTTTTCACGGGTGATGGCGGTGATCTTCCCCCGCTGGATGGTGAGATCCAGCGCCGACCTACCGTCGGCTAGTGTGGTTGACCCCTAACCAGGACTCTCCCACCAGCAGAGCACCGCCCCAGCCGGAACAAGATCTAAGCTCCCAACCGGTCTCCCTGAATATGTGATAGTGTAATGCATGTTAGTGTAGTGTACGTGTGTGTGTAAGGAAAGAGGATAGGACAAGGAAGAGGAAGGACAGATCGCGCGCGGTCCGTGGCCCGTTTGGTAGGGTAGTGCTCCGGCATTCGCCTGGTGTTGATCGGAGAAACCACGGAAAACTACCGATCAAAGCAGCCGGCCACTATAATTCTCCTCCAGACAGCGACTGAATTCGACCTAGCTGGAAAGCTAGTGTCGAAAATCCTGCCGCCGTGGGGAGTGGGAACCTAGGACCTCCCGGTCAGAGGCGCTGGAGTAACATCAGTTGATGCACTGAGCTACCGCTCCCGGTCAGGTGATGGTGATGATGGTGATGATGGTAATGATGAAATGGGTTTGAGTGCGTGGAATGGAAGTGTAACCCCTTGCAGAAG
Source organism: Teleogryllus occipitalis (assembly GCA_011170035.1). Taxonomy (NCBI): domain Eukaryota; kingdom Metazoa; phylum Arthropoda; class Insecta; order Orthoptera; family Gryllidae; genus Teleogryllus; species Teleogryllus occipitalis. The sequence continues at coordinate 131,114 of BLKR01002482.1, forward strand.
CCTGAGAGGCGTCCGACTCGGCGAATAAATACGCAGGAGCGCACTGGCGCTCACCGCCGCGGACAAGTGGCACACCGCAGCCGCCGCCGCCGCTCGCCCTCTTTTGAATAACAAAGGCGCCAAAAGGCAGCGCGCACACCGGCCCTCTCCCTCCCCCACCCTCCCCCTGCCTTCCCCTCCCCCTCTCCTTGTGCGTCGCAAGCGCCTTCGCCCCGGAGCTGGAGCGAGCTCGAGCGAGCGGCCTCGCATCCACGTTTGCTTTCGCGCTCTGAATTCGCTTGGGAGACGGAAAGAAAATATGGATTAATGTGCGATGAAGTGTGTACAGAGAACTGTTATACTTTGATCAATGTAAAATGTTGGCTTTCGAAAATCGGTGATTTTAAATTTACTAAATAGCCATGTAATCACTAGAATGTCTCTTTTTCATACTTTCAGTTTTTCGTAACTATTCACTTTCCTCTTCAGGGGCGATGAATGTGCGATTTGAAAATATAGCTTTGTTTATATTGAAAATATAGCATAATAGAGCAAAAATTAGCGTAAGATTTACCTTTACACATATTTTTGACAGGCATATTCGTATTTTTTAGTATTTGTAAAAGAATTTTAGATTTGAATGAAAATTAACAAGATCAAACAAACCTTGAGGTGAGAGTTCACATTACTGACTGGATAGGCAATACGAATACACCGCTTATAAATTATTAGGAATGCAATAAGTAGAAAGTAGAACTTTGGCATATCCTTTTTTATTATTGTTAAGATTTTACGATATTTTTACAACAGGAATCACTCAATTGTACTTCTGGAGTTGTTTTAGTAGATTTTAATTATTCCTATTTTAGTTTATGAAGTATTTTTGGTATTTTTTCTGTTTGCTCTTTTGTGCCCTTTTCGTCATTATTTTATTTGTTTTTTCTCCTTGCACGATCTCGATCAAGCTGGAAACATTCCTCCAAGGCTGGACAACACAAAGGCATGGTCGTGTGTCTTTCTGTGGAAACGGAGGCTCCAGGGCCACGTAGTGTTCGAATATAAATGAAAAAGGAAGATGCTTCCAGCCAAGAGTTTTGATTTTTCCATTGATGTCGACAGGCTTTGATGCCTCATGAGGGATCCCATCCTCCCTTTGAGTACGGCCTCCGGTACCTTTTGAGGACAGCGCTCTCAGTATACGATATACCCTTTTCAGTGCTGGTGATTACGTAAGCGCCAAGAACGAAAAATATTCATCCCCTTCACTGATGCCATTTCAGCTTTCAAAAGGAAGTCTACAACAGCATTTCGAAGAGACAACGTCGTGAGTGAAACAAATTCATAGTTTTCATAACGCGTTGTCATGCGGAATCAGAATTAGAAAGAAAAGACCGTTTCCTAACAAGTATGTGCTAATATAAATGTTAGGATTAGAATAAAAATGTGAATCATTTTAATAATTATTGTCTTTACCATAATTCTTTTTAAATGTGTTTTTTCATTATATACATGTCTCTCTGCCGGCCTATTTTAGTAGAACTAAACGACTTTTTGCCTATTTTTTAAGTAAAGTAATTGCCGAAACTTTTGGGCTGTAGCAATAACCATAAAATGTTGAACTTTTGCTTTTTACTTAATTCCTGATGTTTTAATGAAAATCAGATCTATACCATTTTATTGTCCAAACTTTGCAATATTCGAAAGAGAAGAATTGAAGCCGCTTTTCAGCAATTTTTGATCATGCCCTATACGATCAAAATATACATGATAAAAAAACTTGTTGAAAAGCGGCCTTGATATAAAGTCTCCCACCTTCCAAAAAAATTCCATTCGCAGGCCCTGCCATCATCCAGACGAATCAGGATATACGAAGTTTGGTGAAAATCGTTGTACGGTTTAAGCACTAGTGTTGTGCACAGACAGGCAGACGGACGGAGAGTTGTTTTGATAAATACTCGTTCAGAATCAGGGACCGCCAAAACATTTCTTGCTGCATTTAATGCTGCAAAAATCACGGCAACGAGTTTATGCAGCATCACATAACTTTTTTCGCGCTACATACTTATACGAGATAGTAAAAGTTCAGCTGATATTATTAAATAGGTGGAAATTGTATAAACTTTTTAAGTCATATATTTATTTTTACGTCAAAAACAGTTAAAACTGCGTATGACGTGCCATGGGGAAAAGTGAATTGTGTGCACATTTTCAAAATTCTGTGATCCCTACACTAAGTCTTACACTACTTCAATTTTGAATAAAAAAAAACTCCCTTGTAATAAAATCTATTTTCAAGGATAAATAAGCAATGAATGTACTTGAATGTATATTATATGGATTTTAAGTATTCACAATGAATTTGACCCTTAGGCCTAAGGGATTAAATCGCACAGGATATATCCAATGGTCAACTTAATTTTAGATTCTTCGCTATTAGACCGCCATTTCTGCGGGGTTAGGTTCTAGTTTTTATGAATAAAAACTAGCGGCATAAAGCCGCAAAAGCTGGAGCGCAACATTAAATATTTGAAATACTTATTTTTCTCTCCGATGTCACTACAGCTCAGACATGGCCTCGGATTAACATCTGAGAGTTTCACGCTACATAATTGTTTTTTTTTCATGTGAAAGTTACATCAGACTGAGACGTAACGTTGCATTTGATTAAAAAATTAATGTTACACACAATTCTCCCAAGAATCATTTTCATATATCATAAAATAAAAGTTCCATCAGATCGAGAAACGTGATGAATTTCGCAGAGTAATTAGTATGAGATAATGATATATATTTACATTCCTTGAAATATGTTAGAACTATATTACGTTCAGAAGTAACATTGAATGCTGTGGAATTAGTATCAGAGGTAACGCTATAGTTTTACGTTTCTGTGTGAAACTGTTAGAACCAGAGTGGATCATCTTCTACAAAAGCTCAATCTGAGATAAAGTGGCAGAGCGCACATTGTCACCAGCTAATGAACTGGTCTTCCACAAGGTTAGGTTCTCCGACCACTTTGGCGCTGCCATCCGATTGCTACTGGGAGAAATGCATTTGGACCACTCGGAAGAATGGCTTAATGTAGTCTCAAACGAAGGAAAGGAATTTATTACAATAAAAAAAGTTTTATATACATTCCAAAACAGTGAAAACCGAAAACATGTCAAATAAGCATTCATTATAATGATTAAAAATGCTCAATTCAAGCATTTTCCGAACAGAGAACGTGGCGGATCAGATCTTAAAATCGATTTGGAGCGGTTGAAATAAAGTTTTACCTCTACAGAAGTAATTCAACGCTAGTTTTCATCAGGCATACAAGTTTCATTCGAAATATAAAATACGTTCGTAGCGTATTTATACAATAGCGTATGTATACAATGTATACATTGTTGTTTATGAGGAGCTGGTGCTGAAATGAATGGTAGTACCGTGTAGCCAGTAATGAATCCCGTAGAAGGAAGGGGAATTAAAGGGAACATACCCCTTCCCCCAAAAAAATTCCGACAACGCGATAAGACCACGATCTTTAAAAAATATTTATTAGTTTTCGATTGAGTTTCGAATATGCTGTTTGAAACACGAGCAAGCACGTGGTTGAAATTACTTTTGCTTCTCAAACATACGCTCAGCCTTGACGCAATTTCCAAGAAGCAGGAAAGGGGGTTATGTTTGATAATTCATGGCAAAGATACGGTGGGCTTAGAAGTGCAGTAGCATTACATTGTTTTGTACAAGAAACATGATATCGTAACATATATAGCAAACTTGCTTCTGAAATTTTCCGTTTCGACTCTTTATCTTGTAAACTAAAAAATATTATAAATTGCAGACGCAAGAAAAATTAATATAAAGAAACAATTAAATTATTAAAAATATGTAATTACACCGAAATATATAAAAGAATTTAAACTAAAAATGGTTCTAAATCATTCAGATTATCTTGTAAACTAAAAAATACTATTAAATACACGTATGTTGTTCCTGTAAAACATTTAATTACATTAAAATTCATTCCCTATGCATAAATAATTAGGCTTGTCACATTCTGATACCAATCACCTCTTTCCAGATATTAATGCGAATTATATTTAACAATTTTCTTACAAGATTAGTCTCAGGCGATTACACATTAAACTGCGAGAAACGCTGCTTCGATACGTTGCCCTGATTGAAGTAATTCATGTGCTGGAAAATAATTCAAAGAAAACGAAATGTCTGAAAAAAAGGAATGAATTACTGCTGAAGAGATTGCGTGACTGCGAATATAAGATTTTGCAATCATAAAAGTAAAACACGCGTCGCTACCCAATAAGTAGCCCATCGCCCGCTGGGGTGTTGTCTCCGTCCCTCGTACAGTCACTTAACCCACCTCGGGTAATAGAAAGGAATTGAAAGAAAATAGTAGTGTCCTTCATTTTACTTCATCTCTTGCATATACAGTATTACCTTATTCTTGGTACCTGGCATTATCACACTCAATACAGCCAATCCTTACCTGAATACTATTAATACATAAACTATTTTTCTTATTATCGCAGCACCTTTGTTCACACTCTCCCCACATTTTGCCTTCTATCTGTTTTAAAAGAACTTGTTCGCGAGCTCACTAAGTTTTCAAAGTGCCAGAAGCAGATGAGGATGTACCGATACGTCCAGGTCAAGAAAATGATCGTGGTGGTCGTTTTGAAAAAAACAAAAATGCTTTCTACTCGTTTTTTATTTGTTTTTTTTGGGGGGAGGGCACAAATAGCACAAATTGGTCTTTAGACATAACAATGCGTCTACATACATATCATATTACCAAAAGTGTCTGGTTCTTTTTTATTTAAAACAAATATTCTTGACAATAAAAGAAGCATTTAAGTAGGTCATGATCTGTTTCCTTCAAAATACATTTTTCAAAACATTTTCTTTAAATAAAATATGTTCAAAGTGTAGAAGTCAAAATTGCAATAATAGCGCTATACATTTGAGAGAATTAAACACATTTCATTTATCCGATTGCCATTTATTGTAAAACATTAACTAAACGTTGAATAATATTCGTGAACATCAATACATTGCATTTTCCAGTTATTTATTGGATGTTAAATGATAAATAAAATGTATTAAATATGTACATTTAAGATAAACATGAAATTTTTAATTGTTCCGAGTAATTGTAACTCAAACTAAATATTACTGAGTAATGTGTCTCTGAAAGTATGATGATAATGGTCACCAGCAGTGCTTTATTAACCAAAATAAAAATTATAGAATGTTGATGTTGCTGTACATTACATAATATAATGATAAAAATAATTAAATAAAAAATATTTCTATTATGAAATGAAACACGGCAACCATTTTCCTTAGTTCTTCTGGTTAAGATCGTTCTATTTGGGGCTATTATGACGTTTCACAGTAAAGTTCTTGGAAACAAGCGAAGGTAATCATCCCATGGAAAATAATGCGATTTAATAACAAACAATTGGAAATTGAGTATGTAATTTAAAAGTATATTATATATTTTGTATTTACATTTTAACTTTTTAAGCTTATTGCTGTTTTAAACATTTCATCACCATTTCTCCACTGTTTTTTTTTTACTGTAATGTAAGAATTTAAAATATTCATAATTAGGTAATAAAGAACTGAGGATATTAATCAAGATTAAAGGCATTATTTATTGGTTATGGAGTACTAAAACGCGTTCTGTGAGAGTTGTAACATTTACGTAAAATGAAATATAGACTGAGATGTCTGGATTCTTGGTAATAGGAAGTGGAGTATTGCATTATGACGTTCGCAAATTTGCATTATTTTGTGAAATTAGAGATTTACTTTCTTTGAAGAGGAATTTTTCAATTTTTTGTCGCTATTCGATCGATGTTCGATAAATCGATTTCGATGTTCGAAATTTATTGTTAAATATCTGCCTAGAGGCAAGCTACGTAAATCATTAACAAACTAAGTACTATTTCAAATCGTCAAGAAAGAGTTTTGGAAACATAAATGAAGACTGTCCATTTGAAGATTTAATATGACATTTGAAAAACAATATATGTGTCTGAGAAACATAAACAAAATACTAACGCCATTTAGAGCGAAGGAAGGAATTTCTTCCACAAACGTTGGGGTATAAAAGTACCCCACTTGCGGGAACTCCCACCGCGAAGAAATTGCCTGGCGCTGAGGGCGGTGGGGCGCGGGGTCGGGGGCGGGCCAGCTTCCCCGCGGCGGCGCCGGGCGCGCACTGGGGCACGTGGCCAGCGCCGGCCTGGCTGACGTCAGTATCGATCGCCAAGACGCGGGCGGGCGCGCAGCAGCGGCCAAGGCGCTGGGCGCTTCATTAGCCGCGATCTTCGTCTCCGTCGCTGGCGGCGGCAGGTGCCTCGGCGCGGGGCCGCGCTCGCAGCCAGCGTCGCGACGGCGCGGCGGCGGGACGCCGCTGACCAACGTGGCCCCTTCAGGTGGTCGCTCCGCGCCGCGCCGCGCCGCGCCGCTCCGGGGATCCCCCTCCGCTCCGCCCGGCCGCCGTCGCTTCCCCTGCCCCCCACCGCCGCCGCCGCCACCCGCGCCCCCGCCCGCGCCCGCGCCGCGGCTGCGCGCGCCCCGCCGCCCGCCCGCCCGCCCGCGAGCGAGCGAGGGCGAGCACCGCCGACCGCCCACGAGCGCGACAGAGACGGAGCGACAGAACCGGTTACGTCACAGCTCCGCCTACATCGCAATATGGCCTGGCTTCTCATTGGTCTCACTTGCCGACCCTCGCAGCCTTTTAGTCACGCCCCCTGCCGCGCTGCGGATGACAGATGAACATCACGCTCCGCCCCAGAAAAAAAGAACGCCGACAATTTTATGGCGCTGCGAGCTGTGAGGTTACGTCGTTGCTACGTGACGTCACGCGACGCGGTGACGTGTCGATCACGTGACGGGCGGTGGGGTGGGGCGGGAGGGCGGTCGAGACGCCGCCGCGTGTCTCGCGCCGGAACGGTGGCGGCGGAGGCGGAGGACGAGAAGGCGGAGACGGCCGCCGCCGCCGCCGGGCCGGGGCGTGATTGACAGGTGTCACGGCGCTCGAGTGCCGGTATCTTCCATCTCGGCGTCATCTCGAGAGGCTTTTAAAGCTCACCCGGGACGGAGCGGCTCGGAGCCAAAAGTCTTGACCCGGTCGCGACGCCCCAGCTTTGATCTTTAACATACCGTGAACTCGCCCACTTTATCACGCGCGCCGAAGCAGACAAGAAGTTATGCATTTCGGTACGGGCAACTAGACAAACATACGTCTTGCGGAGAGTATTCCTGGCGTCACCGAGGGCACGGGCCGGGTGGTCCCGGCCCCTTGGCACGCGTGCCTGCGCGCCCGCTGCCGAAAATCCGACCCCCCGAGGCCCTCACTCGCGTTCCGCGGTTGGGATGCCATAGGATGCTCTCTTCTCTATGAGAAGAACCAGAGGATACAAGCCCAAATTAATCGCGCGAAGGGAATTTAGTTTTTTTACCCATACATTCATTATTGCTTATTATTAGGGCCCGGATTTTTAATGACAAGTCATATATTTTTTCTGAACCTTCGGGTGAACGAATCCAGGTATTGTCGATTAGAAAAACGTATTTTTATTGTGCATACAAAGTCATATTTACACCGTTTTCAGTAAAAGGTCATATTTTGGCCGAATTTTGCCATAAATGAGTATATTTGTTATATTTTTAAGGACCGTTTTTAGCAAAAGATCATATTTTGGCCAAATTTTCCCCAAAATCCATACGTATGTCATATTTTTGAAGACACAAGAATAAAGAGCTTGAAAATGTGTCTTGCGTGACAATGTATCAAGTGATATTGTCACAAATAAACTCAACAATTACATCACAAACGATTATTTGAAACGTGAATTTGAACGGAGTGAGTTGGGTCGAGCTCGTGGTCACGTGGCTGAAAAAGTGTGTAACATATTGCTGCGAATACAAGCAATTTTTTAAAATGCTAGTTAGTTCCAACGACTGCAAACCGCATCTAACATCCTCACAATCTGTTCTTGAGTGAATTTTGTATTTATGTTTCACTTAAAAAATCAACAGGAATTTTTAAAAAATAAACGTGTATAGCGTCATATTTTATTTTTTTAAGGTCATATTTATGTAGGTTTTAGGTCATAAATGCTTGCATATTTCGCTGATTTTTAGGTCATTAAAATCCGGGCCCTACTTATTATAGCTTGTTATTGCCTTAGCTCGATAGAGCTACGGCAATAACAACAACTTCTGGATCGGAAGGATCGTGGTTACGACAGGAATATGAAAACAATTGAATGATCCTTCATAACCTCTTATGGAGGGGGGAGTATGAAAGGGAATTATCGGAGAAAAAATGAAAAGACAAACCGAATAAAATTAACATCTCGTTAATTAGCAAAGAAGTGAATCTGAATAATTAAAATTAGGAAAAAATAAAAGCTTTCATGTACCACGGGCGTTAACTGGTTCTAACTTTCTTGGGTGACGAAAAGGCCCCGTGCCAAAGGCCCTTGGACTTTTGTCGCCGCTCGAAAATTGCAGCCCTTTTAACGCCCGTGATGCATAAATGACTATTAATGGTCCCTTTCTCGATATTTTTAATGTTTGACGTTTTATTATATTATTTTTATTCTTCATCATTTTTATTTTCTTAAGCAAATTACAACTAATTAAATAGAAATTGCAATTATTCTATAGATTAAGTTCAGCCGTGGAATTTACCATAAATGATTCACTCTACGAATTTTAAGCGAATAATATTTCTAGTACACAAGTTCCTAGATGCATTATTCTTATGTTATATAAACAATTCCTTCTATGTTAATTTAAATTCATTATATTTCATTCCAGGAGTATTAAGAAGTACTAAAATTACAAAAACATTATATCTTGGACATTTTCTTAGAAATCCCAAATACTATTACTACTGTTAATGAATAGGTAACTTCAGGAGAGATGGGGAGATGGCAGAAAAGGAATGTGCTAGTTGGCTAGCATCCGCAAAATGACTGGTTTATCGACTGCATTTGAATTGTTTCTCTGGTACACGACAGAAAAAAGTTTGGGAAAGCGGTCGCCAAACTTCAGTAAAGGAGAAAACTCTTTAAGAAGAAGATTTCATTCTGTTGACAAAAAAAAATCATAAATCGATGTTTTTATATTTGAATCAACCTTCTGGTAGCCGCTTTGTTGAAATTGCCTATTATCTAAAAAAATGTTTTAATTGCCAATAAAAACAATTTTGTACTAATATTAGGTTTATAAAAGATAATTTTTTGTGATCATTTTTGCTTTACTTATCTTACGAATTTCATTATTCCTAGAGAAATTTACCTGCGTTATAAACGTGTGATTTCGATTCTCTGGCTGTCTTTTCTCAAATAATTCAGGTGATCATTTGGGAAGCGAATTCTAATAAAAAAATAATATTCCCAACGTATTGATGAAATACTACACTACATTTTTATATATTAATTTCCTTCAGGACTTCTTTTATCTACTATATTGCTTACAATTCGTATACAACATTAAATGAACACCAAAAATAAACATGTTTTTGAAAATTCTTTGATTATTTCATCCACAAATGGTCTGTTAACATAACTTTTAACTATATTTCGTTAAATCTTGGAATTTTACTGCGTGCTTTTTATATTATACTATATTTGTGAATGAAATATAGTATTTTTTAGTTTATTGGGATTAAAAACATTTGATTTAAAATTACATTTACAGTTACATTTACAATCATAATTACATTTTATTTTACTTTCTCGTCTTTACGTAGTAACGAGAAAGTATTGCAATGTGGCAGTAAAAATCTATTAGTTTTTGACACAAAATCACGTGTGTGGGGCCCTGGTATCGAAAAAGTAGCGAAATATTGTTTCTATATGTAATAAATTATTTCTTCTAGCACGGGGTTGTCCAACTGGCCAGCGATGCCAATTATTGTGGCCTGCGAAGATTATTACTCAAAAGTGAACGTACCTTGCAGCCATGTCGGGCGACAACAGTGTGCGCCTAGCACGCGACCTGACGGGTCAACTAACCTTTAATGTCAAAATCGGTTGTTACATTCCCCCACCATTTCAGACCAGCTGGGAAAATTGCTGGAATCACCAATTCGGGGAAGTCAGGTGTGGATTGTCCGAGTAATGAAAATATGGCCCGCAACATATTGGTTTTAGTTGTTGCCCTTGAGACCTTGCAAGTTGTACATCCCTGCTTTAACACATTGTGGGGGTCAGAAATCATTTTTACTAGTCCTTGAAACCGAAAAATTGATTGACGGCAAACGTCTGTCGGTCTGTGTTCAACAGTTCAGACGATTTTCTCTAGAACTGTTTTCCCCCGATCGATCTGAACGAACTCGAGGCCTGGCGAGTTTGAAATGAATATTTGATTTTGGGGGATACTTTACAAGAAGTCTCAACTATATTTTCAAAATTATTTCAAAAATGGCTTCAAATTGTTTGATTAAACTTTGTCCTCGGATAGCGTAAAAATGCTTCAAAAAGGGCGTATGTGCCATTTTCGTTGAATTCTCTGTATGTTCGAAAATTGCAAAAGATAGAAATAAACGGAGAAAATATGAATTGTTGTCAGATCACGAGTTTATTAAGATCCATTACGTTATTTTTTTTTTGTGCACGTTCCTCTCGATAATAGATATTTATGTCACGAGTCCTCTAAACGAGTCTTTAAGGACGCAGCCGGAAGGTTAACTGCGAGGCGGAGCGATAGCGAAGCCGAGTAGTTAACCTTCCGGCTAAGTCCTTAAAGACTAATAGAGGACGAGTTACATACAATGATTTTTGTTTTTTTTTGTTATTTTAGTTTATCGCTTATTAAAAATAAACTTTTATCACTTTCGCGAGTTCAGAATTGTCATTACTCTTGATTTTCTGTAGCAAGGGTTGGTGGTACTGGATGCTTTGTTTGTGATCAGACAGTTGAATGTTTTTTCTACTAATGCAAGCAACTAATGCTCATAGCAACAGCCGCTAAAATGATCGAGAGTCCATTAAAAATATTTTAGCGGCCGTTGCTATGGACGCACTCTTAAAGCAGTATTTAGATGGTTGGTTGCTAAGGGGCTAAGTGCGTGTTTACTAACGTAAATAACAAAAAGAGATATACATCGGAACGGTAGACTATATTCACTCGACTTCACTGAAAGAACATTACACAAAATTATAAGAAATCAAAACGAAAGCTGGCTTCTAAGTGACAGAATTGTAATACTGACATAATCTTCTTACAAGTTCGACCAAAACTGATTTAGATAAGTAAAGCAAGATTGTTGTGTCGATTTTAATTAGGTGCCGTGGTAGTAGCACCGTCTGCATTAAAGTTACATATCTTACATAATGAAATTATGTTCAGTTAGTGGGATCTCACGTAATAGTGCAATTGTGTCGCTTCTTACGATTTCCGTATTTGCAGTGGCGTGTTTGATTGAAAAGCTGGTTGCTACAGTGACATCGTTCGCGTGGCTAAATTTAGTTATGAATGCGTCATGTCTTGTGTAAAAACGGTCCCCACATTACGGCATGCGACACATCCACGTTCGAGTAATGGCTTCTTTTCTCTAACAACGACACCGCAGTAAGATTTTCGGTGGGACGGTTACAATGATTGTAGTGATATTAACATTATTTGATTTATTAAGTTTTATCAAGGGACCACCTACAGACCGAAATGAAAGAAACTTCAGATCAAATGAGAAGGCAATATTGGCATCCATTTGCCTTCGTGCCGGGGTCTCTCTGGTACTTTCCTGAATTCTAAATATCAAAAGCGAGGGTGTTATGACCGAAAATCGTTAATTATGAGCAAAGAAATACACATTTAAATATTGGCCGTTCTAACGAGCACCTGCTCGATTTTCATTTATTAAATCTATAATATATATTAATTATATATATATTATAATCTATAATATTATTATCTATGCCCTCTGGCGGTTGGGAATATCGAAGAAAGTCGGAGTAATGTCTACGAAATATTTTGGAGAGAAGAATTTCTTTTTTCTTTCATTGGGTTATTTTGCTGTATTATCCTTACCATACAACGTGTTGTATACAGTAGCACTGACTAGAAAAACAATTACATGTGAATAATACAAATTATCTAATTTGTGAACATAAAATGAGTTTATTACATAATGCTTGGAATGACAAATTTGAAAAAATGAGATTAAAATACATTATCGTATATACACTGATGGTGCAAAGACTAATAACTGTGTTGGAGCTGCCACATATTATTGTGGTAATAATCTAAATTATACCCTCCATCTTTTAACAACAGTTGAAACAGCAAAATTATATGCCATATTAATAGCCATGAAACAAATATCTAATAATTCCATTAATATAAAAAATCATGTTATATTTACTGATTGATTATATATTTTGAAATACATCAACATAAACATTAAAACATTCGAAATATTAAAGTAATATTAAAGTAATGTTATGAAAAATTAAAATACATGGAATGTATTTTAATGAATCTAAATTGCGAAAAATATCATTATTGCTTGGATACCAGCTCATAAAGGTATATTTGGTAATGATATCGCTGATCTGGAAGCTAAAAGAGCCACAACAAAGGCGCAACAAAACTATCCATCCGAAACAAACAGATTTCAAGATATTTGGAAGTACATTAGGAATAAATTAAATATACAATGGCACGAAACATGGCTAAATGCAAAATCGAGCAGTATTCATTAAAATATAACTAATTTCTTTGGACTTGTCACAGACCCTTCAATTATTCGTCAAGATCAAGTTGCTTTGTCAAGAATTCGATCACACCATTTTAAACTCCCTCATAAATTTTAATTGCAAAAGTTCCATAACCTACTAGTATCATCAGCAATACTATTCTATTAATAAAGAACATCCTTCTGGAATGCCCCATCCTCGATGAAGAGAGAAAAAAGTGCCTAGGAACTGAAAATTTCAATGCAATTTGCAAATTTCAATGCAAACTTGAATGCATTTCATCGCCAAGTTACCAAGAAAAAGTGATACAATTTTGTAAAACTATATATATTTTCTCAGATTTGTAATTGCATTTTATTACTGTATTAGTCTTTCATGACCTATATGGTTTATGCGACTTAAAATGAAAATAAATTTTAAAAATATCTTTTCTCTCGTTAATATTTTTTAATTTTTAAAAATTTGTTGATTTTTAAAATTTGTATAAAATTTAGAGTCAATGCTTATGAGTGTAGACCATCGAAATATAAAAATTTAGTCACAAGTAATGTAAATATTCACATACCAACACACATTTTTCAAACTTTTAAGAAATAGTTATATTTTAGAACGTTTTTGAATAAATGAAAAATACATTAGCTTCGAGTTAATACAAATATTAATATTAATACAATGTACGTTTGTTATGCAAGTTTGTTCGTGAAATAATTAAAGATTTTCATATAAGTATTTTATTTCAAACTTTACATTCAGCACATTTATTTAATTTTTCACTAGATTGTGATATCGATTCCACATGGATTCACGAAAAATTTCATGGATTTATTGGCATTTGATGTCTCATTACAGAGACATATTTTGCATAAAAACTGTCATTTCTCTTAAAGAGTGTATTGCAATCACTCTCATGGTGAATTTATTTAATCTTAAAAGAAATGAGTTGAATAAATCATTAGAAGAATTAGAAGAAAGAACTGAATCTATTATATTATCAGCTTCCAAACTCTATCAGGTAAGATAAATCTTACAAGAAGGGGAAGAATTCTGGTTTGCAAAAGAAGACATTATCACTGGAATGCTAGGGAGAAACACTAAAAAATCTCAATCCATTTGATAAAGTTCCAGGTCTTTTTGGATTTAACAAAATAAAAAGATATGCTTGAGAATAATCCCAGACAGCTCTTGACCTTAGTGCACTACAATGTAGCAGACAGTGACGAAATAATGAACAAATGACATCTTGTTCCACTCATAAAATTATATTTCATCATTATCTCTTTTCATCGTGTAATATTTTATTTACATTTTTTCAAAAATTATGCCTCTCTATTTCAATAAGAAATAGTGAATAATCTGTAATGAAATTGGGAGAATGTGTACCAACCTTTTCGGATTAAAATTATTTTTAATGTTAGGCGTCAACATCTCACTTCAATATACTAAAAAAAATCTGCAGAAATTTCCAGTTTCTATTTTTACAGAAATGCAGTTGATTTAGCAAATAAATATTTTGTCAGAAATAAAGCTGGAACAGCAAATTGTTGCCAATGGTCATTATGATGCCGATAGTTGTTTCCGCTAAATAGCAGAAGTGGCCCTTGCAATCAACCCTACGCAATTGCAATAGACACACGCGTCAAATGCAAGCAATTGAAGTTGTGGGAAAATTCCATCGAACATGCATGCGGACTAATTGAAATAAGCGCTTTCCAATAAGCCCTCATTAAAATTTATACCCTCAGTAGGAGCAACGTCTATCCATCCATCACGTTAATTGGGTTGGCGTGTGACACATTATGAAGTCGCCGTCGTGCGGTACGAGCCATTGATTCGTTTTCCAGGGGCGGACTTTGGGACTTCCCTGGTGGTCGAAGACTTGGTTAGAAGCAGTTTTTCCGGGAGCGGCATTCTACCATTTAATCTCACAAATGTATATCGTAATGCATAAATAAAAGAAGTTGGGGAATTGTTTTCTTAGTCCATGGTTTCTCTCATTTCGCACTTGGTTGAAAGTGTGCATTTATTTATTTTATTTATTTATTTTACGTCAAAAAAAAAACAGTTACAACTGCGTATGACTTGCTATGGGGAAAAGTGAATTGTGTGCACATTTCCAAAATTCTGTGATCCCTACACTAAGTCATATACTACTTGAATTTTGGAAAGAAAAAGAAAAAAGAAAAAAAAGAAAGAAAGAGAAAAAAAAAGAAAAGAAAGCTCCCATGTAATAAAATCTATTTTGAAGGATAAATAAGCAATAAATTTTTGGCTCTTATCCATGTTGTCCATTTATATGTGAAATTACATGCTTCAATCGCAGGAAATATGGTTTCAACAGCTGTATAGAAAAAAGATAATGAATTATAATAATTAAATTATTGATTTATTCAAAACATTCCAGAGATAATTAATTAACCATAAACCTGTATCACCCAAGTATGCAAAATATACTGTTCAATGAATATTATTCAGTGCCCTGAACTTCATACTCCCAACGCTTTTCTCCTTATTCCCGCCTTGAGAGTCATCATAGGCAGCTACGATCTCTTGTATATTCTGTCTGATCGGCCATTTAATGTTTAAATCTAATCACAATGAAATGCAAGAAATATTAACTGAAATTCATGCAAAGTATTGTTGAGAAACAGAAATAAAAATTTGTTTCCGAGGAGCATCATATTAATAAAAAATTATGGTATACTTAGTATCTCTACAGTAATATCTACAAGAGATAAGTGTACACTCCAGTTAGGTAGAAGTCATCACGCTAGTGTCATTGCTTTAAAAAGGTGTTTAATTATGGTTAGTTCAGTAAATTTGTTAGAATTTGTCCTGTAAATTCGTTACAGAATACGTTCGAAATAAATCATACTAATGGTTCACTTAAACCATTATTACATAAATTATTATTTTGTAATTTTATTTCAATTTTTGAATATTTATTACATTAAGCAATGTAAATCGAAAAACAATTTTCATAAAATTGCAATAAAATCATTAATTAAAAGATTGTTAGAGGACAGAAAAAAAGAGAAATTACTACTTCTTCGCTAATCCCCAACATCCATAATAGTGAGAATAAGAAAATGATGAATCTTCAGTTTTGATCAGCGATGAGTGATAAATTAGTTTTAATAGTAAGTTTCCGTGAGACAAATGTTAGAAATTATTATCAGAAATATAATGTTCAGTTGATTATTGGATTGATAGGCATTTGAAAATGCATAGACACTTACGTCTGTTTCTTTTACGATCTTTATGGATACCCGAACTGTAGATACCAATTGCAAATCTCTCATAAGTCGAATTATTCTACGTCGAGAAGAATAGTTACTCAGTGTATAAGTTGTAAATCGAAAGAAATTGCTATTCTGCCTTCCTGTCGGTACAATGAGAGGTGTCTTGCTTCAATGAACAAATAACAAGTAAGAATCACAATGAATGTGATTTATTCCAATCGTGTTTTATTCCAGCATACTGCAATAATGTGCTGTAGGTGCACTACGGAATTCGATGTATCAACACGTAATATAACATATAATACATGTTTGCTGTACTTTCTGGTAATCAGAAATATAGGAAGTTGAATTACCTCATTCATTTTATTTCATTGATTCTATTCCACTTTAAATTTATTTCATTCATTCTATTTCATTCATTCTATCTCATTCATTCTATTTCATTCATTCTATTTCATTCATTATACTTCATTCATTCTACTTCATTCCATCATTCGAAGGTGAGACGGAAAGTGACGAACATCCTGCAGGACCATCAACTGCTTGGGGGGCTTAATGTTGACTACATTGCGGTGGTTAATTGGGGTTCACAATTCTCTGGAACAATGTTTGCAGATTTGTTCCATATATACTCTATTTGATTTTTATTGAAGCAATCCTGGCGCGCTCTTATCTCCGATTTGCTGTAAGTCGCGGCCTGACTGTATATCTTGAAAACCAAATCCAAAATAGAATGGGGGAATAAAACCAAGGAGTTTCAAACAAACCACAGAGTATCTTTGACGTATTGGTTCTTAATTAAGAATCTGATTTCCATAATAGAATAAGATCTAATTAATTTGAACATGACTGAATGTTTGAATAATATCTTAGTTCTCAGAACACAAGGCAAACAGCTGACACGCCACCGCTCTTCTCCGGGACAAAGGGCGCGATCCCCGCCAAGAGAGATACTTTATTTATTTGACAGAGCTTGGAAGGAACCCAAATTTTCAGTCATCTTCGAAATTTTCTACCATGACTTCATGATTGCTCAGGGAAGCCATATATCTCTGTTCTCTGCATATGCCCGCCAATGTCCCTTTATGGATATTGAATAATAAGAAAACTAGTACATGTTTTCTGCAATACGCGTAACTTCAAGGTTGGTATTCTTAATGACTTTCTTAATATGAAGCAATTAATGATATACGCGAGAGAAGGTCTTGGGTATTTTCGTTTGTGGTATTCAAATTTATGAAGAAAAATACTGAAACAGTATTACAACATTTACAAAAAGACTAATAATAAGTCTGTATTTTATAATTTTTTATTATCACATGCGGAAATCTGCTTATCTATAGTTTAAATATTATTTTTTTGATAGTATTATTTTTGGACACTAAAATCAATTCGCATGTTAAAAGAAATTGTTGGTGTAACTTTACAACACTAATGATAAAGGTGTCACTCTGTCAAACTCTTGTTAAAGAGTATACCTGTATAGTTATAATTATATTAAGAATATATTATTAAAAATATATACAATAAATATTATGTATATATTTTAAAAAATTGTATTATTACGTCATCTGCCGCTACAAATATGTTATTAGCGTGTGTTTTTAGCCCTAATTCCCAGCAATACCTATGAAATTTGAAAACCTATGAAAAGCTCCTTATGAAAACAGGAGGGTCACTGGGCTTTTCGCTCCTCCCGCTTGGCTGAGAAATACAATGGGAACTGGTCTCGTGACCTCAACCGCCAACAGAGCAAAGTCCTTCGGAAGTCAACTATAATGTCTCCAATACCCTTTGGTTAGAAGTAATGTTATGTTAAGTGAAAAAATAGGATCACTACACATTTTTGCAAATAAAATATCGTTCACGTGCAATAAGTAGAATTGAAATTATTATTAATAATGTGATTTTCACGTACAAACATGCAAGTTTAGAGTGAGGTATTTTTCTTTTGAAAACTAAGCTTGGGAAAAGACGTCTAAAATGTCTCATTTTGTAGATTAGGGTATATAAAACAAAACGCGTGTCCTCCGAGGACACAAAAATCAGGTTTTAAGTCTCTAAAACGCATAGTTTCCGAGTCATGTACGATAGTAGTGTATTGCAACGTGTTGCGGGTTGCATCTGAACGCGATATTATTTTATTTAATATATTTGTATCACATATTATGAATAAATTTTGGCTTTCTGCAGTTGTTTTCTATATAAACTTTAACTATTCCAAATCTCACTCTCCTCCGTGGCACAATATGCTTAAAAATGGATACTAAGTTTTCTCTCCACGAATTAATATATCGAAACCCGATCCTCAACTAAGCCTATTATCTTTCTTTGCTTTCGCGCAGAAGGATAAATATATCAAAGAGTGGCCGTACAGAGTAAAAGGTATTAGTGGTAATGCAATTGAGAAGAATAATCTCAAGGTGAAAAGAAGAAAACAATTTTTTAAATTTTATTTTTCCTCTTGTTCCACATTTCTGCCTTTCAGGGGTTCGTTCGTTTTTATTTATACGTAACCTCACTTTCTTCAACTGCACTTTCTTTGTGTGTTTAGGTAAAAAACACCCATTGTAACGAAATTTACAATTTCATTGAATATAAATTTCAATCCGTTTAAAATCAAATTAAAGTGCTTCGCGTTGTTCCAGTATTCATTTTTAATTTCTGATTTTAGCAATGAGTAAGATATTTTGTTATGCTACGTGTACTCCAAATCAATTATTTTCTATCGTTCTGTAAAAAAGCACATTTTGTGGTAACGCATGTCAAAGAAATCACTCAGGAATACTAATATTTGTCTGGCACATATATATAGTAATAAACAACTTCACTTTTATATATTAGATATACATACACACATAATTCATAAATTATCTCTGTTCTCTACAAATATAATTCTTATATTATATTTACACACTTGGGTTCATAATTTATACATTTAAAATACATTTTTTCATGACCAAATTTATTAATAGGACATTTTATATATTCCACTAAAGCAATGTCGGCTCATAGTTTGCAAGAACTGGGATCTTACCAACCAATGAGATATTGCTTATCTACACAAAACTGTCAGTTATAGATTATCACGTCCCTAGGCGGTGTTAATTTTTGCACGTATTTTGTTTACAAACAGAGCTTCTATAATTACATGCGGAGACAACGCTTATCGATGGTTTTATTGTGTCAGGTGTCCATGCAATGTAGTGTGTGGTGGCTGACGCATGTAGTAACTGAACTTTCGGGGCGGAAAGGTCGGGGAGGCTCGTGGTGGGGGAAGGGGGGCGTGGCGTGCAGTTGCGAAGCGTGACATGCAGTTGCGTAGTGTGGCGAGCAGTTGCGTAGCGTGGTGTGCAGATGCGTACCGTTGCGTGCTGTTGCGTAGCGTGGCGTGCAGATGCGTAGTGTGGCGAGCAGTTGCAAAGCGTGACATGCAGTTGCGTAGTGTGGCGTGCAGTTGCGAAGCGTGGCATGCAGTTGCGTAGTGTGGCGTGCAGTTGCGAAGCGTGACATGCAGTTGCGTAGTGTGGCGAGCAGTTGCAAAGCGTGACATGCAGTTGCGTAGTGTGGCGAGCAGTTGCCAAGCGTGACATGCAGTTGCGTAGTGTGGCGAGCAGTTGCAAAGCGTGACATGCAGTTGCGTAGTGTGGCATGCAGTTGCGTAGTGTGGCGTGCAGTTGCGAAGCGTGACATGCAGTTGCGTAGTGTGGCGAGCAGTTGCGAAGCGTGACATGCAGTTGTGTAGTGTGGCGTGCAGTTGCGAAGCGTGACATGCAGTTCCGTAGTGTGGCGTGCAGTTGCGAAGCGTGACATGCAGTTGCGTAGTGTGGCGAGCAGTTGCGTAGTGTGGCGTGCAGATGCGTAGCGTGGCGGGGCAGGGCGAGACGGATAGGTCTTGGCGTGGCATGGCGTGGCCTGGCATGGCGGAGCGGGACGGGACAGGGAGGGACGAGGCGGTGAGGAACGGGTCGAGGCGGGGCGGGACGGATAGGTCGTGGCGGGGGGAGGATCAAGGAACTGAGGCACGGGGCGGGGTGGGACGGACCTGTCGGGGATGGTCGTGTCGTGGAGGGTCGAAGGGATGAGGGACGGGGCGGGGCGGGTTGGGACGGACCTGTCGGGGAGGGTCGTGGCGTGGAGGGGCGAGGGGCGAGAGACGGGGTGGTGCGTGGCGGGGCTTGGCGGGGTCTGGGCGTGTCGGGGCGTGTCGCGGCGTGTCGGGGCGTGTCGGGGCGTGTCGGGGCGTGTCGGGGCGTGTCGGGGCGTGTCGGGGCGTGTCGGGGCGTGTCGGGGCGTGCCGGGGCGCGTCGGGGCGTGTCGGGGCGTGTCGGGGCGTGTCGGGGCGTGTCGGGGCGTGTCGGGGCGTGTTAGTGCGTGGCGAGGTGTGGCGGGGCGTGTCGGGGCGTGCCGGGGCGTGTCGGGGCGTGTCGGGGCGTGTCGGGGCGTGTCGGGGCGTGTCGGGGCGTGGCGGGGCGTGGCGGGGCGTGTCGGGGCGTGTCGGGGCGTGTCGGGGCGTGGCGGGGCGTGGCGGGGCGTGGCGGGGCGTGGGGTGGCGTGGCGGGGCGTCGTCTTCAGAGACCCCTCGCGCCGCCGCTCGCCCCCGCGCGTGTTTGCGTCCGCTCGGCCCTCGGCCGTCCGCCGCCCGGCCGGCCATTCGTTGCCTGTCACTCCTCCAGGACGCGCTGCGGGCGCCGGCACATGAATAATTTGGATGCAAATACGACGCAGCCCATTAAAAGAATGTCCCGTTCGACACACGGCGGTAGCTGCGGGGGCGAGCGCGCCCGCCTAATAGAAACATTTCCCATACTAATTCCACGTGGAAATTTATCACGCATTCACGGAACGTCCAGCTGCGTGGGCGAGGGCCGCGCCGCAAGGAGGCGCCATCGACCCGCGCAGGTCGAAGGGCCTCCGCCGACGCGGACTGTCACGGAGGACGCTAACGGCGCCTCGCGCGCATTTTCCCTTTTGCTTTCTCGAATACGTGCGTGTATACGGAGTAATATACCTAGCACAGAGAAAGTTATGTAATAGCTCGGATAATCGATTCCGAAATTTCAACAGAAATACACGTTTTGGAGTCCTCTGATGCCGAAAAAAGTTTTTTTTTCTTTTAAAACGTCCGCTCGTCCGTTTGTCCGTCCGTTCGTCTGTACAAAACATTAGCCTCTAAATTATTCGTATTTTTCTTTTCCAAAATGAATATTCCCTGGTCGATTCGGGCTGACTCGGAACTCCGTCATTTTGAAAAACATTTCTCAAATTTTGGGAGTACTTTACATGAAACCCCTGAAAGATTTTCAAAATTTTCTCAAAAACGGCTCCTTTAAAAAAATTATTGTAAGACTAGAGTGAAATAATAATGGTGAATAATTATAATGGTGACATGGATCCGATTTTCACTCTTAACTCTGAAATTTGGTAAATTACGAGTTTTATTTTTTTCGATATCTTCCTACTACAATATTGACTACAGAGAATTTTTCTTCAAATGAAATTTCTTTTATCCAATTAGTTCTTTCATTATCATCTGATACATTTTTTCAAACATTTATAAATTTCATGCAATTTTGAGTGATATACAGGCAATATTTAAAAAAAATTTTTCTTTAAACTTTTCGCAGTGATATTTATAAATGTACTGTAAAAGATGAAAAACGTCTTTTTGTTGTTTTCTTTTCTTTTTTCAAAAATTACACAAATGTAAAATTTTTTCACTTGCCATTTGCATATCCAATTTGTTAGATCCAATGTTTACATTTGGTACAAATAAAATGTAATTGAATAGAAAATAAACGAATAATCAACAATTTGTTAAAATTAAATACAAACTATAACGTTCAGCTTTATCCCCAAAGAACACGAATCCCAATTTTTGAGTTTATACAAACAAAATATATAATACCCACCCGAAATAAAGTAAGGAAGTAAATAGACAACCCACTATAAAAGATCTGCTTTTGAAAGGGATGAAAAATTTGAATATCTAGGTTTCATCATCGGAGATGAAAATAATATAAAAACAGATATTAAGGCAAGGGTAGCAAAGGGAGACAAATCTATTCAGTACTACCGATTCTGAACAGTAAATTTCTCTTATGAGCAAATTAAAAGATCTATAAGACAGTTACGTCGCCAGTGGTCACGTACGCATCAGAAACGTTGACCTTACAAGAAAAGGATGGCAATGTATTAAGAATATGGGAAAGGAAGATACTAAAAAGGATTTTTGGCCCTAAATGTTGGGTGATGAGTGAAAAATTAGAAATAATTTGGATCTAGAAAAACTTTATAATGCAGCAAATATTGTAATAGATATAAAAATGAGGAGATAAAGGTTGTTATGCCATATTGAGAGAAAGGATGAGGAAGAGGTAGATATTTAAAAGAGAACCGGGTAGAAGGAGGAGGATGGCAAGATGAGTGCGATGGCCGGAGGATTTAAGAAAAATGGCTGTAAGAAGATGGAGAGGAAAAGCAGAATGGAGGAAGATTGTGCGGGTGGCTTTGGTTCTTAATGCACCGTACAGAAGCCAAAGGAAGAAAAACAGTAGCAATATTTTTACGTGGAAAATATTTTTGTTTCAATTTATTTCTAAAATTAAAAAAGTCAATCAAATTTCAATAAGGCGAATCCTAATTATTGGAAGTTGTTTACTAAATTCGCTGAGTGCGTACAGTACGAGAAGCAACATTCTAAGCAGCCGTGACATATTGAACAATTAGAAATCCTAGAAATTTTCTATCATTTTCGGATAGATGTATCCTCATTTCTAGGAAATGCTAGAGAAGTGACAAACGCCTCGAAAATAATGTAAAAAATCGTGTGTCTAATGTCCTAGAGAGCACACGAAATTTGATACGAGATGAAAAAGAATGTACTTCAGAGACAATTTATCAGAAAGAGATGGCATCAATCTGTTTCAAAAACACATTCCGGACTGAGGCAGAAGCGGAATAATTTAAAAATGTGAACTTAAGGAGAGAAAAAGTCTTTATCTAATTGCTTTCCGAAGGTATCCAAAAGCGGGAAAAAAATAATGTTTACCGTACTTTACATGTCATACTAAATTAAGTAGTCGCGCAACAGTTGCTTCGCAAAGTTATCATGTTAATTGTACGATTCGGAGGCACCGCAGACATGAATTTGTACGAAAATCACTTAATTATCTCACAAAATCATCTTCAAATATGGTTGCCCAAATTTAGCCTGGCGCGTCCTTTTCAATGGGTTTCATTAAAATGTTTTGTTTGTGCTTTGCAAGTTCATACAGAAAAAAACTTAAAACAGTAGCCCGACTCGTCCATTTTAAAGCACAGAAATTTAAATGAAAAACTGTTGATTATAATCTAAAGTATTTTTGTCACAAATGAAATCGAAATAACGTATATTATTTTACGAAGGAACCTGCTTCCAATGATACAACAGAAGGGTCTCTTAAATTATGTTTTATGCAAATTACACTCAAGTCTGACTTCAGAGATGAGTAGACACACTTTAGTTAGCACTTTGAAAGATACTGTGACCAAGCAGCATTAGTTCATAGGCAGCATTTATCGTACAGTGCACCACACATTTGTGGTCGCACAATCGTGTAATTCACAAAATTTATGCGATTATTTGGATTTCAGTGTTTTCCTGGAATTTCGCATTTGAAATAAACTAACAAAGTGCTAATGCTATTACTGATAATATAAGGGCACATAAACACGGATTCAAACCTATCTTCACTTACTTTGCATCATTTCCTTCAATAATTCAAACTTGTATTCTTAGTAATTACGAAACTTGAAGCATGAAGGTCTTGGCCTCTGCGTCTGAACTTTATTCCCCGTCATTTGAATATCCGACGATCGCATTAGAAGCTCACGAATAACAACTCCGAAAACAAAGCGAGTTAGGCTCTCTCTCGTCTCCACATCGGTAATTTGTAGCTTTTCTATAGTTTTAGCATAAATTGAGCAATAAATATTTGCTGGGAGAACTAAGTGGACCATAAATACGGCCCCCCGTGCACGACGCGTCTACCATTAGCTATGGATATTAGAATGCCTTAACTTGTAGACGAGAGTTTCGGAGGCAGCGTCGTTAGCCGCTGACGGGGAGTCGTCCGCCCGTTTGCCTGCTCACCCGCTCACCCGGCGGCGGCGGCGGCGGGGGATGAGTTAAAAGTATGGCCAGTGAGCACGCACGGGCTGGCGCGCTCTCTGAAATATTGGAGCGGGTTCGCGGGCGTACGGCGACACGGCGCGAAGCGAGCGCGTAAGGAGCCGGATGGAAAGAGAAAATCAGGGAGACAAATGAAGCGCAAGACGCGCGAGATGGGATACGAATGGGAAGAGGAATGGGGCGAGATGGAAACACAAGGTAGAACTAGATAAGGGAATAAGAAGGGGCTTGCAAATGAAGGAAAACCAGTCGAGAGAGGATTAGAGAAAAGCTTTACGGTAGGTAAAAAATTAAGGAGCGAAATTAAGATGTGAAGGCGTTTATATTTGCGAGTAGGGAGAGCGAAGCGAGCAAACACCTTATGCGGAGGAGCCATCGGAAGAGGGATCGGGTTGTGCAGGAGAATGTGAAGTAGGAAGGGCTGGCTTTAACCTCTGAGTCCAGCAGGTGGGTGTCGCTCTCCCTCAAAGTGCCCCCCCCCCAACCTCTTCCGCGAGTATTCTGTTCCTCTTTTACAAGCGTTTAATAGAAAGCATGCCTGCAGCGCCTCTGACCGGGAGGTCCTAGAGTTCGGGTCCCGACGGTGGCAGTACGTTTTACTCCAGCTACACAAGTCGAGCTCAGCCGCCGCCTGGAGGATAGTTCTAGCCACTGGCTGCTCTGATCGGGAGTTTTGCGGTGGGTTCTCCGATCAACACCAGGCTTCTGGATAATGTAAAAACACAGAGCTGGCTTCAATTGATTGTTTGTTTCCGGACGAGTCAACGGCGAAGGTAATTATTCCCGTAAGTATAATGCATGTTTTATCGTGTGAGATCACAGTAATCGTCCCTGGACGGAGAGATTCGGCGCCGACCTCTGACCTCCCGGTCAGAGGCGCTGCAGTGACATAAGTTGATGCAGTGAGCTACCGCTCCCGGTACTAGTGTCGAAAATCCCGTCACCTTCGGGACTCGAACACTACGGCCTCTTGTTCATAGTAACCGCAGTGAAATAAATTGATGCTCAGAGCCACGTAAGCTACGTTCATCAAATGTGCGAGAATAGGCGAATAGGCGCACCGAGCGCGCGTGTTTGAGCAACGGCTGCGGGGCCGCCAACCGGCGCGGGTTGCCTTGCGAGCGGTGGCGTGGGGCGCCCCATTCGTGTCCTTTGTGACATTCGGAGCTTCTCCCGGTTCGACCCGTTCCGCTTCTTGCCGTGCATTCGTCGACTGTCACGAACGACTTTTACTGTCAAACCGCGACGTATTCCGAGCTCGTATGATAAACGAGTCAAGGAAGGAGGAGAACAACCTCAAAATGGAGGTCACTTACTCTACATTTTGACACCAAAAACGACCTGTTTTGAAAACTATGAAAATAATTGAGAAGTAATTGTTCTGTACCATATTGGCCTACCTGAATCCTTGTAAGATATTCATAACTTATGCTTTTAATTATGAGTTAACGTGATTTTTTTTCAAACACTAGGTTTCAGTACAAAATAACTTTCCGATTTGAAATGCATCTGGTTCATAAATTAATGCAATCGAATTATTGAAGCCCCAGAGTTGTGGCGTGGATTGACGAGCTTCTTCGAGATAGGAAACAGAGTTGGACAACAATAGTCCGAGTTGGACAACAATTTTCGACTCAAGCAAAAGTAACTTCAGGGATCCCTCAAGGAAGTGTTATTGGACCTCTCCTATTTCTCGCATTTGTGAATGACCTGCCAGACAATTTATATTCAAAGGTACGGCTATTTGCAGATGACTGTATAATATATCGAGTTATTCAATCAAATGCAGACGAGGATATTTTGCAGGGTGATCTAGAAAGATTACATTTTTGGGCGAAAAAAATGACATGACAATAAATAGTTCGAAAAGCAAAACCATCACGTTTGGTAGGGGCCGCAAATACAATGAAACTCAATACCGTTTAGGCAACGAAAACATTCCAAGAGTCGTGTCTTGTAAGTACCTGGGGATAATCTTTGATAGCAAATTGAGTTGGGAAAATCAGGTAAACTGTGTCGTAGGGAAAGCCTGGAGGTCCTTGCATTTTACTATGCGAATATTAAAAAAGAGTACTGCGAAAGCGAGAGAATTAGCTTATTTATCTTTAGTTCGTCCATTAATGGAATACGGGGCTGTTTGTTGGGACCCATATAGAAATTCCCAAAAGGAATATTTGAATAGATTACAGAGAAGAGCGTATAAACTTACTTTCCGAGGGAATAGGAAGAATGTTGAATGGGAGTCTCTAGAAATTAGGAGAGTTAAGGCAAGACTCTGTGCCCTGTACAAAGCGTATGCCGGTTATCCAGCTTGGAAAGATATCTACATCCGATTGGGTAGACCTTCGTACTTTAGTAGAGGGGATCACAAGCACAAAATTCAGTTTAGGCCACAGAGAACAGATGTTGGAAAATTTTCATTTACAAATAGAACAATAACGGACTGGAATAAGTTACCTGCGACAGCCTTGGAACCCTTTCCTCTAGGTGTTCAAAGATTTAAAAATAAATTAACTAATGGTATTTGTAAGCTTTATTAGTTTAGTAAGTTGGATTATTATATCAGTTATTATTTGATTATTATTGATATTTTATTGCTATTATTATTGTGTTAATTACTATTAAATGCGTTCCGGTTCTAAATATATAATTATATTCGAAGTAGTATTGTATTGAAGTGTGGTGAAGTGTTGTGCAGTGTAGTGCAGTATAGAAGTAGAAAGAGAAGTGAATTTCAAATGTTGTGAAGTGAAGTGAAGTGTAATTAAAAATTCGTGTAATCTTGTATTTAATAGTTTCAAATAACTGTGCAGGTCAACCAAAAAATGTAGTTAAGGCTATTATTGTTAGCATATTATTATTATTATTATTATTATTATTATTATTATTATTATTATTATTATTATTATTATCATTATTATGTCTTTAAATAATTTGAAGTTACGTTGTTAAATAATTTAAAGTTAATATTAGTAATGTGTAAATTGTAGAGTTCTGCCACCAGGTTGTGTATACCTACCTGCAGAATAATAAATATCTATCTATCTATCTATGGTATTTCAACTCTCTGAGATCGTTGTTTAAGGTACGAACATAACCAATCTAGAGCAATACCACGAATTCCATATGAAGGTAATTTGGAAAGTAAAATTTCATGATCAATGACATCAAAAGCTTTTAAGATATCTAAAAATAATCCAATAGGTGCCTCATTTTGATCCAATGATGAGGCGACATCTTTACGAAAAGAAAATATAGCTGTTTCCGTTGATTTTGATTTTCTAAATCCATGTTGGCAATCTGAAAGCGCGTCGTGTTTACTGAGAAAGGTTTCCATTCGTACGTAAAAAAAGTCTCTCTAATATTTTTGAAAAAACTGATAGAAGAGAAATGGGCCGATAATTTTGAATTTCATTTTTGTTGCCTTTTTTGAAAAGTGGCTTAATTTTAGCTGTTTTGAAAATATCTGGAAACGTTCCAGTGCATAAAGATGCATTAAATATGTGAGTTAACGGGTGTATAATGGCATACGCACAAGTCTTTAACAAAGAATCCGGGAATTCATCTAAACCGGACGAATATTTATTTTTTAGTTTACCGATTATTTTGAGAATTTCATAGGAAGAAGTTTCGGAAACGAACATTGTGTCTAAAATTTTGGATGAACTGTCTGTTTTTGAATTTTGTGCCTGAAGACCCTTAGTGAGATCGGCAGCAATTCTCGAAAAGTATTGGTTAAAGAGATTAGCCACTGTTGCCGGATCGTTCACATTTATATCGTTATATTTTAAAACAACATTCTCTACGGGTTTTCTAGTTGATTTGGTAGTATTGTTTATTATATTCCACATTGCTTTTGTTTTATTATTTGAGTTCAAAATATCCTGATCGTTTTTCATGATTTTAGCCTGCCTTATGACTTTTCGTAACAATGTTTTGTATTTTTTAAAGTAGATAAGGAAATCTTGAGATACGTCATGACGTTTAGAAATAAAGTAGAGAGTACGTTTATTTTTACACGATGTTCTAATTCCTTTTGTGATCCAAGTATTACTTTTTCGTGAAATGTTTAATTTTCTCTTTTTAATAGGAAAGCATGCGTTAAAAAGAAATGAAAGCTTTGAGAAAAATAAATTATATTTTTCATTTGTGTCAATAGCGTTATAAACTGCCTCCCATGATTCTTTCAGCAAGTAGTCCGTAAATAACTTTATGTTAACTGTAGTAAATGCTCTGCACATGCGTGTTTTATTTATTGTGTCAGTATTCATGTTATTAGTAATTGTAAGAATTTGTGCATCGTGGTCACTGTAACCTAGATTATTCGTTATTATTTCATATCTAGTTGTGGTTTTGTTAATTATAATTTGATCTATCGCTGTTTGTGATTTAAGAGTATTCCGTGTAGGTACGTTCACTGTAATATCTAAATTAAAAGAATGAATTAAATTGAGAAACTGCTCTTTTTCGTGGGATTCGCTCAGAAAATCAATATTGAAATCTCCACATACAACAATGGATTTAAAAGAGAGATTACTAATTTTGTTCAGAGTTATCTCTAGATTTTCTACGAAATTGAAATAATCTAAAGCTTGCTTAGTTGGAGGTCTGTAGATGCAAAGTAAAATAATTTTGAGCGTAGTAAGATGTACAACTGTTATTTCAAAAACTTTTTCAACTGCATATAAATTGAATTCTGACAAGAAGGTAGAATCAATATTATTTCTTACATAAATACACGAACCTCCGTAAGCAGGGCCTTTATTTGATTCCCTTGCTCTACAATAAGATCCTGCAAGGTAAAAACTAGGAATTTGGAGTGTGTTTAGATCATTATGAGATAACCAATGTTCTGTAAAGCAAAGAACATCTATTTGACTGAGATCACACTCTAATGCTGCCTCGATAAATTCAATTTTATTTGAAAGAGATTGCACATTATGATGCATTATTTGAATATTTTTCATGTACCTACACGGATGCTTTTCTGCTGCATCTGACTCTAGTTGCTATTTATTTATCTCATTTTTACCTCGAGTGCGTGGTCGAAGGAAGTATCGTGTCCCAGCAGTGTTAGGAGGTGAGGAAGGAGGGGTTACAGATGTAGGGGAATGAATAATGGGAGAGGTAGTACAAGGATTAGGTTCAGGGGATAAGGTAATTGGGTCCAAAGGGGTTCCGGAGGATGGAAGAGAACTAGGAGATGTAGGTGGGGATGAATCTTGGATAGGATACTGCTGAGGTGTAAGGATGTGTTTGGCAAGTTCGCTACCGAGTGCATGTTTTCCGACAAGGTTCAAGTGAAGACCATGCCGGGTGAAGTGTTTTTCTGAGAGAAAGTTAAGCTCAAATAATTTAACATGTGTGCCTCTCAGATGCAGTTTTAATTTGTTGTTTGCGTGTCTAATTTCTTTGCACAGTGTTGGTTTGTTGTACCAGAAGGGCAGAGTCGAGATTACAATGTTCGTGTTTTGGGCGGCACGTTGTAGTTTGTCAACATGTTGCTCAGGTGTAAAGTGACCACCCAAATTGATGTCATTCTGCCCTCCTATGATGATGACTGTATCCCGTTTGGTGAGAGTTTTTGTGTGGGTGTCCAATTCACTGATCACGTCGGCAAACCTCCCGTTAGGTTTAAACACACACATGACAGAGAAATTGGATGGGAGTTTCCCACTGAGCAGGGAGGAGATTTGTCGCCCATGGCTATCTGCTAAAATTAGTACCTTTTTCGTGGGCTCAGTAGGAATGTCCTTGTTCACTTGTGGGCCAGGTTGCGCAACTCTACGTGTCTTTGTTTCTTTGCGCTTGCTAGCCTGTTTGCGTCGGTTTGTGGGTGGACGTGTCGATGATGGGAGGGGTAGTGAGGATTGGGAAGGCATGGAAAATCATTGTCATAATCTAACACAGCAAATCTGTTTTGAGTCATGATTGGTTGTGATGATTGTGTTTTTGCTTTCGCGGATGGACGGTTGAAAGTTTCTGCGGTGTTGCCTATTGTTGTCCAACCGTCTGAGTTTTGAACGACCTCTTCGAGCCTTCGGATATGTTCATCTAAATTTTTGTTTACGTGTGTGAAGGCTTTCAGAAGGTCGGCTTTGAGAGTGTACAGAGTAGAAAGTGTATAGCGAATAGTAGCCATGTCACGAATGCGTATCAAATGCGTGGCAAATATGAGAATAAATAATTAGATGAGAAATCAGATTATGTGTCAAAAATGTTTCCTAAATTATCTTTTTAATTTACGTGTATTAAATTATTTAATTTAAGTTACGTATTTATTTAAAAAATAAAAGAAATGGGATTCTAATTAGTATTTAAATGTTATTGGTTAATTGCGAGTAGAGTTGAGTGTGTTTCCGTTAAAAGATCTAAGCTGCAAACTAATAAATACAATTAGATTACTATACTTTACCTCTTTAAAGGCCACAAAAATTCACCACTTTGATATTCTTTTGAAATCACAAGGTTCAAAATTTTCCGTTACTAATATATGCGAAACTTTGAATTTTGATGTTTTTCACAATTATCACAACACTTTCACTAGTTGTTTAACCCTTTACGCAAAACTAAATTTATTTGTACACCAAATATGTATTAAAAGTCTTTGAACTCGTTAAAATGCACGTTTGTCCGTTACGCTGTCTTTTAAACAAATAACTATTTACTTCTTTTCCACTACTTCGGACAATATAAATCTCTTTCAGCGTTCCTGTAACAAGCAAACAAGTAAAGAAAACAATTTAAAAACAAAAGGTACCTGAAAGATGTAAGAAAGTAGTCAAAATTAGTAAAATATTGGAGCACAGTCCGAGCACGTCAGTCACGCAAGGAAGCAATCCAACAATCCAATTAGATTATTTCAATTATACCAATTTCGCGGAATTCCGCGATGTTTCTAATTTCATTTACTAGCTGAATCTATCCTCTTTCGAATCCTGTTATAAAATCATGCCTCAACTTGCCCCATTAGTAAATATAAAGAATTAACTTTTCGTCAAGCACACGTGACAGCCGAATATGACTCGTCGAGATCCGTCCTGAGAACGGGAACTGCTTTTACAATGCTTTTTCTAGCGGAAAATTTTGATCCCTTTTACTGAAATAACAAATTACTCAATATTATAAACAAAAAAATTAATATTTTTAATTTTTGTAACAGATTATGACTATTCACTAATATTACATAATATTTATGTACATATTACATCTTCTGGACTGGAGTACGCACATTTTATTTCATTAAAATTGTACATAAAGTAATATTTAAATAATATGTGTCATCAAAACTCGTCCTAAGGAAGGGTGTGCGCTCGATGAAAGGTCAAATACGTACGTGATATCAAAGAAACTCATCATACCACTTTTAAAAAATAAATCAAAAATACAATTGATCGTAAAGTAATATTTGTTTACTTAACTCCTAAGCTACATACCAACAATTATTCATATTAGATTGTTATTGTTATAAAATTAGTATTATATTATTTTTTATGAAATAATACTGCAACTACAGTTTGAATATGGTCAAGAAACTTATTCAAATGCAATTCAAAGAAAAATAGTCTGAATGTAGAGCTTTCCAAACAAGATTATAGTAATAGCAATGACAGTAATTCTGCATGACGCTTTTTTGAGAAATCTAAATATTCCTCAGAAATAACCGGGATAGATGAGGGTATAATTAAGAGATTTAGAAAAAAATTATTGGCAATATCCAGTGGATACGCCATTACCAATTTTTTTTAGTACGCACTGGATACTGCTAAGAAATATGTTTCCAAATATTCATGGTAATACATGCATAGAATCTATTCACAAAGATATAAGGTGTGGAGAAGGATTCTCGCGAACATGTTCAAGACTGCACCCAATCCAGGAGATGTTTAATCGCCTCTTGAGATCTTCTGTTCCTTTCATTTCCAGCTTGAGGGATGTTCCCAGAAGAAAGTTAAAATTCTTGAACAAATATGCTTTGTCTCATTTGCCTGAGCCAAATATCACCGTAGGGAGAAATGTACCCTAGTGAAAAATGTGATCTTCCTTTTCGGTTCTTCGGACACTATATGAATTTTCTCTGGTAGAGGGCATGAGATGGCGTTATTACCGTGCTTCTTTACGCCAAATGTTATCAATTAATATGTTAATGTCAATTAATATGTATCCCTACGGTTTTCTAAAATCAATTTTGTGAATTGATAAAATTTAACCAAGTTTATATAGAAAAAATATATTTTTATATTTCACAGATTTAAGAAGTGCATTATTCTGGTATTATGTTACCAGCTCCCTTACATTATAAAGATAATCCAAAATAAATTTGGTCGTCGTAGAAAACATTCTATAGCTCTCAGAGGTTTTGACCAGGAAATCGCCAACCTGCACCACTGTGCGGCGGTGCCTAAGGAAACCTCGGCCGAGGCCCAAAAGAGGACGCCAGAGGGCAGCTGACGTGTTGCTTCAACGGGCGCTCGTAGGGCCGACACCAACCGTACACCGGCGTCAGTCAGCGAACCCTCAGCCCGAAGGGGTATAAATGTGCCCCGGTGCGGGGGTTTTAGTTCATCTGACGAGCGTGGTTATAGGTGATTTGCTGGCGACATGCGAACATTTCTACTGTTTTTGGATATTTTTGGACATTTGTTTTTGTTTTTCGACAGTTTTCTGGACATTTCTACTGTTTATTCGACAATTTCGGAAGTGTTATTGAAATTCTCTGCTCTCGGTAATACAGTTTCTCTGCGGTACGTCTTCTGGAATTTCGGAAAATTATTGAATTGTTTCTGGTACATCCTCATAAACGTTGAATAGTGAATAAAAATTGTTTTGTGAGCTTTGCGAGTTTTTGCTTACTACAAAAAATTCTCCTGTTAATCTGAATACTTCCCGTTTCTACTACTTCCTTTCCGCTGTGCATTAGTAACCTCGTACTCCAGGCTTCATACTTGCCTTGCAAAACTCAATAAGTCTAGGATGACAACAGTAATCTCCAGTCTTAAAAATCCAATAGTGTGGTACATGTCGGAGGCCTTCTGGTAGTCAATCCAAGACATGCTCAAATTATGTACACGTTTATTATTATTATTATTATTAATATTATTATTATTATTATTATTATTATTATTGTTTCATGAAACTAGCGTAACATGGTGGACACATGTCTTCCAATCGTTATTCTGTATAGCATGCGCATCTCCATCTAAATGAACATTTCAAGGGGAGTAGGACATTATTGGAATAATCCTTTTCTTTCTTTTTCACTCTCTCTCACTTCTCTTATTTACAAATATCTTATCGTCACTATCGTTATCCCCAATCCATTCGTCCTCTCTTATTGCTCGTTAATCTCTGTTAGTGATTTCTGTTCCCCTCCGATGCCCCGCTCCTTTTACTGGGATACTTCGGCCTTTTCATCCGTTGACTAGCAACGAGTACAACATAGAGACAATGTAGACAGACCAATATACATCTCTCTCTCTCTCTCCCTCACGCTCACTCGTTCTCTCGCTCTCACTGTCTCCCTTTCCTCCCTTCTTCCTCCTCTCTTGCCTCCTTTTCTCCCTTTTCTTCCGTCTCTGGCTGCGTTTCTCGTTTTATTTCTTCGTCCTTTCTTATTCCTCTTCTCATCTTTTCATTTCTTCCTCTCTTATTCACTTTTCCTTGTGTTCCCATCCTGTCACTTCGCCTCTTTCTCCTTCGTTCTCTCTATTCACGATTCCTTCTCTCGCACTGCTCATCTGTCCATTCTTCCTGGAATTCCCAGGCTTCGCTTGCCCGTCACCTAGCAACCAGCACAGCCTCACGGTCTATTTCGGGCGCCGCTGCTATCGATCGCCCAGGCAAATACTCTTTCGCCGAATGAACTATACTAGGAAGTAATTAGGGGCCACTCGAATAGATTTATTTTATGGAAAATAGTTAATCTTCATTTTATAGATTATTTTCATGTCACTATTTTTCTTTCAATGTACTAGTTTATTAATACTTGAAATTTTTTGTTATATATTTGCAATATTTCGGGTAAAGTAACCGATTTTCAATTACGAATTATTTCATTAAACGCAAGGAAATCGATCAGAAATAAACTAGAAGTTCTGAGATTATAAAATAATGTCAAACTGACTCGTCTATCAGTACGTCTTGCCCATAGAAATTAAATGTATTATATGTAAGAAATATTTAAAAATCCATTATTTCCATCGTGGGAATTCTTTCTGAAGATGCTATGGGAAATAGTAATATTGGAACTGTGTTATGTTCCTGTTATGTTGCTTCATCAATGAATTAAAATAAAGCACCTACGAGTATTGGAATATTTTTAGATCTTTCGAAACCTTTTGACGTCATAACATATTGCTTTCAACATTACTCACAAATTACTTAGTAGAATAGAGGAAGTATTGTAATGCTGCCGCGAAAAACAACGATATTTGGACAGAAAAACTTGTGTTGTATAAGGTATTGAATAAGAATTTTAGTAAGTAACGTAGTAAATAACTTCCTCTGGGACATTGTGTAGTCAGAACCCATGTTTTGTGGATCATTTATACCGAAAAATTGCATGACGGCCCGAAGTTCGTCTCTCCGTCTTTGGTCAAAGCTAGTGCCTGAACTGTTCGGACGATTTTCTCCAAAATATATATTCCCCCATCGATGGCAAGTAATTCAAGGCTCTGCGCTCTGTTCGTCAAAAATGGATTCGATTTTTTATTAAACTTTGTTATTGGACAGCGTTAAGAACTCTTAAAAATGGCTTGTGTCACATTTTCATTGAAAACCGTGATTTTTCAAAAAAATCGCTAATGTTTTTGAGCGTTATCTTACAACTACAGTATTGAAGATAGAGATTTTATCGTAGAACTCTCTCAATTTTTCAAAATAAAAGCTAACAATAAAAGCTAAAAGCTACAAATAATGCTAGAATATATGTTACGTTTTCTTACTACTAGATTACTCATGGAGCTATACACAAAATCTCGCAAAGTGGGAAACCCTTCAAACTTGACTGCATTTTTTAAACGTTTGTATTATCTTTTATCGTTCATTCTAAAGATTGGAAAACATTGATTTAATATCAAAATAAGTCTTAGTATTTAACGGTAATTGAATATATATTACTCTCGTCATTCATCTGAAATACTGTTTGCGGGAGACAATTCTGTGTGATTGTCTGGAGGTGGCCATATAAAGAAACCGTTATCTAATAAATCATTTAATAAATGAAGCCCACACTCTGAATCAAACGTATTTCCACAATGTCAGTTTGTTTTTGAAAAAATTCCATCCGGATCGCCGGTTGTTTGTTACTTATCACCTAACTCCTAACTTCGTAATACGCAACAGGTCTCTGACTGGCCCTCCCCGCCCAGCGAAATGAAATGGCCCGACCTCAGTATTGATTTCCGCGACCGTTCGCGAAAAATGGATGCGTCTGACAGAACATCGGTCGTCACATTTAATATATTATTTGAACTATTTACAATTGAAGAAATTCTCGCCTTTTGTGAAAAAAAATGCGATTTGCTTAATTTCTGCTTCTGAACAGAGACTATGGGCCCACACATCTCCAAACGTGAAATGCTTCTGAATTCCCTTTTGTTGCAATAATACTTTTGTTGTTGTTATTATTATTATTATTATTATTATTATTATTATTATTATTATTATTATTATTATTATTAGTGTTGTTGTTGTTGTTGTTCTTGTTATAACCAGTGCCCAGGATTATTTTCCTATTTTACTACGTACTTTCCACCTAGATATGTGCATTCTATTGATTAATTGGTTCGTTCGTCTTGTAGTGTCGAATCCAAGGACGCACCTAAGCGTGCAGGTATGAAAACTCTGATACCGCTTCAGTAATAAATAATGACCATTACTAATAAAGAACATCGCTGTTTTTCTCTTTGCCTGTCTTGTGATGATCACGAGATGAAAGTTTCCATGCACTCTGAACCCAGATTTCCAAAAAGAGTCGAAGCAATATCTGAAGTTATAAAAGCAAATACAAACGTAGTATTGATAAAACTAAAATTAATAGTAAAAGAATAAGTAAAGTAAAATTATGTATAAAAAGTATAGAAATCATAAATACGAAAATACTATTTTTTGTATATTATTGTCTAATGGTTTCACTTAGATTATCCTGTGCCAGGTTAATCAAAAATGTTTATGATGTTAAATCATCTTTAAATTTTCGATTTCTTATGCAAAAATAAGACGTCTAAATACATATTCATAATAATGTTTAGGTATATTTAATAATTAATATAAGAATATATTTAAAATTATAGTTGTGAAATGATTGTCGTTGTGTTCAATTATAAAATTAGATTGAAGCTAACAAATCATTTTGAAGATGAAATGATTCCTTAAATACTTGCATTGAATTTTTGCATTGAATTTTTGCATTGAATTTCTTCTGTTATACAGCATTGTTTGAGTTTAAAAGTGCAATATTAGAGGAACTATTTGTGCTGACGCTACTTTTTTAATTTCCCGCTCTCCGACGTCTGCCACCAGAGAGCAGCGCGGTAAGCGCTGTATCCGTCCCCCAGCAGCCCATATCAAGGCTGCGCGCAGGCTCTCCGCCGTCAGTCGGTGTTGGAAGCTGGGAGCGAGCAGCCGCTGGTCTTCGCTGGTCTTCGCTGGCGAGCAGCGCTGGCAGTCCACCAACTATGAATTGTTGAGTTGGGCTGATCCGAATCCCTTCTTCAAATATAGGTAAGTATGGCGACGCTATTGCCGTTAACTAAGTTCTCGAGTGATAAGACATGTTCTTACGTGTAGGCCCCCTTGCAGGTCACGATATCGTTTCGGCAAATGACTCTGATCTTTAGTTGAACATCTAGTGCAGGTAACAATGACATTCCGTTGTCTGGTATCTAACAGCGATTCGTGTGTTCATGTGTCAAATACATAGAACACGTTCAATACATTTTTGTCGATTACAGTTGGTGCTTTGTGCCATCCTTCCTTACATTTGAACGCCTTCACACAAATTATTTAATGCATCAACGGTAATAACGGCTATCTACCAGGTCGCGTAGCAGTTTGTTACATTCGTTGTCTGTTCGAAATTATATTTCGTAAGATGAGACGAAATGATTAGGACGTTCTTACACATACAAGTACTTCTGTCTGCATTCTTGGAGACATTACATGGAATGTCCCGGCGAGGGAGGAAAAATCATTTTTTTGTGTGAATAGGGAATAGGATTACGAGCTGAAACTGAACCTCACGTGCTGTTTTGTCGTGTCCATGATTTTACATTATGTTCAGTGTATTTGAATTGAGTGCAGTGTTTTCCATTTATTCGTGTTGAGACATCCCTGCCCTAACCCAACCGGCCGTTCCGATGGTCCATCAGTTGTTGGCCAGGTCATGGACGTCCTCGGACACTGGCTTCAGCATATCCCTACGGCAGTCCTAGCTAAACTTTCCTTTCATTTGTACATTTTTGTACAAATGCCTTCTCAGCATTTGCTCATCGGGAAAACAACGAAAAATCTGATAGAAGTGAGATGTTCCA
This sequence comes from Teleogryllus occipitalis, assembly GCA_011170035.1. Lineage (NCBI taxonomy): Eukaryota > Metazoa > Arthropoda > Insecta > Orthoptera > Gryllidae > Teleogryllus > Teleogryllus occipitalis. The sequence continues at coordinate 168,774 of BLKR01002482.1, forward strand.
TTACATAACGAATTGCTTATAGTAATGTCTTATTGATCCGTCATCTTGTCCGTCCTCCTCCCACTCCGCAGAGCCCTGCTCCTCTCCGACGGCCCTCCGCCCTGCAACCTGTTGCGCAATCTCGCGTCAGAGCCACGCAGCTCCCACGGCCCTTCGCGGTGCGTTTGACTGTGTGATATTGAATTCACTTTTCCACACAGTATTAGCACCGCTTTCTAGCTCAATGATTCACTTCCGATTTGGTTGAACTCCTTTACTTTCCTCTCCCTTCGTTTTTATTGCTCCCTGAATCTATCACTGATAACGCTTCCCGCTTGTGGGCAGAGAGTGAGCAGATGAACGAGAAACTTGTTTGGAGGCTCCTCAGCCCGTCTCATCTGCTCCTCGCGCCGCGCCCGCCTTCTCCGTTTCCCCTTCGCTTCTCCTTCATCTGTCTTCTTTCACTGGAAGCCGCCCGAGGCCCAAACTGTCAACGCGAACTTCCGCAGCTCCTTGTAATTTTTCTTTCTCTTGTTTTTCTTTCTATTGATCCTTCGTTTCCGTCTCCTCCTCTCCTTTTCTTTCTCTCGATTTCCCTTGATCGTTTGCCCCGATCTTTCTCCCTTTCGCAGTCTCCCTCACGTCGTTTTCCTGTCGCCATCTCCGCTCTCGCTGTTTCCATCTTCCTTACTTGCGTTATTTGCCTAATTCTTCTTCTGTTTCCCTCTTTCGTTCTGTAGGTTTCCCTGTTAATTTATGTTTCCCTCTTTCATTTCCTATGGTTCCCTCTTTCCTTTTGTTTCCTTCTTCCTCTCTATATGTCCCTCTTCTTCCCTTATGTTTTTCTCTGTATCCCTCTTTCTCTCTCGCTTCCCATTTCCTTCCTTCTCCCTGTCGTGAAACTCTTTCTTCCTCTCTGTCTCGCTCTCTAAGTTTCTTCCTGTATCTCCATTGCTTTCATTCTCCCTCTTTCTGTCTCTCCCTCTTTCTGTCTCTCTCTCTGTCTCCCTTTCCTTCACGTTCTCTGTCTCCCCCTCCCTACCTCTCTTTGTAGCACTCTTTACATCATCTTTTTCCTCTCTTCTTTCATTTTCACTTAGCCTCTCATTTTTCCTTGCTTTCTTTCACCTTCACCTTGCTCTGATTCCTCCATCTCCTTAATCCTCTGCGATTCGTGATTGACGCCGTCCTGGAAGTCCCGGGCTCGCTGCCCGTCGCCTAGCAACGAGCGCAGCGTCCAGGCCATTTCCGCGCTGCCCGGCGCCGCTGCTATCGACCCAACCCTGGTGCTCTTTGTGGCTGCCACCTGTGGCGCTTGCCTCATCACACCTCGCCCCTAGCCAACATGACCCCCGCCCCCTCGCCCTCTCACCCGCCCCCTCGCCCCCTCGCCCCCTCGCCCCCTCGCCCCCTCGCCCCCTCGCCCGCGCTCCCCCTCCCTCACCCTCCCGTCGCCCTCCCTCGGCCATCGCCCCTCGCCCCACCCCCTCGCCCCTCGCCCCTCACCCCTCGCCCCTTCGCCCCCTCGCCCCCTCGCCCCCTCGCCCCCTCGCCTCCCCGCCACTTGCTCCCCACTCCCTCCCCCTCCCGTCGCCCTCCCTCCCTTGGCCATCGCCCCCTTACCCCCTCGCCAACCACCCCCTTACCTTCTCGCCCCTCCTACCTCCACCCCTCACCCCTCGCCCCTTCGTCCCCCACACCCTTGGGACCTCGTCCCCTCGCCCCTTCGTCCCCCACACCCTTGGGACCTCGTCCCTTCGCCCCCGCCCTCTTGCCCCCGTGCTCCCTCACTCCCCACACCCGCGCCCCTTTGCCTTTTACCACGTCGTTCCCTTACCCCTCTTTCCCCCGTAACCCTCACCCCCTGCCATCTCGCCCCCGTTCCCCTCACCCCTTAACCCTCACTCTTCGATCCGTCGCCGCCACGCCCCTTCGCACCCTCGCCCCGTCCCCCCTTGCCCCCTTGCCACCTTGCCCCCTCACCCCCTTGCTCCCTCACCCCCTTGCCCCTCACCCTCTTGCCCACTCACCCCCTTGCCCCCTCCATCCTCGCTTCCTCGTACCCTCGCCCCCCACCCCCTTACCCCCTCCCCCTCGCCCCCTTGCCCCTTCACCCCCTGCCCCGTCACACACGCCTCCTTGACCCCTCCATCCTCGCTTCCTCGTACCCTCGCGCCCTCACCCTTTGCCCCCTGGCCCCCCGCCCCCTCACACACATGACCCCTTGACCCCTCCATCCTCGCTTCCTCGTACCCTCGCCCCCTCACCCCTGGCCCCCCTCGCTTCATTGCCCCCTCACTCCCTATTTACCCCATACCCACACGCCCCTTGACCCCTCCATCCTCCTTCCTCGTACCCTCGCCCCTCCCCTTGCCCCCTCCCCCTCGGCTTCATTGCCCTTCACTCCCTCGCCCCACGCCCCCTTACCGCCCCCTTGACCCCTCCATCCTCGCCTCCTCGTACCACGCACCCTCACCCCCTTACCCCCTCCCCCTCGCCCCTTGCCACCTCACCCCCTGCCCCCTCGCCCCCGCCCCCTCACCCACAGCCCCCTTGACCCCTCCATCCTCGTGCCCTCGCACCTTCACTTCCTTGCCCCCTCTCTCGCCCCCTTGCCACCTCACCCCCAGCCCCGTCACACACGCCCTCTTGACCCCTCCATCCTCGCTGCCTCGTACCCTCGCGCCCTCATCCCCTTGCCCCCTCGCCCCCGCCCCCTCACCCACACGACCCCTTGACCCCTCCATGCTCGCTTCCTCGTACCATCGCCCCCTCACCCTTTGCACCCTCCCCCTCGCTTCCTTGCCCCCTGTCACCCGCGGGGCGTATATTCCACAGTGAGCCAAAGTCTTCGGAATAAGCGATTGCGTGGAAACATCTCTCAAAGATTTGTATTATTGTATCGTTGTTTTAACTCTGTGATTTCTCATTGTTTTCTTCATTATTAATTAAGTCAATTTTAACATATTACTGATGTGGATACCAAGATATCCACGTCAGTGATTGGCTGATAACGACGTTATTGGTCGTAGAGGAAATAATGAGAATTTACATTCATTCAGAAACGAAACTGTCGTTACGTAGTTACTTTTGGAACGAAACAAACACAGCGTTTTTATCTTTCAATGAAGAAAGTTAGCTTTAAGGGTATAAAATGTTTGATGTTTTCATAGTACAACCTTTGTGTGTTCTATGTATTCATTACGCTCATATTATTTCCCTTTTGTGTGGCAATTTATGTTTTTTTTGGGATTTGTGACGCGTGTTCGGTACTAATATTCCGGCACAATGTTTCAAAGTACGCGACAAATACTTCAATTAAATGGATTAAATTCATACAGTTTACTTAAATATTAAACAGATAATCTCTGTCGACTCTAAGTTTACATTTTTGAAACGCGGAGGTATAGACATTAAGTGATTTTACTACAGTGTCATCAATTAAACGAAATACCAAATAAAGCAAAGAAGTGTTAAAATAATGTTATTACAAAGATAACGACTGTGCGTTTAATCATGTAATTGCAAAAATTGTAAATGATTCACTGTTCACTAGTCACTTTATACGGCATTTCCTTCGAGAATGCAAATGTTACTCTCTAACAGACACATTTGCCCTTGCGTGCTGATGAACTATCCCCCTCGTCAAACTTGTTTTTGCTCGTCGCGACCACAAGTGCACTGTCTCCGTCACCCTACGCGTTCATCCAAGACACCATTTCAGGGAACGGAGGGTTCCTGTTCTGTGTTGCTTTACTTTTTAAATTCCCCTTAGACTCGTTCTATTACCTAATTCACTCGTTGATTTCACGTACCCAATGAGCAAACAATGGAGGATCCCCTCGCCCTTGAGTGGCACCATAACTTGGGTTTTGTTAGGTTAGGTTAGGGATTTCCAGCCCTTTTCTTGCGTAGACCCTTTCAAAAGAGTTATGTGCTTCATCCGCGTCCCCTCGTTCCCCGGCCCCCTACCACCTCGCCCACCACCCCCTTACCCCCTCACCCCTTGCCTCCCACCCCCTCTCCCCCTCACCCCCGCTCCTCACTCCTCACCCCTCGCGCCATCACCCTCTTGCCCCTCGCCCCTCGATCCATCGCCCCCTTGGCCACCCTATCCCCTTGCTCCTCCGCACCCGCTCGCCACCCAACCTCTTTCCACCTCCCCCCGCCCCCTAACACCCTCACCTCCCACCCTCTCGTCCCCTCGCCACTCGCCCCCCTCGTCCCTCGCTGCTTCGCTCTCTTGCCCCCTCGCATCCTCGGTCTTTCGCCCCCACGCTTCCTAGCTCCCTCGATCCGTCGCCCCCTTGCCCTCTTAACCCCCTCGCCCCTCAGGACACCCTCACCACCGCCCCCCTACATTCTCGCCCCTCCCCCCTCTACGCACCTCGACCCCTCACCCCCTCGCCCCCTCGCCCCCTCGCCCCCTCGCCCCCTCGCCCCTCGCCCCCTCGCCCTCGCCCCCTCGCCCTCGCCCCCGCCCCTGCCCCCTCGCCCCCTCGCCCCCTCGCCCCCTCGCCCCTCGCCCCCTGCCCCCTCGCCCCCTCGCCCTCGCCCCTCGCCCCCGCCCTCGCCCCTCGCCCCTCTGCCCCCCCTCGCCCCTCGCCCCCTCGCCCCCTCGCCCCCTCGCCCCCTCGCCCTGCCCCTCGCCCCCTCGCCCCCTCGCCCCCTCGCCCCTCGCCCCCTCGCCCCCTTACCCTTGCCCCTGCCCCACCCCCTCGCCTCCCTCGCCCCCTGCCCCCTCACCCTCGCCCCCTCACCCTCGCCCCCTCACCCCTCGCCCTCCCCTCTTGCCCCCTTTCGCCACCTCTCTGTCACCCACTCACCCCGCCCCCTCGCCCCCTCACCACCTCGCCAACCACCCCCTTACCTTCTCGCCCCCAGCTCCCTTACCTTTTCACCCCGCGCCACATTCCCCCGCCCCCTCAACCCCTCGTCCCTTGGTCTGCACCCCCACTTGCATTTTCTCTATAATATACAGCATGCAACATAAACACGAAAGAATTTCACGCAAATGACTGGTAGATAATTCTGCATACTAATATCATCGGATTGATTATCTGATTGATTGTGTCAGTGCGCATCAACTGCTAAGGTCATTGGTCCCGTAAGTGTGGTGAATGCTTTTTACCGCAGGATATGTCGGTGACCTTCCCCCATAGATCGTAAGACCCGACGCCGACCTACATATCGGCTTGTAGGATTTTCCCCAACCAGGTATCGCCCACCAGCGGGACACCCGCTAACCGGTGCACGCTCTAAGTTCCCTACCGGTCTCCCAACACGTGTGGTAGTGTAGTGCATCTAAGAGTAAGGGTGCGTGTGTAAGAGGTGAGTAGAGAACAAGGTAGAGGAAGAAAAAATCGTGATCGTGATCCGTGGCCCGTTTTTTAAGGTCATTCGCCTGGTGATAATCGGGGAAATTACGGAAAACTACCAATCATAGCAGTCGACCGCTAGAATTCTCCTCCAGACAACGGTTGAATTCGACTTATTTAGTTATTCAAATTATTTAGGTAGTGTAGAAAATTCTGCCCCTGTCGAGACGCGAACCCTAGGCTCTTCTGGTGAGAGGCACTGCTGAGACGTCAAAAATGCCCTGAGCCAACTAAGCCGATAATATTGTAAATTTCTCGATTTCCAATTCGACATTTCTACTATTGAGTAGATTACTTTCTAATAATTGTTGTACAATGGTTACAGAATGAAGTTTATGTTGAACGCTTTTTAAAAACTGGGCATGACATTTCTGCAGTGTGTACTGTGGAGAATAATAGGATGATAGAGTAACTGGAATATATAGATATAATTTCTTGTTTTATGAACATTCTATAGATTTATTTATTTATATTACGTCAAAAACAGTTACAAACTGTGTGTGACGTGCTATGGATAAAAGTGAAGAATGAATGCGAAAGAGAGATTATTATTATTTTATTATTATTATTAATCGTAATTGATGAAATGGAATGTAATTAATGAAATTGTGTTTTCACCGATCAGTCGGCAGTTCAAATTCAGTTATTGACCTCCAGTCGGCCTCTTTATATTTTTTGATCCCTTGTAAGTTTTATCGACCCTCCAGCGGTCGATACCGACCCTGTTGGGAATCTTTTGCTCTGCCAACAGCAGTACCTTACCAAACGGGCGCTATCTTTCCTTCCTCATTCTCGTTCCTCCTCATTCACTCACTCATTCTCACTCACTCACACACTCTCACACACACTCATATACACATTTCCATGCATTACACAACTACACATGTAGAAAGTTTAGACGTTGTCCCCACTGATGTTGTGCCCCGTTAGAGGAGATACTCAGAGGAGGACCCCCCACAATGAACGTGCAGAATGACTCTGGATCTCACGTTCCAGTGGGAGAGTAACACTGACACATCACTGGATATAACATGCACTACCTTTGAGTGATTAATCATTGTAGATGACGCGCCATGAAACACACCATTTCCTCTTATTCATTGCTTTTTACTTTCTCGCTCTTACTTCGTAAGAAAAGAAAGTATTGTGGTCGTGCGCCGGAAAACGACGAATTTTCCACAGAAGAACTCCTACTTCCGAGCCGTGGTAACGAAAAGTGGATAAATCTTGTCCCTGCACAAAATAAATTACCTTCTCTAATGTGTGTAGTCAGAATCCATGTTTTGTAGGTCCTTGATATCGAACAATCGATTGACGGTAATACGTCTGTCTGTGTGCCTGTCTGTCTGTGTGTCTTTGCGTCCATCCGTCTTCAAAACCGTTCAACCAATTTTCTCCAAAGTTGATATTTCCCGATCGATTAAAATGAAGGCCCTCAGGGTTTGAAAAGGATATTTCAATTTTTGGCGGTACTTTGCATGAAGCATCGACAACATTTCAAAAAAATGGCTCCACTTGTTTTGGTTAAACATTGTCCTCAGATAGCGTAAAGGACGCTTAAGAGAACGGTGCTGGTCTTATTTTTGTTGAAATAGATGATACGTTGATTCTTCGGAAATTTCAAAAGATCAAATATTTGTCAGCGTCTTCTTACAACTACAATATTGAAGATGGAGATTTTTCCTGAATGAAATCTGTTCTTTAAAAACAGATAAGATCATATATTGTTTTTGGGAAATTTTAGTAATTTTCGTGTAATTTTGTATTAAATATAGGCAATGTTCAAAGGTTTTAAACAATTATACTATTAAATACTGCTCGAATATTTTTCTTTAAATTTTCTCTCGTTTTTATCAAAGGCTGGTAAACAAAATTGGTGCCATTTTAATTTCCAGCGAACTCTGTACTCAAGTAATTACAAAAAGTTTACGTGACGAAATCTTAAATTTAAAGATAGAAAATTTTGCATTACACAAAGTATGTTCTAAAAAATTTCTCTTAACAAGTCATGCACAATTTTTTAATAAAATTAGTCATTTTATATATTTTGTGTTTAGAATAAATGCAATTTATAAAAAACATTGTCTCAAAAACCTCTTCAAATCTTTTCTTGAAATCTTTATCATAGATAAAAGAAGGGTCGCTTAAAATAATGGCGCAAATCTCATTTTATTTGAATTCTTTGAATTTTTCCAAATTGCAAATTTACAATTAATGCAAGAAAGTGTGCTGTCTAGTTTTCTTTCACAAACCGCCTCTGTCCCGAGGCATCGAGTTGTCTGTTTCCTTCCCTTTTCCAGTACATTGAGCATCTGATGGAGGAGACTCACTCGCATTAAGGCGTACTTTTCTCGCCTTTCTCGCGTAGGGCATCCCGCGCTTCCTTATCTTTAGCATCCTCTTGTCACACCTTCATTTTTCGAGTCAGTTCTTCGATCTACTTATGAGCCAGAGTCCGCTTCCAATCCCCGTATTCTCCTGCTGCTCTTAACGCACTTAGAGGATGCTCATTCAGGGGGGCAGGTATTTGCTCCACTCCTATAGAAGGATTTTCCTAAGAATGAGCCAATGTGACTGGCTAGTGCTGGCAACAATTGAAGGTTCTGTGGTCGTCGACTCCTTGAGCCCAAACTCCCTTCCTGCATTTGTTCGTTTGCAGTTGGACAACTTCACCGGGAGCGGTGGCTCAGTGCATCAACTGCATCAACTGATGTCACTGCAGTGCCTCTGACCGGAAGGTCCTATTTTCGAGTCCTGACGGCGGCAGGATTTTCGACACTAGCTTTTCAGCAAGTTCGAATTCAGTCGCTGTCTGAAGGAGAATTCTAGCACCCGGCTGCTCTGATCTGTAGTTTTCCGTGTTTTTTCGATCAACACCAGGCGAATGCTCGAACAGTAATCTAACAAGCGGGCCACGGACCAAACGCGATCTTTCCTTCCTCTTCCTTGTCCTATCCTCACTCCTTACACACACACACACGCACACACACACACTAACATGCACTACACTACCACACATACCGGGAGACCGGTCGGCGACTTAGAACTTGTCCCGCCTTGGACGGTGCCCCGCAGGTGTGAAATACCTTGTTGGGGAAAACCCCGTTAGCCGACGGTAGGTCGACGCCGGATCCGGCCATCCAGCGGGGGAAGACCACCACAACCTCCCGAGCAATAACACGGATTACACTTATGGGACTAATGATCATATTAGTTGACGAGCCCGGAATTTCTAACATTCAATCAACCGACATCTTCCAGGCGATAGCTGGAGCCTGCACCCCTTTGTACACTGACCAAACATGATCATCCCTTCGTATTCTCTTACATTCACATCTATATGAGGAAACCGTTGAAGGTCAAAATTCTCTTGCTAATACTTAATATTTAACTAGTTAAACTCAAAGTTCTTTTCGTTAAATAAAATGAACTGGATTATGAAGAAAAAAATGTTGACCTAAGCATAACTTTCCGAAGTTTTATTCCACTTTAGGAGGCGACGTTTGACGCTTGTTTTACACAAATAAAATATAGGTACTTAACTCAAAAGAACACAATATAGCTCCAAGTTTCCGCTACAGAATGTTAACCCTGACCCTGCGGTCACTCCGATTATATTGTTTGCCCTCACTGAGGGCTCCCTCCAAAGCGTTGACTGAGGGAGGAACCCCGGAAGCGCGCCTTTCATTCGGTTGTTGGAGCCAAGCTTCCGGCCGCTGCCACAAAGGCGAGGGCGGAGGACTTGCCGGCGGCGGTAGACGTGCCGGCACACGGAGCCGAGGGCCCCCTGCCACTGCCCGCCTCCCTTCTTGCAACCTTTGTGCCTACCCCATCACGCCTGTGAAATGGTCTAAATAACATTACCGGTTCTGCGAGGGGCAGTGCTCCCCCTGAAATTGCGAATACCTGGGGACTCCTTTCCTCCCCCGGGCGATGCGCCTGTGTTATTTGTTTTTTACTACTTGACGAACAAAATTCAAAACGAAACACTTAGAAAACTTTCAAAATAGTTCCTTGGACGTCACGATAGAAAATGCATGGCTCCGGTTATAGTGAACTTGGATATAGCGAACCCTCGGTTATAGTGAAATTAAATTCCAGGCCCCGTTTCAATTACATTACAAACAAGCATAAGACAATTCGATTATAGTGAACCTGAACCTCGTCTATAGTGTACGTAGGAAATACGACTTCCTAGGAAGTAGTTCCCTGCTGAATATGTCGCCTCAATGCCACAAATTCCAACACTAGGCTGCTTGAAAAAATATCGTCGGCAAAAAGTCACAATCCAAAAAGTCTCCTCTCTGGTGGAGGTAGCGGATCCGGAACCTTAGAAAGTAACGGACCCTGACCTTACTGATGATATGTGCCACTCAGCTACACTGCGGAAACAAAGACCGTGTCCTGTGTCGGCTGCAACTCGTGGCGGCGACGGCTTGCTTCAGTTTCAAGCTTGGTGTTACTTGATATTCCGTGGGACAAAGCGCACTGAATTCTCCGTGGGCGACAGGTAGCAGACGACTGCCACAACCGCCGCGCGGCGCGGAAAAACGTACAGTTTCATTAGCCGCTTGCTCCACCCCGCTACCGAAAGCATCTCGTATGTTATTAGGGGAGTAAAAGAGGCTTCGGATAGTGAGACGGTGTTCCAACAGTGCAAAAGGCCTTGAAGGATGTCAAGACTGCATTAAGATACATAGAGACAATAGACAATGCAGAATCAAATATTGAGAAAGCACGAACTTTGTAGAATGATCTAAAGAAATTACCAATGAAAAATATACGAAGCAAACAATTAAAAATAATTTTTTTAAAGGACAAATAAAGGTATTGAAATTTTAAGTTTATGCTGCCAATCTATTTTGCTGTATCTCTATATTAATAAAATCACTCATTATGTAGACGTATTTAATTTTGACAATCATCAGATATAGTGAACATAAAATCGAATTCCTCAAATGTTCGCTATAACCGGAGTAAACTCTATGTATATGTGTGTATATATATATATATATATATATATATATATATATATATATATATATATATATATAATATTCGTATATACTATTACGAATATTTACAAATATAATTACAATTAGAATTAGAGGTTGTTTTCCTAGTTCTAAATAATTTTTAGTTATCTCTAAATTGACATCTAACACTTCATTTCACTGTACTGTACTGCACTCCCCTCCCTCACTACACTTCACTTCACTATATAAGGGGCATGACCATTATTATAATAATAACGATAAAAGTCCCAGTATTATTAGTGATAGTTAGAAGATAGAGTTTAGGTGGTTAGTAGGTGATTAGATAGAATATATCATATTTTTAAATTTGATTACATTGGAAGGAAGAACCTCTGGTGCTTTTGCAGGTAGTTTGTTCCTATCTACTATAGTACGATTCATAAAGGAGAACTTGCCTATATCAGTTCTTTGCTTCCTACATCGTATTTTCCAAGAACCGTCTCCTCTGCTTTTATAATCTGGTTTCAGTAATCTAACGATGTCTGCTCATGCTGTGTCGACTTTGTATGTCTTGTACATTACGCATAAAAGTGCCCCTTCCCTTCTCTTAGATAAGGGTTCCCATTCATCTCATCCATCAACCACGCGCCTATGATATAAAAACTTTCCGGCCCGTTTTGACTTTTATCTAACGCCTCGATTTGCCCTTTTCTGTACGGGTCCCAGCATTTCACTCCGTATTCTAAAAAAACGAACAAGTGTAGTATATGCTAAGGATGTGGCCTTTGAACTACTATTTTTTAGAATACCCATTACAGAGTGCAGCGCCCTCCATAATTTTTTGACCGTATTGTTAATATGATCCGACCATCCAAGTCGCTTCGCAGGACCAATGTCATTTCGCAGGACCAACGTCGCCCAACTTTTTCCTATACACCGGAAGAGGTTGCTCAGTGCATCAACTGATGTCATTGCAGTGCCCCCGACCGGGAGGTACTACGTTTGAGTCCCGACAGTGGCAAGATTTTGGACACTACCTTCTAATGTAGGTCGAATTCAGTCGCTGTCCGGAGAAGAATCCTAGAGGATGGCTCCTCTGATTGGTAGTTTTCCGTGGTTTCTCCGATCAACACCAGGCGAATGCCTTAAGAGTACCCTAACAAACGGGCCACGAAGCGCGATATTCCTCAATCTATCCTCTTCCATGTCCTATCCTCACCTCTTACACACACTGACACTAACATGCACTACACTACCACACATGCCGGGAGACTGGTCGGGAACTTAGAGCTTGTCCCGACTGGGGTGGTGCCCCGCTGGTGAGAGATACCTCAATCACAATCACAATTAAAACCCATTATCGGCAAACTTGTATATGCGAAAATCGCAAAAAGTTCACATCGCCAAGCTACAAATAAGAAGATAGATATTTTGGTCTTAAATACAATCTGTTGTTAAAAATGAGATCAACGAAATACATTTTTTTATAAGATAAGTAGGTTTTGCGCAATTTCAGTTTGATGTTAATGAAAATTATGAAAAACATATTTTCTCAAAACCACTCAAAACTTTTCTTTGATTTTTTCCACGAATAGAACAAGGGACGCTGAAATGAATGGCACAGATCTCATTTTCATTGAATTCTCTGAATTTTCGAAAATTGCAAACCTTAGAAATAATCCTAGGAAAACTTTAGTGCTGAAGACCGATAGTTCTATAACGAGTTTGGCGTAATCTCTTCAGGGTAAGGCTCGCATGCCATGGGACGGGTGGCCACAAACAGTAAAATCTCGAAATCCAAGTAAAATTACAGTTATTGTTTGAGATACTGTGCGAATTAATTGCAACCATCAAAGTCTGTTAAAAAAGCTTAGCCATATGAAAATGTTTATCAACTCACAATTCTGGGCATAATGTGATGTAACGCACACTTACGGGCCTGCCATCATTGCCATCATTGTTGGATTTCAGTGTGATTCTGCAGTGGCTACAAAATAAATTTGCCCACCTGCAATTATACGGTGTTCTCGTAAAAAATGTAAACAAAGTTACGGAAAAGTATATTCATTTAATGCAGATCTCTAAGTAGAATCTTCAAAGTTGGAGTGCTTTATAAAAAAATACAAAATAGTGTTTTTCACTCACCAAAAAATATTTGCGGACGTCCAGAAGAAAACAAAAATAAGATTACACATGTTATTGTTGAAAATAAATGCGAACATCTAGTCCCAATTTGACGACACTCATGAGAACCCTGGCAGCACATCAATAAACGTCTTGGTTTCCAGAATATAAGCGAATGATAAATTTCCCACGCCGCAACGGTTCATGCAACCCCACTCCATGAGAATGCCTCCATCGTGTTTCTCTGTGAGAATTACATTTTTTTGTATCGAGATTCGTGGTTATTTTACGCCATACGTACTATTTCCGGTTATCCGATGAGTGTACAATAAATTTGCTCTCTCGAAAAAACTTAACTAGAATTCGTGAGCTTTGCTGAGATATGCTTTGACGAACTAATTAATGTTTACTGTTCCTTTCAACTTTCTCGCTACGGAGTAGAGATAAAGTTATGTAACGCTACGCGAAAGAGCAGCGAATATTTGGCAGAAAAGCTCCTATTACAGGGTACTGGTAACGAAAAAGTGGGTAAATCCAGTTGCTAAATTAAGAAAAAACATCTTCTAACATGTGATGTAGCCAGAACCCATGTTTTGTGTGTCCTTGATACCGAAAAATCGAAAGACGGCACCCCTTCCGTCTGTCTGGCCGTTCATCTCTCGGTCTGTCTGTCCGTCTGTGAACAACGCTCGCGGCTAAAGCGTTCAGCGGATTTTCTCCAAAATCGATATTTCCAAATCGATCTGGCTGATGTAGTGGCCCCTTTAATTTCAAAACCGATATTTTAATTTAGGAGGGACTTTAAATGAAGCCCTTGGGACATTTTCCAAATTTAAAAAAAATGACTCCTACGGTTTTTATAAAATTTTGTTGTTGCATGGTGTGAACGAGGTTTAAGAGAATGGTGCAGGTCTCATTTTCGTTGAAAACTCTAAATCTTTCGAAAATTGAAAAATTCAAAATTTTTCGGCGTTTCCTACAACTTTAATTATGAATATAAATATTTTCTATAAGGATATCTGATTCTTAAAGATAATGTTGAAAACAGTTAGTGTACAATTTTTCGAAAATTTAAGTACTTTTCGCGTAACTTAGCACCAATATTTGTAATGAACGTTGTTTCCTCGGGGAAATGAACCAACCTGGGTTTTGATTCTGGTTCACGAACCAAAACTAAACCACAAAAACTGTCGACGCCGCTACCTCGGCCTGAGTGATTTTCGGACGGGGAATACGATGATAGTCCAGGATTAGGCACTGTTTCATTTCTGTCCAGAAGTTTTAAAAAAGAAATGCGTTTTAGTACAAGTTTCTGTTCGATCCATAAAACAGGGCTACATCCCTGTTTGGAAGGTTCCAGTTTAATACACCATAGTTTAAAAACGTTTAAGATGTAATAGTAATTAAACTAACAATACATATACCTGAAAACATAAGTGATATAAGGAAATTTTCAACTAGTATTTTTCTGTCATATTTGTTATATATCAAGTTTCAAGACCAGAGATTTTGTACATTTAAATATCTTGTTCTCGGAGTAGGATGTAGTTAGTTACAGGCTTGCAATATAAATTAAATGTTTATATAAAGTAGAAACTTGAACGAAGGTGGACTTTGTGACTCAATGTTATATTTTTATTAAAATATTTCTTTAACATTAATAGGTTTATATTTTTCAGATTGTCCAGTCAACAAAACGTCATTAGAGTCGTCACGATTTCGTAACTCTGGAGATCACATAAAATTAAACGATGGCAATTTAATCATCCAGGGTGAAGTTAACCAAATATTCCATTCTCTTCTTACTTAATCCGAAAATGGAGCAACGCACGTAAGTGTTTTTAAATTATATATTTTAAAACCAACCTTTGTGAAATAATATTAATAAACAATGGGGAGAGGAAGCTCCTTTATTAGATATGATGATATCGATGGCTCTCCTCACCGCAGGCGGCGCATCAAAGGGGGATTCGCTTCATTAGACAAGTATCATCGATGCCCAGATCAGGACCGAATACCACGCGTCTTGGTGAAAAGTTTTCGACGCAATACCAAACCATTCCACCTTTACACAGTATTTAATAACTTCGGAACCGTCACATACTTGGTTTCCAAGAAGCAAGAGGCCGTCGTCGAATTCAGCAACTGGGCCGCCGTGGACGATATTCTCAAATGCAAATTACTGAAAGTGCAGAAATCGCCAGTTTACTGCGAATCTTTGCGTACATTCACTCACGTCGAGCCGAACCAGTTCCAGGTGAAGCTACACAAAGAGCTGACACAGTTCGACAGTGAAGCTGCATTTGACGACTACGTGACCGCGTTGGGCGAAGAGGCAGAGCTCGTCAACGCCGAGGACTGTGCGTCCGTGTGCAACGATCTCGAAGAAATCGCGCTCTCCTTGCTCCCTCATTGCAAAGCGTTTCCCTTCGGCTCTAGGCTGGCGAATCTCGGCTTCTCAGACTGCGACCTGGACCTGTTCTTGGACTGCGGGAATATGTTCAACAGCGAGTACGGCCAGATGCCCGACCAACAGCGCATTCTGGCGGAGGCGATTTTAAAGAGGATGCTGAAGAGCGAGGACTTCGCGCGTATCCACTCCGTGCTCCACACCCGCGTGCCCGTTCTCAAATTCTTCCACGTGCCCACGGGCACTTACTGTGACATCGCTTTTCGCAACGGGTTGGGCGTCCAGAACTCCGAGCTGCTCTGCTTCCTGCAGATGCTGGACGATCGCTTTCGCCCGCTGCTCCTCTTCTTGAAACGCTGGTCTGGGCTGCAAAGTCTGAGCCTGCTCAGCGAGAACCAACGCCTCAGCAGCTACGCTCTGGCCACGCTCGTCATCTTCTACCTTCAACAACTACCCGAACCAGTCCTACCGCCGATCCGGGACTTGATGGATCTGCACTGCGGCCGCCAGCAGATGATTGCCGGCTGGCCCTGCAGCTTCACTTGCGATCCGGGGGTAGTGCCCAAGACCCGAAACATAATGTCGGTAATGGATTTAGCCCTTGGATTTTTCCAGTTCTATCAATTCTACGAATACCACTGGTTTGTGATCTGTCCGTATTTGGGGCGATCCATCGGCAGGAAGGAGCTGGATATCATTGTCCATCCGGAAGGAGAAGATAGTGATCTAGCTTATGAATATTCAGTCTACCTTGACAACGTAAGAAATGGCAATTCAGAAATTTTCCCTTCACACACTCCAGTTTGTATTCAAGATCTGTTTGAACATTCTCAAAATGTTTCGCGCAATGTCAGAAGTGAAGGGTTGATGCATTTTATCTCATCTTGTGGGTTGATGTATGAAAAACTCAAAACCCTCTATTAATTGCGTAATGAAATTCAAGCAAGTAATGCAGTAGTATGGGGTAAAGCGTGCAGTACTGTCAATATTTTGTCATTATGAAGCATTTTTCAGTTTAAGTTTCTGATATTTTATTTGACCTACAAGATATTTATCTATTATTTGAACTTGTATTATGAAGATGTATTTGTAAATGTGTGCATGTCAGATGTGCTTCAAATCATATATTGTTATTATGGAACGGCAGCAAGTTGAAATTTTTTAAATATTTATTTACAAAGACTTTATCGTCTTCTATATTCGAATTTGTTTCCATGAATTGGCAGATATTGGCAGTACCGTCACAACAAAAAAATTGTGTATGTGAATTGAAAGTATAAAATTGAATTACTACAAATTCAAATTGCAATGTTTAAAGATAATTTAAATGTTCGTTATTCATATATAAACATGCATATGTGTGTGATTAGTGTTTGATGTCTCTTGTTGTAGAGAGTTAGAACAGGGTAATCTATATGATATGTGAATATTTAAAGAAACTGTCAATATGTTTACAAAAATGTCTGGTGCACTTCTATATGTTCTTCTGCATAGAAACTTTCTTCTGTTACAACAGAGATGTCAAACTCATATCAACCTCTTTTGCAATAAAGTAAAACTGGACCGGTCGAAATGTATTTTACACCATTGTCAATATTCTGTTTTCAATTTGCAAATTTTAATGAATTTAAACCTTAAATTTATTACTAAATAAAAAAACGTATTAAAATTATTAAATTTCTCATAATGATTTTCTTTATTATATTCTGAATGCTGTTGATAAGTGTAAGATATAATAATTGGTGTAATTACATTTCGGTGAATAGTTTTCTTGTGCCAAATATTTGTTATACTTGCCTCCACGTATTTGTGACATACTAAGATAATGACAGTTTTCGTGTGGCATTTACAATGGCGCTAGATAACTTTAAATTGTATTCGGCTTGCGGATTGTGAGTTTGACATTGTCTGTTGTACTCGAGAATGCTTAGGGCTAGTACCGGATTTACTTTATTGGAGGCCCGAGACCACTACAAGAAATGATTTGTAATTTTGTAATTTTCATATTTATTATTAACACTTAAACATAATTGGAAATTTATTTTATGAATATTATACACAATAGTACGTGATTATCAGTGCAAAACGCGAGTTTAATCTGCAACGTTTCAAAACACGTCCTGTTTTTCAGGCCGATATAAATTCCAGAATATTTGCCTAGTTGGCTCAATGGTAAATCTGGTTTTACTTAAGATATTCTTCAGGAATTTCTTAAAGATGCTTTGGCGTTTACAACTGATGATTTTATGTTCCTAAATTTGCTCAAATAATTTGTTACTTAAAACTGAATTAGACTAGGAAAGATGCAAACAACACGCTCACTAATTTGTGAACGCTATTTTGATAATTAGTGGTCTTCCACCGCTACAGAGACCACTGTTCATTTAAAATCCAATACCTTGACGACTTCATCAGACATTTTTTTACATTCAAAATCGCGATAAGACATTCCAGAATACATTTTGTCGCTCTAAAGTAAATGGGAGTTAATAAAAAAATTAAAACAAAATTTTGTTCCGTTTGGTACATTGAGATACATGAAAATGAAACAAATTAATTTTCTATACGAATTACCTGCACATGGTAAATTATCATACTTTTCATTCATGTTAATGACTTGTGTGTACTTAAGTATCCTATGTGTACGTAATATATGTGTACGAAGAAAAATGAGTGCTAAATTTTAGTCTAAGTATACCAGGGGAATTACGTGCTGCGATTTTACGTATCTCCCTGAAGCTTTGGAACTAAGAAGAAACTACTTGCGATGTTGCTATGAGCAAGTGGCTGTTGCGAAAACGCGATTATGCCGTGTAAACTAATTCCCATACGTACATTCTCATACATGAAAATTATTCTCATACGTGCCAAAGACATTCTGAGTTGAGGATGTTTTCCATGCAAGACAAGAAAAAACTTGCTTTGGCAAGTACACGGTATACTGAAACTAAATGCAGTGCTGTTGACAGTGGACTGTACGTCTCTTCGTTCACGCCGGTGGCAACTGATAATATTGTTTTGATATTTTGAGCGTGTTCTTAATTTGACATCAGCTCAGGCAATCACCTTTCTCCTCACGAGCATTAAAAAAAATCAACGCTGATTTAATGCTTTTTACATCAGCTTGGTTGGAACTATGCACAGACAATCACCATCTAATAATATTTTCTCATCGCAAGTTCAAAAATACTTGTTGTTGATACGATGATATATGCAATTATTCTTTGCATTCATAAAGAAATGATCTTTACTGAGAACCTCTACTGAGAGAATGTTGTGAAAAACACTCTTTGAAGACGGAAGAATGGAATTCTCCTGAGACAAAAAGAGGAATTATGGAACATCTCCAGATTAATGGCAATATTAGCATCAGAACTTGTAGAAATATGTTATGAATACATCAAGTGTGTGATAAGGGCCATACGAATCTCAGCGAATCTTCAGTGAGATAAACTAGGAGAGTAAATAACTTGAATATTCCTTGAGCAAGGGGGATCAGTTATTACTTGTATATTCGCCAGTTAAATATTCCCCTGGTATAGGTGTTTGTATTATTTATTTATCTTTGGATACCTGAGGTGTAGTAATACTTTTAATCGGAGTTGTTTGGTATTCTTATCAAAGGTCCTTAGCCAACTGCCCGAACGAAATAAGTGATAAAATATATGATTTTATCTTCTATTTCTCCACTTTGGTTCGGGTATCTGGTTAGTATCTAAATGAATGTTCATTGAATGTTCTCGTTAAAATTGATGTCGATGTTTTTGTGTGTTGATTTGTCTGTGTTGCTTCAAGGCACTATTTGTGGTCAGTTCACTGTAGAGAGGGGATGGATAAGACTTTGAACCAAAGCTATAAAAGATTGAAATGAATAAGCGATTTTGTAGGAGGTACCTGTATACTGAATACTCATAATTGATATATTCCTTTCTTATTGAGCAATGTAAGTTGTAGTCAAACAAGATTCTGAACGAATGAAATGTAGGACTGAAAAACTCGCGTTTTCAAACTGAATTTAATTCGATTGGGAGTTACTCAAGGGCTGATGTGATGTCATTCAAAGGTTTAATGTCGCCCATGACTGTTTGCATTAGATTATTTAAAAATATGGGCATACTACTTATAGGTACAACCTAGTAACACCGAACGCTAGTTCATTTGAATTTAAAAAATATATCATTATATATTTTTGGGTGATGGTTGTAGGTTGACTCGGTGTATCACGTTCATCTCGAGTCAAATAATAAATTATTGAAATATGTTTCTCTTCAAATGATTATTTTTCTACGAGACCACAAATGACTGACGTTTTCAAAGAGATAACGTGTCAAGGAACTTCTTGCTACATACTCAAAATTCATTACATAATTCAATATGGGGTATTTAAAAAAAGTGAGTTGGGCAATGTTTCAAGAAAGTGAATAGGGCAATGTCACAAGTGAAGATACACTTGTGACATTTGCCCTAAATTGGTATGATTGGTACGCAACTTTTCATGCACTGGTGTTCGGCAGGTCACATTCACACGCAGTGCTGTCGTGTGCCGAACCTAATGTAAAGTGTCCTATCATTCAGAGACGAATGTCACATGTAATGTCGTTATATGAACTATCCCTTCACAACTTAATTGGCAAAAAAGCGACTATCGTCGACCTCTTTACATGCGCTAGTAGATTGCAACAATTATTCTGAGACACACTGTATTTAACAATAATATTCTTCCAATAAGTAGCAAGAACTAGAACTTTGCGAGCTTATCTTTAGCCGTGTAGATTTTTATTAGTTTAGCCACCTAAGTGCATTAAGTTAGTTTCTATTTTTAACAGCATTTTACTGCAATTTCTTGGGAATATTTAAACTTTTTGATGATAACGACAATAGTCTTGATAATGACAATAGTCTTTTGTCAGAGAAAGAGTCGGTTGTAACTTTATTTTTCGACGTAAACTGAATACCTCCCATCGCCCCTTAAAGGTGTCAACTGAGGTACTCCTTATTCATTCAACGTTTACACAGACAAATTTGTTCTGTTGAGCAAGTGAATTTTATTATGATGGTATTGAAGGAACGAATTGTTTTCTGGAGTGCTTTATCGGGAAAACTTTCTTATGAGAATTATAGTTTCAACCATTTTATGAGGAAGACTGGAAAGAAAGACTATTTTGTATAGCGGTGTTAGAAAAAGAATGACATATTTTGTGTAGATTAAGAAGGCATATGTAGTATGAACTATTTTATATTTCTGTATAAAATAGTAGGAATGATAACAGAAGAATAATGAGTGCATAATTTTATAAAATATGCATTGAATTGCTCACTATTTTACTAAGTTTTATTGTTTTTACATAATGAATTATATATTATGCAGAAGGTGCCATTAAATAATAAAATAGAATATGTAGAGAATGTAGAATACTCTCTGAACTCTGAAACTATTTTACAAAAGATATAGATTAATCAATAAGTGTATTGATGTTTCAACCATTATATGTAATATGTGATTAAATAGTAAACTATTTTATATGTTATATTTGTGTGGATAAGACTGTGAACAATACTGAAAAGTATTCCGTCTCTAGTGGCCTAAGAGAGGGGGCTGTTTTCTCTCTTATTGTGCCCTTGAGGCCTTATAGCCCGAAGATACCGTAGCGGCTATGATGAAGCCAAGTACGATTCTTCAGCACCAATTCCGCCAAGATTCTGCCATGAACACAGTGCATGCGGAGTTTCTGCAGAAGCTAGCTCTGCTGGTGCAGTTCTCCACGTTTCCTGTAGAAGTAGAAAAATAGTTAAAGATGAAGGATGTGCAGCCAGCTCGTGTTCTCCATATGTGGTTCATCGATGGTATCTCTAGGGTAAGTAGTGTATCCATTCACCTCAAACACTAAGTTCATATTAATAAGTTTTAGAATGTATTCGTAAGCATGAGGAATACTCCTGTTTATTCTGTCTTTAAGATCCTCACAGGGTACAGTGTATAATACCACAGTTTTATTTGGATATTTTCTCCCTTCAGGGGTTCCCTCTAATTAAATTTGACATATTAAACTCAGTACGTTTCTATTGACAAGTATATAAACATGTGTCTTCAAAATTATCTGACCGTGTTAGTATACCGAGCGAAATATTTTTAACATATTGAATATCTTCATGTTTGAATAGAAAACTTTTTGAAGTGTTATGTACGTTCGGGTGTTGTCATATAAACTTCGGCAGAGATGATGCAGTTTTCGTGACAGTCGTGTTGCGACAGTTCCTGTATTGATCGGTGACGGCGGCGCCATCGGTTCAGACGGCGTCTCGCGGCTCCTGTCTGGCAGCCTCCGCCGGTGCTCGTATCCCCCTCTGTCGGCCCTGTGCGGCTCGGAGCGGCCATAGCCCCATCGTCACCATCAACCTGCGAGTTTGTCCTTGAATGCCGCACGCCCATTCCGGCTCACTGTGCGCCCTTTCGTACCGTCACTGTGGCCCAGTCTAGGAAAGGAACGCATGGTCAATCTTGTGTCGCAAAATTATCGTGAATAAATAGTAAATTACGTTTTATTGTTACTCGACTGTTTATCTTTTGTGGAATCGAAGCTTTTGGCTTAAGTTGCTAGGAATTTGAGTAGGTTTATTTTCGTGAAAAACAGTGAGCTTATAGGCTTACTGTCTGTCTTACCAGAATTTTCAATTTGTGTAACCTCAGTAAGGTTTAAAAACATTAATATTTAATTGCTTTTTATTTTATAATGACATTAGGAATTCAAAAATACTACATTAGAGATACCATTAGTAATGTGGAGCAACATCAGAATAAAAAAGAAAATTTTGTGAAATTTTATAATCTGTTACTATTTACTCGAGAAAAATAGTATATAAAGCAAATATGTAGAGAATTTTGACTAGTAAAATCGTGCATAACTAATTTTGCGCTAAGATCGACTATTAAAAAGTTATTAGGCAAAAACAAAAAAAAACATTTTTTTTGTTTTTTGGCTAGCAAAACTTTTCCGGAAGTTTTTCGAGGTGGAAAACTTACGGTTTTCTTACTAATAACAATATAAACAGTGTAAAAAAATAAAATCTCCTACCTCACCTTTTGCAAGGGGGACCCTCTTTCGGCTCCTAATCAAGTGCACTATCTGTTCTATCGTGCGATACGTTAGAGTGACGCTCATTTGTGCCCAACTAAGAAGAGGACGTGGTCGGTAACACAAATGAATCGCATTTATTTCTCAAGCGTTGACTGGCATGTGCACCAGTGGCGGCTAGTGTATAGGTTGCACAATAGCCTGATAATCTAAAACAGTTCATATAATATATTAGGAACAGTGGCGGCTCGTGGTCATACTATTAGGGTGTGCAACGCCTCTTCTCCCTCCCTCCCTTCCTCCCCTTCCCCCTCTCCCTCTCTCTCTCTCTCACACACACACACATACACACACACATGCCCATACATACAGGTATACATTGCAAGCATACACATGTATTCATTAACATAGATAATGACAGTTAGAAACAAGGCATCTTATGAAGTCTGATAACATGTTGAAAGAAAGTCTTTCATCACTAACGAGGGTTGACCGCATTTCTTTTCACAACATTCGTTTCGACTTCGCTCGGCAAGAACCCCTCCGAAATATTTACTACTTGTGTCGTGTTACCACATGATTCGGAACTTCCAGAACGTTTTTCAAAGGGTGTCAAGAAACACATTGATTCGAGACTTTTTTACTAGCACTTTTGCCATGGAGTATTTTCCATAAACTCGCTGTACAAATTTAAGCTTAAAAGTACAAGTTTCTATACCCAATACTCAAAAAATCTGGATAGTTTGCCGTCTACACTGACTGACGAGACACAAAGTCTGTGTCGCTTCAGTAAATGCTGTTTCTTTTCAGCAATTTTGTCTGTGACTTTTCCATTGATGTTATTTTAATATTTTCGACGCTATTCATTGTCAGTTGTGCAAACACACTTCACAGGAAAACGAACACTCTAACTTCAGTTTTTCAAAACGCATTAATAAGTAACCTCCTACATACGTTTACACAATACATTTTGGTTTTCACATGCTTAGGAATGGATTTGTAATCGCAACTCCCTTTAAAATGTGCAAATAACATTAGATTAACACAATACTTATGAATGCAACACTGCACAGCAATGCGATTGCGTTTTGCGCGCTACCGACGAATTGCTTTGGAAGGGGTGAGGGCTCATTTAAGTGGAGAGATATCTTACACTTTCTTCCATCAATGCCACACTTACTTCTCTTAAAAAATTGTGCTAGCCGAGTGTTATATCTTCACATGTCAAGGCACTTCCAGAGGTCACGCCTGCGCAGTAATCCGCACGGTCCGGAGTGTGCTCCCACCGCGCGTAAGCGACCATGTTCCCCCTCTTTCCCCTTCAGCCCCGCGGGAGCCACCGACCCCGGCTGATCGCTCGCATTTCCCGAGTTTGCTCTAGCCTGCTGTCATGAAGGGCATTGGCGGTGGACTGTCAATCGCAGTTTCCGCAGTTTTGAAATACCATGTTTCGGAAACTCTCTGAGAGGTCTTGTATTCCCCTCATGTTAAGAAATGTTTAAGAAACATTCCACCGCAGTTATTTGGGTGTGCACATGCGAACGTGCGAATACCCCACGAGCCGCCCCTGATTAGGAATATACATTTTCCATTTAATTTACTTCAATATTCGAGATATTACAGCAATAACGCTACATGTGAAATCATTTTAAAATCAAAAATCGCCAGACGAGCACCATTTCTAGGATCTCGTGCGCTCCCAAACACTGCACCGATGTCACTCAAGATCTTTTACTGCGGTTATTTGGCCGCACGTCCTTATGCCTCAACATTCGGCCCCGTCCCTATGCTTCAACAGTCGCCGCGCAAGTCACGTACCGATGGCCATCGGATTCTAGCCCAGAGCCTAGAGCCGGCATGACGTTGAACTCCGAGGAGAATACCAATTTTTTGCCTTCGTCTGAA
Source organism: Teleogryllus occipitalis (assembly GCA_011170035.1). Lineage (NCBI taxonomy): Eukaryota > Metazoa > Arthropoda > Insecta > Orthoptera > Gryllidae > Teleogryllus > Teleogryllus occipitalis. The sequence goes on from BLKR01002482.1 coordinate 192,619, forward strand.
ACTAGCTACATCTTAATTTTACGAATTTCGGGAGTCATTGAAGGAAGAGAATTTGTCAATCCTTGACGATTTTAACTGCATTATTCTTAATGATTGGGGTATTTATTTTCATTTGATGTTAGCTTTATTGATTCATGTTGTGCATTTTATGAGTTATTTGTGTAAATTTGGTCATTGTCGATTAAGGTTCGTCATTCTTTTCACGGTGTGTGCAATGCTCATCCACGCAGTGATTTTGTGAACGTCATTGTGAGTGTGTGCCCATGTTTCTGAGTCTCTGACCCCGTCTTTCTGAGCTTTATTGACTGCATGTATCTTAGTTTTATTGGATAGCAATGTAGCACCAAATGTTTGGTGCCATGATTCTGAGACTTTGCCTCCGTGTTTCTCAGTTGTTGGTGTCATGCTTCTAAGTTGTATCCCATGTTTCTGAGTTTTTATTCCCATGTTCATGAATCTTTAGTTCCATTTTATGAGAATATTTGGTCTCATATTTATGAGTCATGTTTTTTGTAACCTTTGTGCCACGTTTCTGAGTTTTAATTTCAAGTTTCTTAGTCTTTTCTCTCATGTTCATGAGCCTCTATGATATTTTGTTACTGAGATTTATTAGCTCCAGGTTTCTAAGTATTAGACCCACACTTCTGATGCTGCGCATATGCTCCATGTTTCTGGCCCTCTTTATCCTTAGGTTTCTCATTCTCTTTGGACCCTTCTTTGGAGTCTTTTGCCACTTGTATCTGAGTCTTTTGCCACTTGTATCTGATTCTTTTGTCACTTGTATATGAGTCTTTCGCCACTTGTATCTGAATCTTTTGCCACTTGTATCTGAGTCTTTTGCCACTCCTATCTGAGACTTCTGCCACTCCTACCTGAGACTTTTGTCACTTGTTTTTTAATCATTTGCACTTTGATACTACGCCTTTTCCCCCCTTGATTCTTTCCCTATTCACCTTTATTTCTTCGACTTCTGCCACACGTTTCTGCGTCTTCTGCCACACGTTTCTGCGTCTTCTGCCATCTGTTTCTTAGTTTTTGCCCTTTTTGCTCCATTTTCTGAGTCTTGTGTCCTTTATTTCTTCGTCTAGTACCCCATGTTTCTTCTAAGTCTATTGTCCCTTGCTTCTTCGTATATATCCCCTTCCTTTTAAGTTTATTGCCCCTTGTTTCTAAGTGTATTGCTAGGTGTGTTT
>BLKR01002483.1:0-193802 GCA_011170035.1 Teleogryllus occipitalis
GTGACATACCGATATGTCACATGAATATAAACTAACATTTATTTGAAGACAATATGGTGGAATATGCATTAAGAAGTTTAGACGATCGAAAGGTCAGCTACATCAAAATATAACGAACGCATGGATTGGCTGGGTGAGAGAAGGACGGTCAAATGTTATGAAAAAAAAGAAGGTAGTTTAATACGAAGCTTCGAGGGGTGAATCATGCAGGAAGATTTCATTCTGACCGGCATCGCGTGTCTGAACGGATCGTAGGTCGTGAGAGGGAGCGAGTGGAGTGCAGATAGTCAGAGACGGGTTTTCAGATCGTGAAAGTTTAAGGACAGTAAATAATATTGCAGATATTGCATGTGGAAGTAATATTGATGCATAAATTGGAACTTTGTCAGGAGTGGTGATTGAGTTATAGGTTTCGGGACTATGTCATAGGACGTAATCGGGACTGATAATTTTGATAGTTTGACACCATCTTGGATAGGAGCAGAAGAGGATTTCTTGGAACTTTGGACTACGGCAAGCTCGCAAGATATTTCGACTAAAAAGTCTTCGAGGGACATCAACGAAGAATAGATAAGTTAACCGCGGTATAAAACTCTAAATTCAAAGATATCTTGATCAAAGGCCTAACATCAAAATCATTTATTAAATTCACTATATTGTTTGCAAAAAGGTAACAATAAACTTTGTTAAATTTTGTTCTTTAGAAAAGAAAGTGATCTTTCATTTGGTCAATCCAAACAGTAATGAACTAGGAATTAGAATCATTCTAATTTCAGATTCCCAGCAGCGCTGTATAGTCTGCGGATCCTATAATCCATTATAAAGGTAATAAGGATTATAATATATCGTGACCCATTGACCCAGCAAGCCGGACGCTAAGATCTTTGCAAGAAATTAAAGTAGAGAGAAATTTTGTATATCTCAGTATATGTTGAGTCTGTCTGTACTTGGTGTGACAGCCCGCGTACGCGTCAATCTAAGAAATTTTCTATCATCGTCACATACCAGCATGTACTGGAACATTGCAAGGAAAATTCACATTATAATCTTACCCGACCGGGAATCGAACCTGGGGTGGAGTCATGGAAAGCGAGCACGCTGAGCAAGGACCTCAACCGCGAGGGCTTGTGCTCAGTAAATAACGCTACGAGGAGGAAAAGTTTCGGTAATCCGCACATACCTTCTTCTTTTTATTTCTCGCTGCATTAGACTTAACTAACATGAGATTTCATAACTATGCTACGTTTTTTAGAGAGGAATACTTGCAAAGATCCCTTGCAATTGTCACAAAAATGTTAATATAAAATATCATAATCCCATAAACCCGAAATAGATTTACAAAGCTTGCAAGACATTCAAAGTATAAGAAACAAAACCTCATTTATCCAAAACAGAAATTTTACAGTAGACAAAAATCGATTTAGTGATATTTAAAATACTTACTTAAATTACTTTTATTTACAACTTCCATTGGGAAAATAGTGTTGAAACAATATGGGCCATACAAATTAAATTTTTTCCGACAGCAGTGTGCTCTAGCGGGAGCAGTTCACAAGCATCCGGTGATAGAAGTTGAGGCGTGAATTACAAAAAGACAGATTTTCTCAAAAACGACTCCAATTTTTTTCTTCAAACTTTTCCAACGGATAGTGCTTACGTATGATTAGCACCTACCGGACAACTTATAACTTTTGCCACAAGATGTCTCTTCAAGCGTTGCTTGTCTGCCCCATGAAAGCGTTGCTTTGAATTCCACGTTTTGTAATCAACTTTTCATGGTAATTACTTAACTTGAATTGGTAAATATACATTATTCGAAATACGCCTACATAGCCTCCCTAGAAAATTAGCAAAAATGAATTTCTGAAAGAATTTTTAAGTGTCCCTTGATTTGAAATGTCAAAAGACAGTAAAAAGGAAATGTTACAAATACAAACTCCTATACACTCTATGTCTTAAATTAACACGAGAATATTTGAGATTTGCAAATTTGCAAGAAGACTATTTAATAAATGAACTATTAAGAAAATGTTCATTATAAACTAAATAAGTAAGAGGGAAAACGTGGTTGGCAGAATGAGAAATGACAATTTGATGCAATTAATGTTCCGGGAAGTGAGAAAATTGGGAAAAAGCATCAAGATTTTGGGATGTAAAAGCAATTGAAATACCTAAACAGTTTATATTATTGGATTAAAATAACAAATAGTATTATTTCCTGGATGTCCACGGTCAGATTCAGCAATTGATTGACAAGTTTTGGGATAGATAATAACTACTCTTTTAAGTCGTACCATTATTTTGCAGTTGGAGTAAATGATTGGTCAATCATGAAGAATGATTTACGCTTGCCAAGGAGGTAATTATTCAAAACAGACGGAGCAACCATCTTTGTATAGGCTTATATGTAGTTCGTCTTGGCTTTAAAGGTTTTATTGACATAGACCACGCAAGAACTCAGCATTCATCTTACAGCAACCATCTAAACTCACCTTTCCGGCCTCGCCGCGATGAACCCCACAGCGTGCGCAAACAAACATGGGAGGCGCGAATGAAAGGGGAAAACAATATACAGCGCTCCAGAAAAGTCTTTCCGCACCGAGGAGAATCAGGACCTTCTATTAACCCTTAGACTCTGTTTGGAGTCTTTGTTGACCCCAGGGGCAAAAATGTTTTTCAACACGCTGAAAATTATTCTCATGAACTTGTCCTTTTAGATATGCTATTTTTGTCCAATTTAACATGTGTTGTAAACTTTTGACTTTTTTAATTTGTTGATTTTGGGGGAAGTAATTTGATTTTTATGGAGTTGGGGTCAGAAATGTTACATTTGACGTCTAAATTACAATAAGAAAAATTCTTAAAACGGGTCTATTTCCGTTTTAGGTTGCAGTTTCTGAGTGATAATTTGGGGTAATTATTATGTTGCTATTTCCGAGTGATAATTTGGGGTATTGGGGTATCTACTGCGATTTGGTAGCTCTGTTTCAAACATTCTCATGCTGTTAAGTTAGACACCTATGTATAGCTACGAGGATATGCTAGATTGTTTTTCTGCAAACATGATTCTTTATTTAGTGCGACATAGTAAAAAAATTCTTCACTTTCTCAATTAATAATTCCTAATAACATCCGTGCATGCTTCTAAACTATTGTGTAAAAAGGTTGGGATCAAAAAAGACCCCAAACAGAATCCACGTAAGTATTGGAGAAACAGTCGAAGGGTTAAAAATTGCATTTAAGTTGGTAGCAATACTCCCTGCTTCTGTTATGATTGTGGCGAGTACGCAATGTATATTTTCATTTTGTTACAAGCTGCAGCTCGTGCTACCAACATAACGTTTGTTCCTAGCACTCTCACCAGCAAGGTGCTGGTGGGAAGAGGCTTTCCTACCGCACTGTATTTAGTGACTTTCAAGGCCGTGGATTATGATTATGAACTTCCTACAAACTTTTCTAGTGTGAACCGATGTTCACAAATAGAAATTCAGACAGATACTAATTGCAGTATGAAGTCACAAATATGTATAGATTGACACGTCCCTAAAAACAATAACTTCAATGGCTTCAATATGTTTGCGAAGTTCTCAGAAAAAAGTAGCCAGTGATTCTCATATTTGCCGACGGTGTTTCTTCCATGTTTAGGTCAACGTAAGTGAACATGTTTATCTAAGCTTAAACCTATAACAGACAAATATTTCTGTGGTATTTGGTCAAAATATGATTCACCATAATCATATTCAGATGCAACTCTGGCCATTACATTTTTAAACGTATTGGAAACTAAATTGACTGTTCTCTTTCTTGAATTTGTTTTTTTAAATACTTATTGCAATGTTTACAAGTTATTTTCCACTCCTTTTAAAAATATAATGGAGTGGAATAGCCAGAGTTGCATCTGAATAAAATGTTGGAGTTATCGTCTGACCAAATATCACATACGTATGAGAATTTTAGATAGATAAAAAGAAGCTTTATTCTACAATCGGGCAGATGTCCAGTAGCAGAATATAGAAATATGAAAAACAATACAATTTCAAATAAAAAACAATATATAAAAGAACAATATAAAAAACAACAAATTTTCTTTGTCACTACCTATTAGTCACCCTATTAGTAGTATATGTATTTAAGTGACAGCTGCATGTGATGTCATTTAAAGACATATACTACTAATTACATTACATATGTACAAACGTTTAGTTAAATAAACTTACTACATTAATGTACATACATACATAATAGATACATACATACACGCGTTCAAACACATTCAGACCCTGTCATACACATAAGCCTGCATCGTTTCACTCATAAAAATATTGAGACAAATCTTTACGAGTTGAACGCTGCAATAACGCTAAAGATAAAAAAAGTGAATGATATAATCTAAAATATATATGTATTAACGCATTTAAACGTAAAATGAAGAAATATGTAATCATACAGAATCACCATAGACGTGCGTACAAGGGGAGCCGGGGCTCGCCAGAAAATTTTGAAACGCTTCTTGGCCTGACGTAATAAAACTTATTATTTCCGTATTAAGGTTAAAAATAAAATAATGTAAAATGAATTTTATTTCGTTAGTTACGTTATAATGTGAGTCTTCCTTCCTTCTTCTAGTATCAATCATTTGTTTACTCGTAAAGTGTCATTCGTCAATCAAACATTTTGGTGGAAAAGGAGACCCTGAAATGCAGTATTTCTCTTGTTTTAGGTTGTGCACCTATCATCATCATGATTATCTATTCCAGCGTTGGTGTCAAAAGGAAGAATTGGAGCTAGGCTGCTCAGTGAGGCTCACTGCAATGACCCAAATGACGCCCCCTTTTTGGAGAGGACTAGATCGCGCCCGAAGTTACTTGCAGTCTGTCTGTTTCCGCCTGCTTTCCTTATCATTGCAGGCTTTGGTTGTGATTGTAATCTGTTATGCATTCAACGATTTTTCTCCTTTTTTTCTTGTAAATACCTCGTGTGTTTTGAAGTGCTTGATTCGTTAATAAATGCTGAGTGCAATCAATAAAGATAATTTGAAGCCCCATTACACAGTTTCAGTCGCTGCAACTTAGTTTCCCTCTTTCAGCAATGAGAGCTGCGCCTCTCTTCTCCCCCCCCCCCCCACTGTCGTTGCACTGACATCAGCTAATGTCACTGCAGCACCTCTGATCGGGAGATCCTAGGTTTGAGTCCTGTCGGCGGCAGGATTTTCGACACTAGCTTTTCAGCTAGGTCCAATTCAGTCGCTGTCTGGAGGAGAATTCTGGCGGCCGGCTGCTCTGATCGGTAGTTTTCCGTGGTTTCTCCGATCAACACCGGGTGAATGCCGGAACAGTACCCTACCAAACGGGCCACGGGCCACGCGCGATCTTTCGTGCCTCTTCCTTGTCCTATCCTCTCCCCTTATACACACACACTAACATGCACTACACTACCACAAATGCAGGGAGACCGGTCGGGAGCTTAGAGCTTGTCCCGACTGGGGCGGTGCCCCGCTGGTGGGAGACTCCTGGTTAGGGGGAGACCCCACTAGCCGACGGTAGGTCGGCGCCAGATCTCGCCATCCAGCGGGGGAAGATCACCGCCATCTCCCGAGAAAAATCATGCACTACACTTACAGGAATAAGGACCAAAGCCGTTGACGCGCCCGGAGACGCGAAAAAATCAATCAATCAATCAGTTGTTGCGCTGACTTCACAAGGAGCGGGCCACGGCACGCCCTCTTGAGCAGCACGGCCCTTGAGCATCCGACCGTCTGCCTGACGCGTGCTTGTGTCGTGTGTGCGCAGGAGGCGGAGGTGGAGCGCGAGAAGAAGCTCATCCTGGAGGGCAAGATCCCGGTGGAGCAAGTGCCCCGGGAGCTGGCTGAGCACCCTGTCTTCAAGATCTCCCGCATCACCAGCGAGGCCATCGAGAGCCGGCGCTCCAAGGTGAGTATCAACCCCCCACACACACCTCCCCATTCCCTTCCCCAAGGAAAGAGCTTAGTAACTCCCCCGCCTCCCATTGACGTTCTCGGCATGGTCGGACGGAATGGTACGCCATCATTTAGGATCCACGGGTAGTCTAAAGGCATCAACTCTAATGGAAAAAGTAAGTCAAAAATTGAAAAATAATTCTGGAAGAAGAGGTAAGAAAGGATGATGAAAGAAGTGTAATAATTTTTGATCGAATTTGTTGGATGTTTATTGCAAACAACACCCTATTGTTTGATGTTCTATGTGTATTACGTTTAATGTTTTATATTTAACTTAATGTATTTAAATTTGCTTCCCCCAGAAGTTTACGTCAAGTCGGTACTCGATTCGATTCACAGGATAGAAATTTATGATAATTACGTTCATTCACCAATAACCAAAATGTTCATCGGATGTACCTCGGCCAATGGATAGCAAGAAGGTTTCTTTCTTCAGAGATTTATTCAACACGGGTCTATCAATCAACAAGAACAATTTTTATTCATGAAGATATTCTACTGGCAATATTCAATTTATTCAAACAAATGGATATATCAATTACGAAAAACTTGATATATCAATTAGGTCACACCTTTCGAACTCAAAATTACTAAAGCACACACTGAACAAACAAATACTTCACAAAACTCAAAACTAGTTATTTTTCTCGTTTTTCTGAATGCTTTCGGAATCCTTTCGTAATGGTGGCTCTCCGTTGACAATATCCAAGTCGGCTCATTAAAAACACTCAGTTCTTCTTCTAGTTTACAGCGAACATGAAACAATTCTGCGTACACGAAAACGTTTCTCAACTATCAAACAAGTATAAAATAAATTTTTCCCTCCTAAAGGTACAATTTTTAATTATCGAATGTGTAGATCTACAGTTTTTAGATTAATGACTGGATAACCTTTGACGTGCTCCCGTAGTGGTTCCTAGCTTCTCGCAACTCTGAAACAAATTCATAATAAATAATAAATATATAAATATTTAAACATGCAGGGATTAGTAATGATTTATACAAGTTACGTAACATCCAACTTCGTAAATTGGGAGTGGGTGACTGAATATTTCAAAAAGGTTTAAAATAATTTCTAAAAGACTAATTTGTAAATGAACAACAAAAGCTTCAATGTAATAAACGAACAAGGAAGTATGAAATAATATACACATTCTAGCTTATGTCGAATCCAACTGCCACAAAACACATGAAAATTACGTCACGGAGCACAAGATTTTCAGAGCGAGCGACTAAGTTTGACACCCAATTACTTTTAAAATGCTCATATTTCAGAAAAATTCAACATGACGTTATTTGAAGTTCCTTCTTAAGCCCGATAAAGCAAAAATATACTGCACATTTAATCTAGAGTTGCAATGTCGAATGAACGTTTGATTGGTATTAACAGCATGAATTTTTCCTGAAATATCAGTGGCTTAAAACGAAAAGTGAGTTTTTCTAATTCTAGGTTCAATGTAAATTTCACATGCATTGATGTATTTTTTATTCATCTATTTCATCCTCATATGTCTCGGAGTTTAGAATTCTGTAGCTTCAAGCACGTAATATATATATATATATATATATATATATATATATATATATATATATATATATATATATATATATATATATATATATAATAGAACATTACGCATGTTATTACGCAATTAACTAAAATTACATAAATACTGAATTTGAATGTATTAAATTTCAGATGTTAAAAATATTTAACAAGCCCGAAATATTAATATGCCTAGTATTAAATATTTGTATATTTCTGCATTAGACATACACTCATGAAACATATTTCATCATTCAATAATGCGTTTTCTTGAATTATGTTGCGAATCAAGATCTTTAACACACACTTTTAGATTTTTCTTTCACTTCGCATGTTGCATCCCATTTAAAACAAACGAAAAGTCATAAATTTTCAAAATACATCTCAGTATTTGCTTGCCCAAGAAGCCGCAACTACGCAACGTTAAATATTAGTTGTGCGATGGTAGACAGTTATGTACTATTGATATCGTCCTAAGAAAATTTGTATTCATTTATATATTATTACAAGAGTATGTTCAATATTATGTAATAAAAATGGTCTTCAAAACGTAATACGTCGCCAAAAGCATTTGAAAGAGTACTGGCCCAGAGATAAGTGACGGATTAAATACATTCACTGACGTATTCACCGAAAAAAAGTTAATTGGTTTTCCACATTCCTGCAACGTTCTATATGGAAAATCTACATTTCCCGCAGGTGCAACATCCCACAATGCGCTTATCCTACATCCCGGAAGGCACGCTGCAGGCTCTCGCCAAAGCCATGGCCCCAGAAGAGGACGAGGTGGACGAGGAAGACAGGGAGCAGGCTCAGGCCGCGCCCGCGACCCCGGAAGAGAGCGGTAACTCACCTGCGACCTGTCAAAATCAATATGTAATACATGCAAGCTAGTTGGATGCAACTATCCACTTTCTTGACAAACTTTGCTTTCAAAATTGATAAGCTGACCGAGAATCCACAGTATAACATGACAGAAAGGATGTCCGTATTTTCTTCGTGATTCTAATTACGCTAATTACGTTTTATTATGTAATAAAATGAATTTTATCGGAGAATTTCGCCGGAGAAAAAATTTACAAGAGGAAAGGATTTATTAATTGCAAATTGATATAGTAAACACGTCCGTCGCTTTTTCACGATTTCCGATTCTTCCAATGATTCTCGTACATGGCTGCTCACTGGGTTCTATAAAATAAAATATAAAACAGTTTCTACCACCGTAACGTTAACTATTCTCGTACTGATATTTATTTTCAAAATTAATGCGGTCACTGATACAATTTAAGCCAAAACTTCAATTTCATCGTCAGATTCTAGAATAAAGAAGACCATCGAAGTATGTAAGTTTGATATATTATCAAATTATACTATCAGCAAGAATGTCACGATTTGAAATTTTATAAAACAATTTCGTATTAAATGACACATCTTAATTGATGCCTGTTACGCTTCAACCACAGCGTTACTTTAATATTTTAGAAAACTTTTTAATACATTCCAATGAAAATCACATTTTAGAGACGACTTCCAAACGTAACTCCAAATTTTAGTGTAATTGTTAGTTTTATTTAAAAATAATCTTGAACATTCAACCATGCCCTTTTTAATATGCATTGTGATACTATATGCTCCCAGAAGAGCTGCTAGAGAGTGTACAAGAAGAAGAGGAAGAAGAAGAAGCGGTTGCGGAGGTGCAGGAGGAGGTGAAGGAAGAGGCACCACCGCCAAAAGACGAACAAGAACAGCTGGAGGAATCATTAAAGAAAGATATAGAAGAGAGAGTAGAGAAGGAGGGAGAGAAAAGGGCATTGAAGGGAGTACTCAAGACCGGATACGATAGGCAAGAAGAGAGAGCGGACATTAAGAAAAAATTAGAGAAGAAAATCGAGGCGCGTTTGGAAGCAGAGGACGAAAAAGAGGAAGTGAAGGCGGAGGCGGAAGACGTCGAGGGAGACGACGAGGTCTCCATAGAGCCCGAACCAGAGCCAGTCCTCGACGACTACGATTACCACGACGACGACGACCAGGCGGACGACTACCGCGGCGTCGGGCCCGCCGACGCGGGGGGCGAGAAGCGCAGCGCGGTGCACCGCCACTCGCAGATGCAGAAGGAGCACCGCCGCAAGCGCCTCGCCACCAAGGGCGGCGTGCCGGCGTACTCGGAGGACGTGAGTAGGCCCTCGGCGTTCTGGCTAGAGCGGGCGGGACCAAACGCTTTCTATTAACGACTGTTCCGCTGGCTAGCTTATCTGCTTGTGAAATATAATCTTCGCCACAAAGTGAGTATGCCCTTGGCGTTCTGGCTAGAGCGGGCGGGACTTCACGCTTTCTATTATCGACCGTTCTCGCTGGCAGCTTATATGATTGGGAAATCTATTCCTCGCCAAAAAATGAGTATGCCCTTGGCGTTCTGGCTAGAGTGGGCGGGCGCAAACGCTTTCTATTATCGACTGTTTTTGCTGGCTAGATTATCTGCTTGTAAAATCTAATCCTAGCCACAAAGTAAGTATGCCCTTGGCGTTCTGGCTAGATCAGGTAAGCTTCCACAACTTCCCTACCTTTCCCACCTTTTCACTTTTTCCAGCTGCTTTGGCTGCCTCAACTGTCTTAATCTTCTGTGCTTCTTAGCTGTGCTACTCCAGTTTCCCTAGCTACTCCACTTTCTCACCTGCTCTCCAGTTATAAAAGAAATTTTCAAAATAATTCGAAATAATAATTTACATCTAAAAAGAAACACTGCGATAAACTATGCAGTCTAGTAAGAAACTAAGAGCTTGAGAACATGTAAACATCGTTACAGTTCTACTTACGTAGTTGCTGCGTTTTTGGGGGTGCCCTCATATCCACAGTTCTCTTTCATACACTACCCTCTCTTCTTTCCTTGCGTCCACTCTTTTGGACCTCAGATAGCTACTTGCTGCCTCATCGCTGTGACTGAACAACCTCTAGATACCTGCTTTCATTGAGCAAACCACGGCTCCCAACTTCAGCACTGGAGAAGCTCGTGGGTCCGCTGTCTCAGTGTCTGTCACTGTCTATCACTATCTGTCACTAGCCGAAGGTAGTTCGGCGCCGGATCTTGGCATCCAGCGGGGGAAGACCACCACCATCTCCCGATAAAAAGCATGCATTACACTTACGGCACCAATGACCAAAGCAGTTGACGCGCCGGGAAACACGAAAAAATCAATCAACTATCACATAGTCCGGGAGACCGGTCGTGAGCTTATAGTTTTTCCCGGCTGAGGCGGTGCCCCGCTGGTGGGAGAGTCCTGGTTAGGGAGAAACCCCGCTGGGCGACGGTAGGTCGGCCCCGGACCTCGCCATCCAGCGGAGGAAGATCACCGCCATCTCTCGAGGGAAAACCATGCATTACACCTACGGGACGAATGACGAAAGCAGTTGACTAGAGCGGTGTGTTCCGGCCGTAGGGGCGGCCGCTGTCGCCGGACGAGGTGGAGCGCGAGCGCGCCAACATGGCGCGCACGTCGGTGATGACGGCGGCGCGCAACGAGTGGCAGGCCGAGGTGGAGCTGGCGGAGCAGATGGCGCGCGAGCGGGACAAGAACTACCTGCTGAGCGAGGCGGAGCTGCGCCGCCTGCGCTACGAGGCGCCGCTCATCGAGGAGCTGCGCAAGCAGGAGGTACCTCAATATTCATCAGTTACTCGCTTGACGAGTTACTTGACCACTCACCCACCTGACTACTTCACCAGTTACCTATTGATCTATTACTCGCTTGACTAGTTACTTCACCGCTTACCCACCTGACTACTTCACCAGTTACCTATTGATCTATTACTCGCTTGACTAGTTACTTGACTACTTTCCCACCTGACTACTTCACCAGTTACCTATTGATCTATTACTCGCTTCACTAGTTCCTTTACCGCTTACCCACCTGACTACTTCACCAGTTACCTATTGATCAATTACTGGCTTGACTAGTTACTTGACTACTTTCCCACCTGACTACTTCTCCAGTTACCTATTGATCAATTACTCGCTTGACTAGTTACTTGACTACTTTCCCACCTGACTACTTCACCAGTTACCTATTGATCTATTACTCGCTTGACTAGTTCCTTTACCGCTTACCCACCTGACTACTTCACCAGTTACCTATTGATCAATTACTGGCTTGACTAGTTACTTGACTACTTTCCCACCTGACTACTTCTCCAGTTACCTATTGATCAATTACTCGCTTGACTAGTTACTTGACTACTTTCCCACCTGACTACTTCACCAGTTACCTATTGATCTATTACTCGCTTGACTAGTTCCTTTACCGCTTACCCACCTGAATACTTCACCAGTTACCTATTGATCAATTACTGGCTTGACTAGTTACTTGACTACTTTCCCACCTGACTACTTCTCCAGTTACCTATTGATCTATTACTCGCTTCACTAGTTACTTGACCACTACGCACTTGACCACTAATCCACTTAAGTACTACTCACTTCACCACTTAACCGCTTGACTTTTTACCCAACTGAGCATTTCACAAGTGACTGATTAAGTGTTCAAGAGAGTAATTAGTCAAGAGGGTGGGTGAACAAGAGCGTAAATGTTCAAGTGAGTAAAAATCAAGTGAATAATTGAACAATGGGTATCTGGTGAAGTGGTCTGATGGGTAAAAAAGCAAGCGGTTAAGTGGAGAAGTGAGTAGTGTGCAGCGCTTGATTTCTGGCGGAACGCGACGGAATGGCGTTCCGATATCTGGGGAATAACTATTAAATCATATTATAAACATTCAACGATTGCTATTAAATCGATCATCAATTTGGGGCGGGTTCCAGAACCTAACATTTTATAAATGAAGTACTGGTAATACGGCTTAACCATTATTATTTGCTTTCTAGTTTCAATTCGTATATAATCCAGTGCTGATCTTTAACATTAGTCTCTCCATTACTGCATTTCATTAGTTACAAACCTACTTTCGTACTCGTATTGAGCTCCCTTGGTTCGTAGTTAGAAACGTTTTCTACTGAGTTCTTAAGGGATAGTTCCTTCCATTTGTTTCTCTCAATATATTTTATTTCTCATAATATGCATATAATTCCCAAACTAGAGAAGTTACGGATCAAAAGGAAATATTATGATTTTGCGCAGACTGTAGCAGACCTCTACCGACTGGCAGACGAGATAGTGGGAGGACTGTGGATAAAATCGAAACCTGGGAAGTAGCAATATATCTTCCAACTCGGCACTCAAATGAGCCAAGGTAAGTATACAATGGAGTGAGTAATTAAAAATAATTTTAAGAAATCCCAAGGAAAGCACTCTGCTGGGCAAGAGATTAATAAGTAAGCAAGGGAAGTAGACCTATCATTTGCGACACTCATGTCAGTCATGTAATTGTAGGAAATATAGTTGTTTTATTTCCATCTTTTTATATTCTTTGCAAAAATCGAATTTAAATTCAAATTGTATGTACTTTTAACCATGAAATATTCAAAACACAAATGTTATTTCAATCAACGCTCAAATTAATGACCCAGAGTTGCCTGCAATAACCGTCGAAATGATCAAACTAAAACAATTAAATTATAAAGACTAAAAACATAAATATACTTTCCTGATTCCAGTTAAGGATGATACGTCTTAATATTTACACCGTATAGAATAATTTAAATAAAAAAATTAAATTTATAATGAGAAAATATACTCAGGATGTTTGTTTTATATTATAAAATATCTATTTAGTGGTTTGTAGAAATAACTATTAAAATGTCACGAAATATTTTAAGACATTCATACATAGATAAGAAAAATATTAATTAATTAAATGAACTATTATAAATATAACAGTTCCATTATCCTATTCCTTCAACATGTTTGAAATACTTAATGTTGGAAATGGACATTCATAATTTATTATGAATTTATTATGACAGAACTGCTGTATCCGCCTCCAAACGCTTACCGTGTTCTTTTCCTGCTCTTGGACATTAAATTACTTTTTTCTCATCTATTCATGCACGTTAATCACGTTGTTTCATTATTTTGTTGCTAGCTCGAAGTTGTTAAAACAACAATGTAAGATTCTTTTGTCAGATCTACTTGGCGAATTTTTTATCAATTCTTGCCAAAAACGTTCATTTCCTTCTGTAATCATAAACCATCACGTTAATGTGTTATGGTAGCAATACTGGATTTAAAGAAAATGTGCACGAAATACACTTCTCCTCATACTACGTCACTGATTTAACTTGTTTATTAAACAGTATATTAAAAATGCCTACATAAGTATTGTACATGAATTTTAAAAAAAACTACAAAAACACGCAGTCATGCATTGAAAAAGCATGAACTTTTGGAATAAGCCTGCCATAAAAGATATAATTACAAAGTTTGGAAACTCTACAAAAAATTTAAATAAAAACATGCATTTGCATGGAAATCCTGCCTCTACAGATTTGAATTTAGAACATTAGGTACGAAAAATAATTATTTTAAAGCAAATATCAACTCAAATTCGACAATTAAAATTGTATTTAATACAGCTATAACATATCCCAGCATTGAGGAAGAATACTCGGCATATCCAACTACCACCAAGCACTCCTCAAACTACTTTCGCTGACAGTCAGCGCCTCAAGGGATAAGCGGGAAATTCGAATTTACCATTTCGATTTTTTTTTCAATTTTCGAAAATACAGAGAGTGCACCGAAAAGCCGACCTGTAGGGCCCAAGTGGCCAGAGCGCACGTCGACTCATCGCCTCGGTCAGAAGTTTTGAGTCCCGCCGAGGGCATGGTTGTTTATCCCTTGTCTTCCATGTGTGTGTGTTGTCGCGGAAGGCCTTGTGAGTGTGCTGACCACAGACTGAGGAAACCGCAAGTGTGTCTAATGTGAAGATTGTGTATCCTCATGAGAGATATAGTGGGTACACGGTTCGGATAGCCGAAATCGTTCTCCCCTGAAAGCTGGAAAAAGCCTCCTGCAAACTAGTGGTGCTAAAACAGCACGTACTTTCTTACCCATACTTTCACGCAATATAACGCTAAAATTTTCGAAAAATTGTACCAGACATTATTTCAAATCTATCTTCAAGGAACAGATTTTATTAAGAGAAAAATGGTCTACCTTCATAATTTTAGTTATAGGAAGACGCCGAAAACAGTTTGAATATTTGCAATTTTCAATAAATAAGGTTTTTAACGAACATTGAGACCTGCACAATTCTTTTAAATGTCCTTCACAATATCAAAAAAAAGTTTAATAAAAAACGATTGAGTCATTTCTTTTTTTGAAATTGGGAAAATGTCCCAGGGGCTTCATATAAAGTACCCTCTGAAATTGAAATATCGATTTCAAATTCAAGGGGCGGCGAAATCAACCAGATCGATTGGGGAAAATTAATTTTGGAGAAAATCATCTGAACTGTTTAGCCGCTAGCATCGTTTACAGACGGACGGACTGTGAGATGGACAGACGTTTTGTCGTCATTAATTTTTTCGGTAGTAAGGGCACACAAAATATGAATTTTGGCTGTACCACGTGATAGAGAATTTTTTCTATAAATTTAGCAACTACAGTGGATAGACAAAGAATTAAGAATTTCCATAAACTCTTATATTTTATTGCTTTATTTTAGTTTATACAGGGTTATTACAAATGATTGAAGCGATTTCACAGCTCTACAATAACTTTATTATTTGAGATATTTTAACAATGCTTTGCACACACACGTACAAAAACTCAAAAAGTTTTTTAGGCATTCACAAATGTTCGATATGTGCCCCTCTAGTGATTCGGCAGACATCAAGCCGATAATCAAGTTCCTCCCACACTCGGCGCAGCATGTCCCCATCAATGAGTTCGAAAGCATCGTTGATGCTTCGGTAGAGGATGTTTAAACACTGAATCTTTCACAT
The DNA here is from genome assembly GCA_011170035.1 of Teleogryllus occipitalis. Taxonomy (NCBI): domain Eukaryota; kingdom Metazoa; phylum Arthropoda; class Insecta; order Orthoptera; family Gryllidae; genus Teleogryllus; species Teleogryllus occipitalis. The sequence continues at coordinate 15,416 of BLKR01002483.1, forward strand.
AACCCCACAGAAAGAAGTCGCATGGGGTTAAGTCGGGAGAGCGTGGAGGCCATGACATGAATTGCTGATCATGATCTCCACCACGACCGATCCATTGGTTTTCCAATCTCCTGTTTAAAAAATGCCGAACATCATGATGGAAGTGCGGTGGAGCACCATCCTGTTGAAAGATGAAGTCGGCGCTGTCGGTCTCCAGTTGTGGCATGAGCCAATTTTCCAGCATGTCCAGATACACGTGTCCTGTAACGTTTTTTCGCAGAAGAAAAAGGGGCCGTAAACTTTAAACCGTGAGATTGCACAAAACACGTTAACTTTTGGTGAATTGCGAATGTGCTGCACGAATGCGTGAGGATTCTCTACCGCCCAGATTCGCACATTGTGTCTGTTCACTTCACCATTAACAAAAGATGTTGCTTCATCACTGAAAACAAGTTTCGCACAGAATGCATCTTCTTCCATGAGCTGTTGCAACCGCGCCGAAAATTCAAAGCGTTTGACTTTGTCATCAGGTGTCAGGGCTTGTAGCAATTGTAAACGGTAAGGCTTCTGCTTTAGCCTTTTCCGTAAGATTTTCCAAACCGTCGGCTGTGGTACGTTTAGCTCCCTGCTTGCTTTATTCGTCGACTTCCGCGGGCTACGCGTGAAACTTGCCCGCACGCGATCAACCGTTTCTTCGCTCACTGCAGGCCGACCCGTTGATTTCCCCTTACAGAGGCATCCAGAAGCTTTAAACTGCGCATACCATCGCCGAATGGAGTTAGCAGTTGGTGGATCTTTATTGAACTTCGTCCTGAAGTGTCGTTGCACTGTTATGACTGACTGATGTGAGTGCATTTCAAGCACGACAAACGCTTTCTCGGCTCCTGTCGCCATTTTGTCTCACTGAGCTCTCGAGCGCTCTGGCGGTAGAAACCTGAAGTGCGGCTTCAGCCAAACAAAACTTTATGAGTTTTTCTACGTATCTGTAGTGAGTCGTGACCATATGTCAATGAATGGAGCTACAGTGAATTTATGAAAACGCTTCAATCATTTGTAATAGCCCTGTATATTACATTTACAAATTTCTTACCATATTTCAAAATTTATTAACTAATATCCTTATTTTCACATTAGTTGTGCAATCTACTACTTGATAGCACTATCTTTTTCTTTAAAAACGTCCATTATGCGTCTTGACATGCTGTTGACACTTCGTGCCACAGATTCCGCCATAGTCGCTTAATGTTTCAGATGCCGTTTAAGTTCAGGGATATTAGTGATCATTAGACTACTGACTTTATTATTCATAATATTCCATATCACTTCTATGGGATTGAGGTCTGGGTTGTTCTCTGGCCAGACCAATGTGTTGATGCCTTACTACTGCAGATGTCTCATAATACATTTTGAAGTATGCAGGATGCCTCATACTGCATGACAATTCCATTATTTGCTGGATACCACTCACTCATTTGAGTAATTAGGCAAGTATTCAGGGCAGATTTGTATTGTTCCTTCCTCATGATACTCTCATCAAAATAGAATGGTCCAGTGCCATGGTGAGATACCACACTCCATACCATAAGTTGACCAAAATATTAAATAGTTTCCTTAACGCATTAAATTGCTCTCCGGAGTCTCCATACATGCTGCTGACAATTTTGCATAATTTCCGCTATTGACTCATCTGAGAAGCAAACTAGCAAGAAGGAAATGAATAGAGTAAAATATGTGAATAAATCAGTAATTGAAAATATTTTAAAATTTTGATAAAGCCTGCAACAATATGGTGTTTAATGAACAAAATTAATTCATAAAGCATCAGAACAAATATTCTCATCTAAGACCAAGCACTTGCAGTCCAATATCTATGTATCAATGCCCAAGATAAACGTTTTCTCATCATGACTGAACTTCATTTTATTGGTTGGTGGCATCGTGAACGACATCCTTGAAGTCGCCTAAGAACTGTATTTGTATTCCAATTACAACCTGCATTACTTAAAATATCACGAATGTTCTGAATAGTAGCCTTTTGGTTACACAAACAATTTTTTTCAACATTCGTTCCTGCCTTGGCTTCGTTTTCTTAATTCCCTTGAGTTTTGCCACTTTGTTGGTGTAAGTGATTCACCTAACGACAGATGACAGAAAAAGACAGATGGAAAGAAGAGTAATGAAGAAAGAGAGAGTGGGAATACATGGAGGGAAAAGTGAGGGGGAAAGAGTGAGAAGGGAAAAGAGAGAGAGAAAAAGATAGACGAAAAATTTCGAAAGAGAAGAAAGAAGACAGTGCAACAGGGAAAGAGAGGGGGGAAAATAGAGGAGAAAAAAGAGGGAAAAAGATAGAGGCGAAGAGATACTAATGGAAAAGAGAGAGAGAGAGAGAGAGAGAGAGAGAGAGAGTTGGAAGAAAAGAGACAGTAGGGAGAGATACGGAGGGAAAAAGAGACGGAGATGAGCGTGCAGAAAAAAGAGAAAAATAGAGGAGTAAAAAGAGAGGAGGAAAGGGAGAAGGGTAAGATAGAGATAGGAGAATATGAGAGAGGGGAAGAAAGAGGGTGTGAGGGAAACGTAAGAAAGGTGGAAGAGAGGAGGAAAAAGAGAGAAAAGAGCAAAGGAAAGAGAGAGGGTAAAAAGAGAGTGTAACAGAGAGATTAGAGAGAGGAGAAAAAAGAGGTAGAAACAGGGGAAAAGAGAGCGGGTAAGAGAGAGGCGAAAAGAGAGAGTAGAGTAAAAGAGAGGGAAATAGAAGTAAAAAAGAGGGAAATAGAGAGTAAAGTAAAAGGCAGGGAAAAAGAGAGAGGAGAGAAATATGAGGAAAAAGAGAGGGTAGAGAGAGAGGTAAAAGAGACTGGAATAAATGAGGAAAAGATAGAGAAAAGGGTGAAAAGGAAAAAGAGAGGAAGAGAAAAAATGCGTAGGAAAGGGAAAGGTAAAAGAGGGAATAAGAGAAAGTGGTGAAGGAGTGTGGGCAGGAAAAAATATTTCCATACATTTTTCAATTGTTATAAAATGGATCTGTTTGTAATAATTCAAACCACTGAAAATCTGATGAAAACACCAGGAGTTACAATTTTTCATTTCAACTGAGCTGAGAAAAATTAATCTTTAAACGATTTTTCGTAAATATACTCGTATATAATGAATGTATCAACACTACACTTTTTTATTTTTTAAATTTTCTTTATTTTTCATTTACTTGGAAGCTAACTCTACTTGTGTGTTCTCTTGCAGAAGCCAAGTGACGCCAACGGTGCTTGTCCGGGACGCTTCCGGCCGGCGTCGAAATGCCGCGAAGCAACATATTCTAATTCTATTAATATTCTGCGCTATGCGCTGCGCTTGAACTAATAAATTATTAATCAAACGGTCATTGTGTTCGTTTATTACCCTCAAACTTCTGTTCATAGTACGATTTGTAATTTGTTAAGGAGTTTTTGTTTTATCCCGGGAAGCTGCTTCTACCCTGGCGACCTGTTTCCAGGCTGATAAGGTAGTGAACGGGATGTAGATAAATACTTTGGGCGAGGGAGGGCGGATTACTTGTAGCTCAGAAAATATAGTTGACCTTTACAATTTTTAATATGCTTGGGAAATGTAAGACAATAGTTCAAGAGACAAGAAATTTACATATAATACTATAGTTAATTTACAACTAGATGGAGATGAATGATTGCTGGTAACTAATGATAAACAAATGAAAATCTTGATTGACATGTAAAGCAACAGAACACAAGTAATTGACGATCAAATGACTTAATTAGTATTTGAACCAATGGTGTCTAGCCATCGAATATTTATTTACGCAGTGACTTTCTTTGTGTATTAAGCAAAGTGTTTATTATGCAACGTTTTTCAATTCGCAACATCGTTAATAAATGTAACAGATATGATTACTTTGGCACTGTGAATACGGGAGTTGCCATTAGTACTTCAGTAGGCAGTTTGGAGTTTGCATAGCATTTAATGAAGTAAGGATTGTAGCTTCGATTATTGTTGCTCATCTGCAGACAGTTTGGATGAGAGAAGATGCTCGAAAGGCTGATCGTTTTGGAGAGGCGGTTGTAGTGGGTAATGTCAGGAGTGGCATTCACAGCAGTCGGGACACGCTCTGGAAGATCTACGTACAAACCTACAAGTCGTCCATCGTGCTCTGGAAGTTCTAAATAGATCTGGAAGTTTTGAGTAGTGATTTGACGCTGATAGATGTTAGGATTACTTGAGACCATTGCATGTGTGTGCGGACAGAATTTGTTTATAACAGACAATTACAAGTAGTTAGAAGCTAGTACCTAAAAGAAGCCGGTAACTACAAGTAAGTTAAGTTACACACGCACCACACTGGCATGCATGCGGCTGCAACTAATCGGAGAATCTCGTCCACCCTCGCAGCGATCAGGAGACTACTGTTGTTCTGTTAGAGTGCGATTTTTCTAACCTGCCTCTGCCAGGTATCAGCTGTTGACGGTTTCATCCAATCGGGAGCATATACGTCGCTAGTGACGTCACGATGGTGACGCTCAAGTTCCCGATTGGATGATACCTGCCAGAGGCACGGTTAGAAAAATCGCACTATAGAGGTGCAGGTGTGCAGGGGGCGGGGGCGGGGGCGGGGCCCCGGACGAAGCATCCTGAAGGCAGAGTGTTCGTGTGTGTGTGTGTGTGTCGGTGTGCGCGGAGGAGCTAAGGAGTTGGAGACTCCTAAGATGCAGGTATGACGGGCAGAACGCCACGGGCAAGAACACGACCAACAGGAACGCATCGGTCCGGAACGCAAGAGCGGAAACGAGATGAGTGGAAAACGAGGAACCTGGGATGTGATAGGTAGGGATACGAATGGAGGAGGCATGACCGGTAGGAACGCTGAGCACTTGGGGAGTTGGGGCGGGGCGGATTCGAGGCTCGATACAGTTGGGAGCGTACAGCGAGCACGCTCCTCACAGCGTGAGGGAGGGATCGTGGCGAGTGCCGCGCAGGAATCGACGAGCTCTGCGGTTGGTAGTTTTCATTTCTTTGAGCGGTGGCCAGGTTAGAGTCTGTGGCGGTGGGGCAGGGCGAGGGGTGTGTGCCAGGACTGGGCCAGTGATGCGCGCGAGGCGGGGCGGGGCGGGGTGGCGCGGGGCGGGGTGGCGCGGGGCGGGGTAGGGCGGGCGTGGGCGCGCGTGGGCGGCGTGGCAGCGGTCGCCGCCGCCGTGTTTGCCTCCATTACCGCAGTTGACCGAGGGCGGAGGCTTCGGCGGCGCTGCTTTCTCGCAGGACTTGGCCGCCCGCGCGTCGCAGTCGCAGCTGACGGGGCCGTCGCGCCCGCCGTTTTGTCACGGAGCTTTCTCTTCGTTTATTCTGCGATCGCCCGTCACGCGCGCGACTTTCCCTATATTCATACGGACGACAACCCGGAAGATGCATTTCTAAAATGTTTCCTAACAGAAAATGTGGGAACAGTAAAACTCGAGTCTTTTTTAGTACTTGGTCATTCCGGGCGCGTCAACAGCTTAAGTCATTAGTCCTAGTTAGTAAGAGTAGGGCATGTTTTCTCCCTCGGGAGATGGAGGTGATCCCCCGCTGGGTGGCGAGATCCGGCGCAGACCTACCGTCGACTAGCGGGGTTTCCCCCTAACCAGGACTCTCCCACCAGCGGGGCACCGCGCCAGCCGGGACAAGCTCTAATCTCCCGACCAGTCTCTCGGAATATGTGGCAATGTAGTGCATGTTAGTGTAAGGGTGTGTGTGTAAGAGGAAAGGCTAAGACAAGGAAGAGGAAGGAAAGATCGCGCGCGGTCCGTGGCCCGTTTGTTAGGATACTGCTCTGTCATTCAGCTGGTGGCGATCGAAGAAACCACGGAAAATAACCGATCAGAGCCACCGACCTCTAGAATTCTCCTCCAAATAGAGACTAGCTGAAAAACTACTGTCGAAAACTCTGCCGTCGTCAGGACTCGAACCTAAGACCTCAGAGGGGCTGCAGTGACATCAGTTGATGCACTGAGGTACCGCTCCCAGTCCCAGGTTTTAGTATTTGAACTCAAATATTTATTTGTATCTAAAGTGTTGATGAATGAAATTTAAAGATGACGACAAAAATAATTTTTGTACCGGAATTATTAATATCAAATGCATAATTATTTTAGTTGGATTTTAAAATTATGACTTTTATTATAAATGTAATCAAAGAGCCGGCAGCAGACAAAAAGGTAATAGGAGACAAACTCGAAGTTCAGAATAAATAATTCCAAAAAGTGAAATAAGCAGACATCTTCAAGAACTAAGTTGTTGAAAGTGGAAGAGGGACTCGGCACAGACTTCAAAAGGTAACGCCACAAAGTCATTTTTCTCTCTTTAGAGAAAAGAAATAAAAATCATGATGTTGTAGCGCGCTGATGTATTATTCAGTCACATTCTTTTGCAAAATGTTACATTTACTTATACTTTTAATAGCAGAATCGTCGACTAATTTACGTCAGATTTGTTTCAATTCTTTTAGTATTTGGATTGTGGAGCAATTAATCTCTAATCTCTGTTTTGAATTCATGGTAGGTCTACTTACTATTTTAGTACACGTGGTTGTTATCAAACAACTTATTTTTTTAAATTTATTTTCTGCTTGTTCGACTGTACAAGTATTTTAGAGCTTTTAAAAAATTACAATTCATTGACTTATTAAACAAAATGTGATACGTAAAAAAACGAAATTCGCTCATTCACAACAATGTTAACAAACTACCCCACTAACAATGAAATGCAGATATTCAAGTAGAAAATTATTCCATGAAAGTATTTTTCCAACACAAGAATAATTACAGAAAATGTAATATCCACACTTAAGATATTTTCAAAATAATACATATTTTTAATAAATAATTATGAGTATATTGTCTCACGTTGTCATTGAATTAAATGTCACGTTATACACCTTGAAATTGTTGGCAAGAAATTACCCAAGATTTTGCATCAGTTTTAAAATCAAATTTTGAATATCAATGTAGGTGAAAACCGAAATACTATATTCAAAATTCAAAATTTAAGTAGTATATGACTGAGTGTAGGGATCACAGAATTTTGAAAATGTGCACACAATTCACTTTTCCTCATACGCAGTTTTTAACTGTTTTTTGACGTAAAATAAATAAAATAAATAAAAAATATATATACTTTTAGAACAGCATTCATTTCAAGTTTGTTTCCAATCATTTATAAGCAGTATAGTTGTTTGTGAGATGATATTTTATGATAAAAATACACGAACATTAATCGCGCACAAAAAATACATTCACCAGTAATTTTACTTTTCGCCGTGTCCTGAGTCGTTGCGTGGGCAGCTGCCACGCAGTTGCGTGGAGACTGCCTCCGAGCTCTGTTTCCGGTCGACTCCGCCTCCACTGCACCGGCCATAAATCCATTGGTACGCAGATTAGAAGCACCCCGCCCGCCCCGCCTCTCCCCGCCCCTCTTAAATATGATTTAGCGTCGTCGCCCGCGCGGTCGCCCACGCGCAGAAGCACCCCCCCCCCGCGCTGCACCGCCCCGCGCCCTCGCCCCTTCCGCGGCTGCAACCCGCCATGCGCTTCTAAGAACCGCTGGGCGAATGGAATACTTCCAGCTACGCAACCAAACCGTTTCTAATGGCCTATAGTTAAAAGGTACTTCTTGACGTTTTCTTATGATCTTTTTTTTTTAGTTTTTGGTAAATTTAGAATTTAGATAAAATTATGGATTAATTTTTTTTTTCGAAAGTGGATTTTTTTTTTTTTATATATATTTTCGAATACACGAAGAGCATCTGTTGAATAGATACTTATTACTAGTTGAATATGGCGTCGCCGACGCTGTTAAATGTTTTAAAAGTATTTTCATGTGTTGAAAATTTATTTTATACTTCATTTCTGTCGTGTCTAACTTTTTTCAAATATGTTATTACAGTATCTGGCATTGGACTTAGCAATGAATCGTAGTAGCTCTTAATGTTATACTTCTGTCCAAAAATTCCCAATACCCACTGGCCTTGTATATTACCTCTATAAGGGATATGAACTAGTAATATTGCAATTTCAAAATTACAATGGCCGTAAACCATACTTACAGATATAAATAATAAATATAGAATTTAGCACAGTAATACTTTTACGTTTAATTTTCTAATATAAACATAAATTGTTACCTGTAATGTGTTCTACTGCGTTATTCTCTACTCCCACAATAAGAACATTTTCAATTAGTTCGGAACATTCTGACTCAAAATCTTCTACATGAACATTGTATTCCCCTGAGTTGCTTAACACATCTATATTTTTGTTCCATATTCTTTTTATTTTTTAAAGATTTTATAACCCCACATACAGGCTGATTTGTGTTCTGAAGTCGAATGTATGCATGAATGTATGTATGTATGTATGGATGATATAATCATATTATTTAATAATAATTATGATAAGAATAAATATTTATAAGCATTATAAGTTTTGTATGTTTATGTGAATAACATGAATAAGCTTTAAGTCACATTAAATTGAAAATCGAACTTTACACTCTTAAGAAATGCAATATTATACTTACATATCTGATTTTCTTATTTATTTCATGTTGCAGAAATGCAATATTATACAATGCAATATTATACTTACATTTCTGATTTTCTTATTTATTTCATGTTTTTCAAATGCAATGTTCAAAGGCAATTTGCAAATTTATAATAAAAACACCCATGAAATATTTCAAATCATATAAATTTACAACAAATTATACCGCGTAATTTTCATTTCATTTTGCTGGCTTGTAAACACTCAGTGCCTATGATGGTTGATTGATTGATCCGGTATTACGGAACAAAGATAAAGATACTTTAGGGATAACAGCGTAATCTCTTGGAAGAAAATTATGGTTCTGTGGACTGAAAACAACCACAGAATACTGGGGTTTAATCAACGCCACCTACATTGATCTATTTAGGTGGCAATGGTTTCATTCTCCATCTACCCACGACGATCCCAGCACTAAAACACGCAAAAACACATTTTTGCAAAGTTCTTCGAATCTTCTGTCCGGATACGAAAACAAATTAACAGTTCCCCATCAGAAGAGTATGACGTCTGAAATGGCACCTCATATGTCTAGATTGATGCAGGGGAAATGGTCTTGCAGTGAGTGACGGAATCGCACATCTGAACATTCGAACCTCCGCACACTCGGAAGTTACTCAAATACTGTACAGGAATTCAAGCTTTCAAGTGTCTATTACTCTTCTCAATAATTCAAACAAACGTATCTTGGACTTGGTTTCATTAGTATTCATTCGTAAATCATATTTTAGAAAGGTAATTATTAATAATATATAATATTTATAAAAATGTAGTTTTCGTTCAAAAATATCACTTCTATTATTTGGCAAATCTAAACTTATATTTACATACAAAATTAAAAATTTAAACTTACACTTCAGTCATCACTGTTATTTGCATACTTATATTTGATTTCCAAAGAAACGTGAGTGTTCACAGATTCATTTTCTTTTTTAAAGACCTTTTGCTAATCCCTCGTAAACATTTTCAGATATTCATTTAATCCATTACAGAAGAAGAAGAAGAAGAAAGAAAGAAAGAAAGAAAGAAAGGAAGAAAAAAGATAGAAATAAAAAAAGAAATAAAAAAGAAAGAATAGTTGCCGCAAACTTCTTGAAGAGCGTTAAATGTCTTCTAACGAAAATTTCGAGTGTGCTGATAAATCTTACGTAACAAAAAACGTTCCCGATTGGGGCACACGTTCTGTACATTTAATAGAGTACACTGCCATTGAATAGCTGGCCTTTCTAGAAAAATAAATGTGTTGTTTTCTTAAAAAATCAAGCGTTAAATGATAAAACATTTCAAAAACTCTAAGCCGCTAATAAGAATAAATTCAGTATTATTGTTACAAAATTATATAAATACGTAAATAATAAAGATGAATCTATTAAAACTATAGCCAACGAAACATTTAACCAAATATAGTAGAAATCGTATGACATTAAAGATACACAAAATTGGTGGCTTGGTCGGACATAGGGTTGCTGAATGTTTGGACGTTGTCTCCTTGGAATCCCACTGTAGGCATAAATGTTTTTACCTTGTCTTTCAAATGTGTTGTATCATAAAATTTCTCTCGTTTTTGACTCCAAATTCGAGAAGTTCACATATTTGTTCGTTTGTAATCGAAATTGAGGTGTATAAGGTACCCAGTTAGGAGGGTGAAGGTAACTGGTTTTGACTGAAAAACTCTATACCAGAAACAAAAGCAAAAATTATATATAATCCTATAATTGAACGCCAAATACTTTTACACGAATGCCGTTTTCCAACTATGATTTATTGAACTCTTTTGTTCGCCTGCTCAGAGACATCAATTACAACAAATAAATGAATTCAATAGTTTTGTCAAAGAGAGAAGGTCTGGAACGGAATTTATCATACAATCTCACTAAATGTTACTTTATTTCTCCTGTGGAATCAGTTTCTGGACTCGACCTTAGTTGACTTCTAAGAAATGGACACATATTTCTTACAAGTGGTAGTTAACACAAAAACATTGAAATATGAACTATAAAAGTCTTTGATGATGAATGCCACTCTAATTTCTTATCATAGGCGAAGAGGACTTCACTTTCGAGTCCGTTTCTCTTTCCCTGATCAGGAGACAACAGTTGGACTTTCAGCAAATTATTGTAATGAGTGTTGGTAGGGTGATCCTGAGAGGTGAATTACGATGCAAGACGCGTAATTATGAATAGAATGATTCTTATGTATTAAGAAAACAATGATGTTCGTTCCTTAGATGTTAGTTCGTTCCTCAGGTGCCATATTGGCAGCGTTCCAGATATCTGTGGGGCCGGGTTCAATTCCCAATCGGAACATAAAATTTAATTGTAGTTTTCTATTGAAATCGTCTCAAGTTGTATATCTATGTAACGAAAGAAATCTCAGCTACGCCAAGTATGATTAATACTGTTTTGGGAATACAACATGCTTGCCCTAGTTCTTCCTTACACCCAGGTGTGGATATTTAAAGGAGTGTCCAGGACTGGGAAAACTATTAACCGCAAAAATCGGATTAATCCGACCTCTAAATGCTAAACAAATTCACGTACATACAGGATTTTCAGTTCGAGAACTTGACGAATAGAATTACGGCCTGATGTGATGAATAAAATTATGTTGATATTCGATTAGAAAGATGTTGTGCATCATGAGGGTCACATGGTAAACGAGAGTTGCCGAGTGTTGCTGGAACGCGACCCCTGAGGAGCGAGGCCGAGTCCAGCGCCCTCCGAGGAACAGCGGCCTCGTTAGCGGTCGCTGGCGGGATTTATCACCAGGGGGCGCGGCGACGGCAGACGCCACTGCGGAGGCGCCAACACTATTCTTCTCACCCGGAAAATTTCCTGGGGGGAAAGGCACCCGGAGCGGTGGTTCAATGCACCAACTGATGTCACTGCAGCGTCTCTGACCGGGAGGTCCTAGGTTCCCACTCCCCACGGCGGCAGGATTTTCGACACTAGCTTTTCAGCTAGGTCGAATTCAGTGGCTGTTTGGAGGAGAATTCTAGCGGCCGGTGCTCTGATCGGTAGTTTGCCGTGGTTTCTCCGATCGACACCAGACGAATGCCGGAACAGTACCCTGTCAAACAGGCCTCGGACCGCGCGCGATCTTTCCATCCTCTTCCTTGTCCTATCCTCTCCCCTTAAACATACGCACACTTACACTAACATGCACCACACTACCACATATACCTGGAGACCGGTCGGGAGCATAGAGCTAGTGGTCCCACATGTCAAGGATTGCAGATCGCAATGAGGTGACGTGTTGGTGGCTCCGTGCGTGTCGCTTGGGTGTAACAGCTGGATTAGCCCCCGTTGCTCTCTTAGCTTTGTCGTGGCAGTGCCCAACACTCATGAGTATTCAGGATGGACTTGTTACTAAAATAGTGAGCTGAGTACCAACCCGGAAAGTTGGTTGTCCTGAAATAATGAGAATGTATAACCTAGGTTTGGATAGATGTGCTTTTCACAATGTTTTCGCTTAGGCATCGTGACCCTGCATTGCCGGTTACCAGTCTATCGGTGTATTTGTATACCCACAGGGATGAAAATTAGAGCTATAACTAAGGTGCCCGCCCTAAAGAGTAAAATCTCACTGGTATTGACAAGTGTGCGGGGTAGAAGGCCACACTGGGCTTTAACAGTTCGAGACTGCCGGCTGACCGCTCGCATTCGCTGTCTCCAACCTGGGTTCCATTCCTGGGTGATCCAAGTGGAATTTATGGCGAGTAGAGTGGGTTTGCAGCACGTTTTCTCGAGACTCTGCAATCATTCAAATCATTTTGTTATCATCGCACCACCATATTTATTTGTATTTTATTTATTTTAAGTCTATCGGATCCCTTGAGGGCTAAGGTCTCCCGTGGAAGCGAGGATATGAGTTGGTACACCCATAATTTCATAACATAGAATACTTACATAAAAGAGCATTACATAACTTTATATAGATCGTGCTCTATATTACATATTATCAAAACCGCATATCAAGTGTTGCCGACACAGCTAAAAGTGAGGAGCGCAATAAATATAAATGTGGACTACAACAGTGGGGATCGTCCCGTGACGGAACTGTCAGATGGTTTACCTTCCATTGCTGGGACTGTTCTTCGAATTTCTGGCGGGACGTGTGCAATTTTTGGAGGATTTCTCGGAGACCTTCTTTTTCCACTGTTTCCCATTCCCACTTTTGTTCCATCATTGATATCGACAAGTGATACACCAATCTGTCAAAATCATTCCTGTACTCGCAATATAGCACTCAGACTAAGAACTGATGTAACGTCCTAAAAATGTACATTTTATTTCACACGATCAATATATAATGAAAATCAACTCTTCCGTAATTATAGTCTTAATGAAGGTGTATGAAGTGGCGTCTAATTGCGCAAAATTGAAACCTGGTAGTTTCATTAATTGATTGATAGATGGTTCCAGGCACGTCATCTTCCGTGGTCATTAGATAATTAGTGACGTTACTGCTTTATTGTTGGAGGTGGCGATGTCTTCTTCCTAGTTCATACGTGTAGGCGCCGACCTATTCGCCGGCTGACAGGGATCCCCCCCCTCCAAACGAAGCACCGACACAGCTGAGACAATCTCATGGCTTCCTATTACTCTCCCGACATGTGCAATAGTATTTTGTGAACATTGTTGTGTAAATGAAGGGCAAGGATAGGAATAGGAAGGAAATATCGAACACGATTCGTGACTCTTTTGTTAGGATACTGCTCCAGGATTCATCTGGAATTGAATGGACAAACCACGGCAATGGACAAACCACGGCAATGGACAAACCACGGCAATGGAAAAAAAACACGCAATGGACAAACTACGGGAATGGACAAACAAAAAAAAACAAATGGACAAACAAAAATAAAGTTCCACTTAGAGCAGCTGATGCACATAGCACAATTTATCCCATTTGAAGCACATTCTATCCATCTGTCTTCAGCATGCACCACTTTTGATCTTTATATAATTGTTCGTCCTTGGAAGGCAAATTCAAATCGCCAGTGATATCACCTGTTCATAAAAGTGGAGGGCTTTAAAGCGCATCCTTTTCCTACGCTCAGAAACAATAATTGTAAGGGGTTGGTAAGGTGGGTGAGAGGTTGAACGGGAGGTTGAATGAGCGGTGATTATTAGCCATTCCGTCAATTATTGTAGTTATTGTTTCCCATATACACACGCCTCCTCTTACCCTCCCGTCCAACCTCCCGTCCAACCTCCCGTCCAACCTCCCGTCCAACCTCCCGTCCAACCTCCCGTCCAACCTCCCGTCCAACCTCCCGTCCACCTCCCGTCCTACCTCCCGTCCAACCTCCCGTCCAACCTCCCGTCCAACCTCCCGTCCAACCTCCCGTCCAACCTCCCGCCCAACCTCCCGCCCAACCTCCCGCCCAACCTCCCGCCCAACCTCCCGCCCAACCTCCCAAACCTCCTGTCCAATGTACCGTCTAACTTCCCGTCCACCCCGCTCGTCCATGAACCCCCAAGAACTCCCGTTCATCACCCGGCATCCACCCCTGACCAACCCCAGGACAACCACTTCTCAACCCACACCGCTCCGCCTCCGCCACGCGCCTTCTGCCCGGACCCACAAATCTGCCCCCGCGCGCCCTGCGGCGATTATGGAGGCGCCGCGCCGCCTCGCCACGATTTATCGCCGGCGGCGGCGACGCTGCCCAGCGTCCCGAGTCATCGGCGCGCGGCTCCCTCGAAACCGCGGGGAGCGGCTGGGCCTCACGCCCTGCGCTGCGTTGGCTCAGCGCGGGGCAGCGCAAGCGGCGGGTGAAGACTCCCCCACGCGCGGCAGCCACCCTCAAGCCTGGAGCCCTGCGCTGCGTCGGCTCAGCGCGGGGCAGCGCAAGCGGTGGGCGAAGTCTCCCCCACGCGCGGCAGATACCCTCAGGCCTGGAGCCGTCCTCTTACTCTGATGACGTCACCTGCGTCGACGCGCGTCGATGTCTGTGCACGCGAATCATTTAACGCGCCTCGTAGGTTAACACTGCATCTAATGCAAAACGACACACGCACTGTTAAGGTCCAAGGATGTGGTAAAAGTGAAATAATCACTCCTAAGTTCTATATCTTTACAATCCATTAAGCCGTTGTCATATCTAGTTATATGTTAATATTGAAAAGAGAGAACCACACTGTGTTATCAGCTTAGCACTTAATTATTTTCTTTTTTGTTATTGAAGACGTCTCAGTTGAGTGTCTTGTCACTTTTGTTATAAACCGTCAAGTTTGTCGTATTTCCTAATTCGAAAATCTTACGCAAACGACGACGATCTTGCTCTGTGTTGCCGATTCTATTCATTCATAAACTCTACTTTTTTAAAGTGGCCTTGTTTTTGGCCTGGCACATTTGTAAACATCTGTAATTCTGTGTAACTGTTAATTCATGTTGAATCTTCTTTTTTCAGAGGCTCTGTTTTAAGCCTGACAAATTTGTGGATGGTTGTAATTCTGTATAATTCCGTAATTTCTGACTAATGTATTTTCAGATAATGTTTCCAGTCCACGATTCAGCTGAAAATAATTTTGTAATTTTGTAATGCGGTTTTATGCAGTTCCAACTGCATCATGTGGAACTATATCAATAAATGTTATAATGTTTTTTGAAATCCTGTAGACTAAAACGTTTATCTTCTTGGTGAGGTAACTATCCTTTGATTTACCTCGTGAATTACCCGAACCTGTACTGAGTTATAAAAGCTCCAATTTCTTTGTTAATGAGAGTGACGCCCTATGAATTTTATGTTAGACCCTACCCTTTCCCTTACGAACACGCGTCACATTTATTTTCCTTTACTTCCTTCTCTGTATGTTTTGGAATTTAGGAAAAGAAATAAAATAAAAACTATTTTGCCGCATCTGTGTCTGGCGACCGTAATTATTATTTATTTTCAATATAGAAAGTGGCGACTATGCCAGGATTTTCTGCATTGCCATTTTGAAAGACAACATGCAAAGCCACAATATTTCTTGGCGACATTCGCTGTTGACAAGTCGCGGCGCCTAGTGAGCGCCGAACGTTGAAAGCTAGAAAACTGGCATTATCTGACTTAGGTTGAAACTTGAACGTCTTTCTACGGTCTAAGAGCTACAACATTTCTCAAGCAAGGTGGTGTCGTATCCACGCCAGGAGCATGCTACGATCCCTAGTCGCATAGATTTTTTTTATTTGAGTATTGTATGCGATGCATTCCAGGATCCTTAAAATCAGAGGACGCAAAACGCCATGAAGGAGCAATAGCGATAAACAAACTTCGCTTCGCGTACTTTAGTAGCCGCAGGACTGGTATCTTGTATCAGTTCAAATTCTAAATACTTCAATACATTATTTTAAGAAATATGAAATTCTTGCCAACAGCGATAAGAGCACTTAAGCATTTCAAAATTTTAAATAAATTCCGGGAAAATAAATGAAGTAGTGCTTAAAATATATATTGTTTTTATGTATTGTCATTTCTTTCTTATATATCAAAAATTAAAAGTTTATCTTATAGCACATAACAAACAGTAAATAAAATTCAACAATAATATAGGTGAATATGTAAAGTATTTCATAAACATTGGTCTCTCAAATAAAAATTCTCACAACTTGGCAATATTTTATTACTATTATTAATCCTTAACCGCGAACTGATTGTGTCTAGACCGCCCTCAGAACACTTTTCCACGGCGGCGCGGGTGATGCCGTGGTGCGAAATCTGAAAGTGCTCAAATTCTATCTATGAAGAGACACAAATCTATATCTCCATTACAGTTCATGAAGCGTAAATCACTTTTGATTTTGAGGCCTCAATTGTAGTACCTTTTGCAGATCTTCCAATTATGACAGAGTCTCTCACATTTTCTGAGCAGACTCTCAGGTTCGTATTTATAAATTGTATTGTTCTCTTTACTATAGATTATTATTATTATTATTATTATTATTATTATTATTATTATTATTATTATTATTATTCACACTTTCTCGGCTTCAGCAGGAAAATCTATCACCTGTGCAATTGATGTTATAGGACTCTGCTCGGACTGCGCAGGAAGGAAATTCATCCTTACCTACATGAATGTCACGTATTTAGGAATTTTCTGGCAGTATGACATGTTTGAAGAAGAGTGGCTTTCTGAGATTCATCAAAGATATTTTTGATATCTAAATTCTCCAGATTTCTTTTAAAGTTCCTGGTGAAGACTCCTTCAACGGATATAACCATGGGGAAATGGGAGATTTCATTCAACTTCCAAATGTTTTTTTAATTCAGTTGCCAAGTTCTCATATTTTCTGAATTTTTCTGCTTCGGACATCCGCAGGTTGTGAGTCAAAGGGATTGCAACACCGATTATAGAGGCTGTTTTCTTCTCTTTGTCTATTATGAGGATGTCAGTGCGGTTATGATCAATCGTTTTATCCGTCATAATAGGCCGATCCCAGTATAAGACGTGCATCTTCGTCTCTAGCACAGCATCTGGTTCATACTTGTAGTATGCTGGAGCATTATTCCCCCACATTCCAAGTTTCATTCCTAGTTCTCGGTGAAGGAGTTTTACCACTTGGTTATGTCTGCCTAAATAGGCACTCTCTGACAAAGTACTGCACCCAGCCATTATGTGCTCGATACGATCTCCGTTATTACCACATCATCTACATTTGTCGATATCATTTGTTTTTAAAATATGTTTTTCAAAGTTTTTAGTTTTTATTACTCTATCGTGAATTGCTGCTACAAAACCTATTGTTTCCGGTTACAAGGAACCATTGCTCAACCACTTTAAGGACGCAGATTTGACGATCATAGGGTCCAAAAGAGAATTTGTAAATTTACTGTGAAGCATCATACTGCCAGATTTGTATTTCCTCCTTTAGAGTTAGTATTATAATATTCGGGCCTTGGTTACTTAAATTAAGAGGAGTGTATCCAGTGTCAGTGCTTATCACCTTCTTCATGAGGGAATCCTCAGACCTAATTATAGCGTCCCTCATTTTTTGTTCTTGGGTTCTGCTAGGTTTAAAAAATTAGTAGCCCTAGACCACCTTCTCTTCTTGGTAAATACAAACGGATCACAGAAGAGTTAGGATGTAGACATCTGAATTTTGTAAGAAGCCCTCTAGTCAGTCTATCCAGTGAATTTAGGTCCCTATCAGACCATTTTACTACACCAAAACTGTATATTATTATTATGTTATAACTGCTGTTATTATTATTATTATTATTATTATTATTATTATTATTATTATTATTATTATTATTATTATTATTATTACTATTATTATTAATATTATTATTGTTGTTGTAGTTCATAATATACTCGTATAACGTTTAGTACCAACAGTGAAGAGCCAGAACATTAACAAAGGTGGGTGAGTGTTCAATTGAAAGTCAGGGAAGCGGTTTCATTTCTTTCAGGAATAAATGCCTCGACGGGATTTTATGTTTATTATCATTATCTTAAAGTGAATGAGAATACGAATTATTCAGGAACAAAATTTGATACATGAGAGAGAAACCTAAGTTTTTAGAAATCACCAGTATCACGTTATCAACATAAACATTCGTCAAATTATAATCCATTTCATTTGTTTGAAAAACTGTGTTTGACATGACACTAAAAGTTGGTTTGAAAATGACATCTCTGTTATTGCGCAAGATTACATTTTATTAATCAATTAACAAACGAATTCTTTTCCAGGAGAAAGTGTGCGCGCTTTTTCGCTGGAATTTCGAGCTGACCTTTTGCCAGGCGCCACACGGGCGCCGTCGCGCCCAAGGCTGCAGGGGCGGCTGCGAGGAAAGCAAATGCGCCCCAACAGAAGCTCATCAAATGCTCCGGTTGCTGCGCGTATTGTCTTGAGGAATTAATCTTCTTCTGTGGAAGTCACCCAATACCTTTCACAAGGAATTCGTTCTCTTTATTTCCAGGTAACTTGACTACGAGGAACGGAGCCTATAGGCTACACCTTCTCCATCACAGGTGGATTCCGCACACCATCACCACAAGCTCTTTCACGAGTTTCTTCGAATACCTCATAACCCCGTTTTTCAGAGTCTAATTATCCCACGTACTTCTCTCTGTACTTTTCTGTTGAAATAAAACATCTCTTATTCTAATCTTAGTGTTTAATCATTTCCTCATATATAAACGACTTCCAAAATTCATCCCAAGTTTAATCTTGTACGTTTCAAGTATGTAGCCTTCATGTCACTTGTATCGGTTGTACTCAATTTTTCGCAATAAAAAGTAGTCCAATCGCAAAATTACAATCTACACCTATTAATAATCATGATCATGTGGATTACTTTATTAATTAGGAAAAAACCCAACGCCTTAATGTTTCTCTTCTTTGCGAAGCAGATGATGACACTAGTGGCTTACCTTCACCTTACACTCTAAGAAGGGTAGTAGGAGGAATAGTTAATGAAACATTCAGTAACTACAGAGCATTCAATAACTTTACAAGAGATCCAATCCGCAATCTTCGATTCCACTCACCTAGACTATGATCCAAAATCCTGCTCCTCCAATGCAGGCACAATCTACATTCACATACCAACAAGAAGAGTCTTCCTCAAATCTTAGATACCTCCCTGTTAAATAAATCGTATAGATTGCGCTTTTATTTCATAAAGCTTATGTAACGGTATGTGCTGTTGGAATAGCTTGCGCCAGAAGGATTGCTTCCTTGCATTATGTGCACATTCGTTCTCAATACGTTTATCTAACTCATTCTGACACATCACAAGCCTCTACTGTAGAATTGTCACATAGGAAAGAAATACTAATTTCCACTTATCTAGCAAACATTTGTAAAGGACGTAAATGTGAAAAAGGCAACATAATTTTTAAGGGAATTTAAGAGAAAGCGTTTAAAGAAGAAAAGAAACCATATTAATGAGCGTAGACAAAAGCTAAGGTAAGCTACGAAATTACCACAATTTTGTGCCCTTTCATGTACTGTGGTAAATATAACAAAGTTCAAATTACCCTTCATGTTGCAGACGTACACAACTTTCTGTCACTGCCAACCCTATTCTATTGACAAGTTCTCCCCATTGACACAGGCTCGGCGTCACTCTCCCTCTGCCGTGCGCCCATTTCACGGGCGGCAGGCGCCATTCAGCTGTCAAGGGAGGAAGAGAGCCCAGATAGCCCTTCTCTTTCGCAAGCTGGCGTCCGGGCGAAATGCCATTAGCTCCGGGGGCAACCCTTGCCCTTGGCGACTCCGGTTTCCTATTGGACGCCGCTTTTCAACGTCACCTGCGCGACCGGAATTTTCAGCGACACAGCGAAGCATCGCGCGGGTAGTTAATTGACTTGGCGCTCACTCGCCGCGCTGCGAGCGCCGCGCCAAACAAAAGCTCCGTGACATAATTTAGCTAATAAAATACGGCTGCCTTTGAAATCTGCTACAGGGCTTTCATCGTAGAAGCAAAGCGAGCGTGTGGTTTTGTGTTGAGGTCGGGAGCCTCCTGTTGAGGCTGACGAGCGTTTATTCTCGCCTTGAGACCTCGCGTCTTGCTCGACGGGGCTTCGCAGCCACGTGTTCCCGCAGACAATTCGATCTAGGGAAGGAAATTGCCTTCCTTCCAGAAGGAAAGACGTTCACAAGAAAATTCTTCGTCGGACGAATTGCATTGCTTGATTCGTACATGCGTTAAGTTTTAAAACAATGTTTGTGTAGTCATTTCATTTACAAGAAAACACATTCATTTGATAGTCGTGTTATATTTTTAAATGTATAAATACTTTTCGAGATTAAAAATAACTCAATTTTGCATAAATTTATGTAAATTCGTTCTTGACCATTTTACTAGTTTAATGAAAGAAGATTAACTCTAAAAACCTGGATAGTGTAATCAAATATAATCGCGAATGGTAATGTTCTCAGTCAACGGGCCCAACCGCACATTTCTCCTCTTGCTACAGTTTGCTAGAAACCTACGTTTCATGCAAAAGCCATTCACATAGAGAGGACTTTCCTTCTCTCCTTGCGCATGGAAAGTTCATCTGCATTTACTACTGCTGTTCAGAAAACATCAGGTAGTCAATGCGAAATTGGGATTGTAATCGACCAGAAACGAATTTGGTTAGTTATAAATTAGTTATATTGGTTTTCTTATGTCCTTACTTACGCGAAAAGTGATGAATTTTTTTGTGCCGAGGGTCCCTGTCGAAAAGTTAGAAGTCGATGTTTTTGGTATGGAATTGGGTGAAGTCGACTCCATTACATACACCGAATTGCCTGAGGAGACTCAGGGCATCAATGGATGTCATTGCAGTTTCTCTGATTGGGAGATGCTAAGATTTGAGTCCTGGTAGTATGCTTTTCGACATTAGTTAGCTAGATAGATTTCAGGTGCTTTTTGGTGAAAAATTCTTGTGACCGGCTGCTCTAAACGGAAGTTTTCCGTCTCCGATAAACAGAAGAACTCTAGGGGAATGTCAGATCAGTATGCAAACAAACCAGCCAATGACTTGCAACATCTTTCCTACCTCTTTCTTGTCCTAATCTCACCCCTTCCTTAAACACACACACTCATTGGCGGGAGATTGGTCGGGAGCTTAGAGCTTGTCCCGGCTGAGGCAAAGCCCTGCTGGTGGGAGATACCAGGATCGGGAAATCCGCCAGTCCGCAGTGTAGATCGGCGCCATATTTCGCCATCCAGTGGAGAGAGCACACCGCCACCTCCTATAATAAAACAGGCATTACACACTTACGGAACTAATTACTGTTGACGCGCCCGGAAAACCAAAATAATCAATTAATCAATCCTCTGTGCCGCCAACCGCATGTACAGATTCCTTGCGTGAAGTCTACCTGACAAATTTTATTGTATATGTGACGAAGAGTGACATGTGGTGAATCGGTGTCACTGTTTGCCATTCGGGCCCGAGACCAGGGTTCGATCCCAGTGCATTTTGCAACGGACGAAGGAGCTTCGATCAGAGGTTTCTGAAGGTTCCCCTTCCTCTGATTTCAGCGTTGCTTCATCATTATTTATATTTTATCTTTACGTGAAGAGAATCACCTACCCATCAAAATCATTTACTAATTTCCAAACATGGCTCCGAAGATAACGCACTGGTGTCATACCATATTGTACGACTGACACAAGGTGTAATTTTCATATGCTTTTCAGTTCTCCCTTTTCCCCCATGTTGCCAGATTTACATCAAATAATTTACGCTCTATTATCATTATTCTATTTCTTTGGTACAATACATCAAAAATAATTATATTACGCAGTTAAATTCAGAAACGCTGGATGTAATTATGCCAAAAGATAATTGTTTTAAATAAATCGTCATATTCTAGTTCAGATTATTTTTCATTATATTAGAAAAGACAAATATTCATATTTATTACAGTTAAGTTATGATTGAAAAACCATTCTTGGACAGACCCAAAATTACACATAAATCAAATGTCCCGGGGCATTTAGAAACAAATTTGAGGAGTAGAAGGCGCAAAGGGAAATGAAAAATGCAATTTCAAATAACTTTGGAAAACAATGTAATAAAATTATCATGTATCGCAGTCTTAATACATTGAACAATATTACAATAGCATGACATATTACAATTTTTTAAGTGAATAATATGTTTTGATGAATTAGTCTTTTAAGAGAACTTTGAGCTATTCCGACACGGACAAACTTCGCCAACGCTTAGAACGGCCCAGAGAAACACCTACTTGTCACACCGTCGCACTGAGTCACATCCTAGACTTTTTCCAAGAGAAGCAGTCATGAGTTTTTCTACAATTGTTCCAACAATGCGCTGTAAAAAGTAATTCGAAAGCTAAAATGAATTAGAAGCGACTGCTAAACATTACCTGCGTCAAGGGTGCTTAACACAATACTCCTCGTTCTAGTTCTATAGCTTTACTAATAAACGGTTCGTAAATGTTATTTCGTACATAAACCTATAATTATAACTCATACTCTAATTATAACTACTAAGCAAACATCGATTAACTTGATCAGATAACCGAGGTACTGTTACCAATGGCAACCACTGTTCCTCCGAGTCCCCAGTTCAAGCGTGGAAAAGGAAAACAAAATGAAGGAAAACTAGCAGCAGCTGTGTATGCGTTTCAATTTATTGCATTATTTTCATTTTCAATTAGAATTAGTTTCCTTTTTGCATTTTTTGGGATATTTGACCACATAAGTTTTTCCAGTGGATTTTAGATGTTTTGTTTATTTTATTTTCGACATAGAAACATGCAAGTGGTTATAATAGTGTTTTGTTAATAAGGCTGGTAGTGTTTGATTATGCATGAATTTCGTGTAAAGATTTTAGAGACATCTCCTTATAAACATTGCTCTTCTACGGCGGCGACTTCCACCAGAGCAAAGCGACTGCGAAGTAGTGCTCTCAGTGTGAGGGGGCGGGGAATGGAGGGGGAGGGGGAGGGGGGATTCGATTAGGCGGTGGCCGCGCGGGGCGGTCGCTCCGAGGGCGAGCGGCGTCGGCGCCCAAAGCAGCCACAGCAACCTGCGCCACACGCGGCCACCAGCTTTGCCATCCTCCTCAAAGCACACGCCCATTTTTTATATTCATTGATGGATTACTGATTCCGGGCGCGTCAACTACTGAAGTCATTAGTCAAGTGAGTGTAGTGCTTGATTTTCACCGGGAGGTGGCGGTCATCTTCCCACGCTGGATGGCGAGATCCAGCGCCGACCTACCGTCGGCTAGGGGGGTTTCCCCCTAACCAGGACTCTCCCACCAGCGGGGCACCGCCCCAGCCGGGACAAGCTCTAAGCTCCTGACCGGTCTCCCAGCATATGTGATAGTGTAGTGTAGTGCATGTTAGTGTGTGTGTAAGGGGAGAGGATAGAACAAGGAAGAGAAAGGGAAGATCGAGCGCGAACAGTGACCCGTTTGTTAGGGTACTGCTCCGGCATTCGACTGGTGTTGATCGGAGAACTTCCGATCAGAGCAGTCGACCGCAAGAATTCTCAACCAGATAGCGCATGAATGCGACCTAGCTGAAACGCTAGTTTCGAAAATCCTGCCGCCGTCGGGGCTCGAACCTAGGACCTCCCAGTCAGAGGCAGTGGCATCATTTGATGCACTGAGCCACCGCTCTCAGTCCAATATTTGTAGTAGTTTTAAAAATATGTCCCGATTTTTTCTTTATTTTACCAAGGAATGACAGAAAAATATCGGATTTGTCCCGAAGACAAGGTTTCCCGACAATCACTGTATAACTTTAATTACTACAAAAGTGCGCCAGAAGGATCATTTATGATTTTCGAGGACAAAGTTTAATAAAAAAATTTGGATATTTTTTTTAAAAAATACCGAAAATGTTGTTGAAGCATGATGTAAATTACCCCCCAAACCAAAATATCCTTTTTAAACTCGCAGGATCTTTGGTTCGTTAAGATCGAATGTTAATTTACGTAGTACGTAAGTACGGTACGTAAGTACGAAGTACGGTAAGTCGGCCAAGAAACGTATATATCGTTGGCGTGTGTGTAGGCTTTTTTAATTCAAATATCAAGCCTCTGATTGCACTTGCATTGATGGTCTTAGTACGAAGACATCAAAACCGTTAATTGCATCATATCAATTGTTAAATTAATCATCAATTTTGAGCGATAAAAACATTCAACCACAGGCGTGCGCAGTCTAAATCAAAACAAGGCAATAATATTTCGAGAACTTTTTTCTATTGAACTTTTTTAGTTACATGTGAAATATTTTCTAGTAAATGAATAAAACATACAAGTAAAATTAAAGTATATTTATAATTATTCAATTAGTAAATGTAAATTATTTAGTGTTAAATTATTACACGGTTTCTCGTTATCATGTAGTCTCCTCTCCAACTTACAAAACTTTCCAGAGTATCATATTTTAAAATCGAAAATTAGGGATTTTACATATATAAGAAATGGAAAAAAGCCTTTATTACAGAAGGCCTCGGGGCCCCTTTCAAAATATTTAGGGTGGCTACGATCTCCCTACTCTCCCCTAGACCGGGAGCGGTAGCTCAGTTCATCAACTGATGTCACTGCAGCGCCTCTGACCGGGAGGACCTAGGTTCCCACTCCCCACGGCGGCAGGATTTTCGACACTAGCTTTCCAGCTAGGTCGAATTCAGTCGCTGTCTGGAGGAGAATTCTAGTGGCCGGCTGCTCTGTTCGGTAGTTTTCCGTGGTTTCTCCGATCCACACCAGGCGAATGCCGGAGCAGAACTCTAACAAACGGACCACGGACCGCACGCGATCTTTCGTTCCTCTTCCTTGTTCTATCCTCCCCCCTTACACACACACACACACTAACACGCACAACACTACCACATATTCCGGGAGATTGGTTGGGAGCTTAGAGCTTGTCCCGGCTGGGGCGGTGCCCCGCTGGTGAGAGAGTCCTGGGTAGGGGGAAACCTCACTAGCCGACGGTAGGTCGGCGCCGGATCTCGTCATCCAGCGGGGGAAGATCACCGCCATCTCCCGAGAAGAAACACGCACTACACTAACGGGACTAATGCTCTAAGCTGTTGACGCGCCCAAAATCACCAACCAACCTGCCAACGCTCCACTAAGCACAAGCCTGTGACGCAGGGACAATGAGAAGCTGGCTAGTATGCGTGAGGGCCGCTTCAGGCTTGTGCCTAGCTCCTTCAGACTTCTCTTTGCTTTTCATTACCTTCTACCTGATGTGGTAAACAATATACTCTCCCTCAAAAAATCCCTGTGGCAGCCACTTACAAGCCACGAGTTCACGTGGTCCCCCGCACCCACACAATAATCTTTTGACTCTTCTGTCACAAAAGCTTCCCCTTGCGATGGACACCCCTGTGCAGGAGGCGGCGGGGCCGCGCTGCGAGAGGCCGAGTGCCTCCGGCAAGGAGAGCGGAGGGTGGAGGGCGGAGGGTGGAGGGCGGAGGGCGGAGGGCGGAGGGCGGAGGGCGGAGGGCGGAGGGCGGGCGGAAGTGGCGGAAGCCGCGAGGGGCTGGCTGCGGCCGGACGCCAAGGCGGAAGTGGGATGCAGGCAGCATATTGCATTTCGGGGTGTCCAAGGAATGGGATCAGATAGACAGAAACATCATTCTACAACTGTGCTTATGTTACCCCATGAGAAACGTATTTCAATCATCTAGCAATAACTTGTATCTTAGGGTGTGTTTTAAAACAAATATTAATGTGGCATGTTCCTAAAAATATTTTAAATTAAGAACACAAGTCAGCGAAGATTTTGCGGAACTAAATATTTTATGATTTTTGTAATATTTAATATGGAGTATCCTCATTTAGGATGTGATACTTACTCTGCTGTAGCACATGCAGATTTGGCAGTATATGCATTTGAACCTACCAATTTTGCAACTTTGCGAGAAAGATACGAGACAACTCTGGTTATATTTCAACATTGCTATAAAGCATTATATTCGTAATGACGACTACCTAAAAACAGGCGCTGTTCCTTACACTCCTTTACGCATAAATAATCATATGCTCTAATCTTTGCTTTGGCCGTCCCATTGACTCAGTTTGCGGCAGGACGTCAATCGTGCGACGTCGTTGTCTCGTGACATATTTCCTTACAAACGTGTCTCCTGTGCTTGCATTTTTTCTTTGAGCAAAATTGTAAACTGAGCGAGATATTTCAAGAAGAGTCTGTGTACGATAATTGATTGATTGATTATTTCGTGTTTCCGGGAGAGTCAACAGTTTTGGTCATTGGTCCCGTAAGTGTAGTACATGTGTTTTTCTATCCGGAGATGATGGTGATCTTCCCCCGCTGGATGGCGAGATCCGGCATCGACTTACCGTCGGCTAGCAGGGTTTCCCCCTAATCAGGACTCTTCCACCAGCGGGTCAAGCTCTAATCTCCCGACCGGTCTCCCGGAAAATGTGGTAGTGTAGTGCATGTTAGTGCAAGTGTGTGTGTGTAAGGGGAGAGGATAGGACAAAGAAAAGGTAGGAAAGATCGCGTGCGGTCCGTGGCCCGTTTGTTACGGTATTTCTCCGACACTCGCCTGGTGTTGATCGGAGAAACCACGGAAAACTTCCGATCAGAGCAGCCGGCCGCTAAAATTATTCTCCAGACAGCGACTGAATTCGACCTCACTGAAAAGCCTGTCGCCTAGGGTCGAAAATCCTGTCGCCGTCAGGACCCGAACCTAGGACCTCCCGATCAGAGGCGCTGCAGTGACATTAGTTGATGCACTGAGCTACCGCTTTCGGTCTGTGTATGATAAGAAATCGGTCATTGTTGAAATATTAAGTATCAGAAAATAAATATCTTCAAGCTCCAAACACGGTCAGAGAAGACAGGACTGCGGGAAATCGTCCTGCACCATGTGAATGCGTCGGCGCACACGGCCAACCTCACAATTCAGTTCCTGGAGTAAACAGAGGTTATATAATGATCACCCCATGAGATTATTTCCTGTGTCCTGCAGTCAAATTTTGCATGCGAGGAAGCAGTTTCTCAATCTCTGAAGATGCTGTTGATGCCTACAAAAGTAACATTTTAGCACTCGAGAAAAATAAGTGGAGAAATTATTTTGAAAATTATTTTACGAAAATTCAAAAATGTACAGAATGTCATGGAAAGTATTTTGAGAAAATATAGTTATCAAAATTATTTCAAGTTTTTCAGTTTTTGTGTATCTCAAAACTTTCGAAGCGACTTCCGTACTCCCGGATGGTTTTGAATGGTTTCACAGTCTTCCGTGACACATAGAAGAAGAGTTTCTTTTTAAATTTAAAATTTAAATTTAAACCCATTTAAATTACTTTAAAGCGGTACTTACGTACGGTAGTATTAAAATTTTGAAATTTAAATAATAACAATGCAGTGTTTTAACAATTTACATAATAACTGTTTGATACAAGCTTTTCATTGATGCGATCTAAAGTTTTAATCTCGCTGCGACAAAAAGCGACGAACGCCACACCCGTTCAACTTCCCTTTTTTCACAGAAATGGATTTCTCCCTAAAATCTGTTTTATTGGCAATAACTCAAAACAAATGTAATCTCATGATATTTATGATCGTCTGAGACAAGACCATATTACATCCAATTAACAGAATCAACGTTGTGATGATGGAGAGTTGCCGTTTAATATCTTTTAGATACAACAGCATGCTGTATTCGATACACGGTTCATTATAATTTTCAATAATAGTTATCATATGTCATTATAATCAGACTGTACTTCAAAACATCATTTTTGCCGCATGTATTCTGATTAGTTTCATTTAACTTCAGAATCCTGCCAGTTTATTGGTTATTGACATTTTAAATACATCTTGATTCTGTCATTGAGTGAAATTGATATCACTAATTGTAGGGATAAAATTTTATAATTGACCTCAGAATTATTTTTAGATAACTGATATAAAGGATTTGAAAAATATAGATTTTACATATATGGGTATATTATCAAAACCGATCATGAGGTAAAGAATGTGAATCAGAGAACACGATTTAACCAGTGGCGTCTCCTGCCCGGACTGAATGCATCATTGATGTTACTGTGTGGCGTAACAATGAATAAGTGGCCAAAGTGAACTACATAATGAGGTGAGGTTTCGTACACTAACCAGAGGTAACTAAGGTTGCTCAGTAAGGTCATTTGAATGGGATGTGAATCGCAAAGTCCTTCGTACAGTACACACACAGTTGTCCTATCGAATTAACGGATTCAAAAGCATCCAGAACATTTACTCAGGTTGAGAGGCTGGAATATGGCGCACAGTTAAGAGACACAGCCGAAGGATTTCATACAATTGGCTGCGCGAGCAACGCCGGGTGAGATCAGCGCTTTGGCCTTCCGGTGCTCTGCCCTTCTGTCTGCAGGCGCGCAGAGAAATGCACGACACTAGCTATGATAGACAACGTAGAGGTTGGTTGGTTAGTTAGTTATTCCGGACGCGTCAACAGCTTAGGTCATTAGTCCCGTAAGTGTAGTGCGTGTTTTTTCCTCAGGAGATGATGGTGATCTTTACTTTTTTAAGTTGAAAGTAAATAATACAAGTAGTTCTACTAATACCAATACTAGTTCTAAGGTTAGTTCTAGTAATACTTTTAGTTACCCATTCCCATCCATTTTTGTATCCATATTTCAGCAGCACAGCAATTTAAAAGGCGATCCAGTCTTACTTATCATCGCAAATCACACAGATCCTTCCTGTCACATGTTATTAACATGTCGCATCACCCGAAAATTATTGGATTCTAATTGTCGCATTGTAGCTCTGAAATTTATGGTTTTCGTACACACAACACTCATGGTGCTCGTGTGACGGTCGGCACCGTGCACCATGCTCGTGTGCCGGATACTCATGACTGACATAAAATTTTACCAGCTTGTTCAAAATCTTTCATAACCACTAAATACATTTTTTTAAAGTGCTACGAAGAATTGCAAGTAGTGATTTTGAGACAATTAGTATTGAGACCTTTCATGACCTTACTGCCTGTCGAAGCAAGGAAATCGCCGCGCGCCTCCGGTCCTGCGGCTGTTACTCGTGCGCCGCGCCGCCTCCATCAGCCTGTCTATCGGCAGGGGGTCAATTGCCTCGGAGGGCATGCAGCATGTAGGGTGACAAAAACGGGTGTGAACGCGACAGGTTTAGTTAGGCGAGAAGGTCAAACACATGCAGGAATATGCAGGAACCCATGCAGGGTGTTACCAAAATGTTACCTCGATATACGACCCGGCATGCATACACACATAATACGTACATGCATACATTTCACTTTTCGGTTAGAAACAAAATTATCACAATTATGGGGTCTAATAAAGAATGTCAAAACGTAGTGTAATATAAATGTCATCAACTGCACCTTACATAGGTTGCCTTTTCAGTTTCCTTAAAAATACCATTGTTTGAGTTAAAGTATCATTAGAACTGGCTTTGGTAGAATTATTAAGAACACGTGTCGCTCTGCACTACTAAAAAGATAACGTTTGCCATGAGTCGTGAAAGAGCGAGCACGCTAGAAATCTGCCTCCGATGGACAGAATGCTCGTGACGCCCCTGGCGCAGCCGATGCAACGGCCGCTTCGATTCACGAAAGCTCTTGAAGCAAAGCGCCTCCACTACACTACTTCTAATACTTTCTAGAATCTCAAAATTTGAATATGTGGGTTTTGAACAGTGTTCTACAAAGTGACAAAATTTCATGAGAATCTGTGTATACAGCACGGTGAGAGTTGGGTGCGAGTGAAATAACATCTTAGTCAGTTTCATATTTATAAATCTATGTTTTAAGAAAAAAGCACAATTTGTGCAACAGAACACATCACACACGAAAAGCCAGGCAACAAAGAACGATTACCGCTCGCAGGCTGTTAAGAGCGTTCTAATAACGGCGACGTGTTTCCCCCATGTCAAGTTCTGTACGTGATTAAAATTTACGGATATTAGAGGTATAACCACAATAGTAGGTTATATAAATTTACTGTGTAGAAAATTCCGCCATACATGTGTTTCGGGAATTTTTCCCCCATCATCAGTGGCTCTACAATATTGAAATCAAATCACCAAATTCCCACATGAATAACCACATAATACAATGAAGTACATAATCTGATTGAACATTGAAATTATTTAATTAGAATACTTACCCAAGTAACATGGATTTAACACATTCAGTAACCATGGTGAACTGTCCTAGCATGGCACCATTTGTCCTAAGTACCATGTACGAAGGCAGACTGAGGGAAGCTGAGGGAGAAAATAAAAGGATGGAAAAGCTAGCCAAGAAATAAATTTATTATCGCGCTGGATTTTATACGTGATTGTTCATGAAGACATATTTGGTTAGGATTTTTGTATAATTTTAAAGTTTCTAAGTTTTCCAAAATATTTAATTTGCTCCCTTTAATTTCGAAATGCAGAATTTTGAAATATATATATATATATATATATATATATATATATATATATCGCCTACTATTGTGGCTGATACCTCTTATATCCTGAAATTGGATCATGGAGTGGAAATTGGATCACGGAAATTATAGAGTACCACAAGATCTCCACAGCCACCACAGAGGTTCTGTATGTAATTAAATTTGCTAGGGGCAGTTGGTATACCTGCTTGCGCACCTACAACAAGCCGTTTTCCCTCGCACTCTTCTAAGGAGCCCATATCCGGTGGCATATGAACACGAAGATTCGCAAGTCTGGTAGCGAAAGATGGTGCTCAGGGAAGAAAATGGGGGAGTATTTTTTGGGGAGGGTATGCAGAAGTGTCAATGAGAAAGCCGTGGTGCGGCAGTCGAATCGCTTCACCAGTGGTGAAATACACACAGTTTCCACTAAACCCAACCCTCAATGACCTCGGCAACGAGAGAGGAGTGCAAAGAACGAATCTCGGGACATCGCATTCGGTGGGCAACATAATGGACAGCGCACGGAAATACCGAAAGGTAATAACGGGACAGAGATAGTTATACTTAAGGAAGAGAAAAATATACTTACGGAAACATAAAAATATTTTAAAATATTTAAGACTATGGAATGTGATACTAGACTCATGTATATTGAGCAGGCGTCAGTGGATTTAAAGTTATAACAAAATGGAAAGTCTAAATACATCTATAAAAGGCGTTGGAAGTTAGAACAAACGATGCTGTTCTTGTATTGCAAAATATTACATGGCGTGTAAGCTACCTGCGTGTCAGTTATCAACCCATCAGTTTGAAACCAACGCATTTCCTCGGTCTTTTGTGATACGGTTAAGAAACAGTAATATTCCCTAACGATGTATTAAAGGGCGCCGTAGTGTGGACTTCACGTGAGCCACGAGCGACGTTTCTTTTATAAGCTCGGAGCTGGCGTCAGCACTCGACGCAACACACACGAAGTCTGCAATAGGCTTCTATAAAAGGACATATTTGCAAGGGGAGTACAAAACGTAGGTTTCTCTTTTGAATGGTGAATCAAAAAAATGCTCAAAACATTAGAAAGCATAACATTTTCAGCTCTCATGCAGAGAAACTTGTTCTTACCTTCATCGTTTAATAAATGGAAAAAGTTTCTTTGCGGTTGGCGTTCGGAAAAATGGACTTGCCGTAATGAATGAAGCGCAAAGTCCATGTTGCCCAACAGCAAAGAAGTCACGACCATATAAAACAATTGAATACCGCAAAGCAAACTAAACCCTGGAGGGGGGCAATTAACAGGGCTTCTGCCTCGCACATTAAGAATAATCCTTTGATTTTACACTGATAATTTTCTATGAATTCGAGCTGATATGTAATGTGCTCACCTCATCTTCGGCGTACTAATTTCAAAATGCTGGACTCTTTATCGAGACGAAAATAAGTTTTTGGCAAAAATCTAAACAAAATTAATAAAGAAATCCCTTGTAATACGCGTATATTAGTTGAGAGTAAATAGTTATTTGGTTGTTGTTTCGTGTTTAAAGCTTGCCTTGTGAAATCGTGTTTGTATTTTGGAATAAAATCACATGGAAAGTTTGCTTTTCCTGGACCTGAAAGTTTGTTCATGTAAAAAGTAATACGTGACTGGTGTATGTTAAATAAGCATGCAAGTCGAACTGAACATACGGTATAAAATTGGCGACTCATTGACAAGTATATATTGTGACGGACCGGTGATTCGGTCCTATTCTACAGTAAATTTGTAAAAGGGGACAGGTATTCTTTCTTGCGAATGGATTCTGAGTGCATGCACAAACAATGAAAAAATTACTTTTAATGTAAAAACACATAGTGCTTTATTCCCAGAAGAGATGATGGATAATACAAAAACATCGTTCCATTGAATGCATAGAAGGTAAACAAAATAATGGTTTAGCATTAATGACTTTCTTACGATATTAACAAATGTGAACAATTTTCTTATTGACTACGTAAATATTGCTAATGAACACTTTCTTTCTGCCTTAACTTTACACTTCATACTGTAAATGGGAGCTCCCTTTGCATGCACTGATTCATAATCACCTCGTTCTTTTAATACTTATTCTATTTACAGACAATGTGTACCCTTCCAAAATACCCTTTCTATTCTCCACATCAAATTAGATTATTTATCATTACATGGCAAATCCCCTCATCTAATACCCCCTCTCACAATCGTCTACTCCATTTCCCAACTCACTTGATTCTTTTACCGCCTAATAATCAGTCCCTTCTAGTAACAGTCTTACTGATTTTGCTGCGTATGAAATTCCTTCGAGCTCACCAACTCCGAATGCGCCAGCGCGATGTGACGAGTCGGGGCCGTTTCGCCCGCCACGTGGCCATGGCGCTTGCCCCCGCCGCTTCTACCCGGCCGCCGGTGCAAATCCCACGCCGCAGTCGTGCTTCGCCGGGCACAGCGATGTCCACTCGCCGCCAGATCAGCAGTCGTCCTGATTTCCAGTTCTTCCAAATTCGTTTGTTAAGCCCGCCGACGCTGTATCGCTATGTTCGTTTCACTCATGCTGCCTTTGCCGTACACGTGTTTATACACTCATCACTTTCCTCGCCTCACGCCGTTTAATCTTTACTGTACATCACTTAACTCGAGTTCAATTAATAGTTCTTACTGTTTCTCATTGTCCTACGTTTCGATTTCTGCTCGATGTCTTCGGATTCCTCTCAACTGTTTTTCATCACCGCCATCATTAGCTTTCCGCACTACCGCCCGTTACTCTTCCTCTTCGACTCCACCTTCCGACTCCCGTCGTTCCCACGATACTCTCAACTGTCGAAGTCTCGTACTTCGCGTTCGTTTCGTCTCGCTTGCCGCGGGACACACTCTTGCTCGGCCGAGTCCGCCCGGAACGGCCGTCTCTACAGCGCTGTTTAAACCATGCTGGCACCCGCGTCTATGTTCAGAAACGCGGTGCGTTTCAATATATAAGCTAACTAGCTTAACATGTACAGTCTTTTATTCATCGCCAACAGAACTTCAGCGCATTCTACTTATATTCCACTTATCCATGTTTTATCTCTTTATTATAAAATACTCCCGTCTGGTTACAATACAGACACCCAATTATTTTCCCTCTGTACGAGTGCCCTCATTTCGTTCTTTATCTCAAACCGTCACATCAGTCGTTGCCGCCAAAAACTAATATCTCTTCCGCACCTCCGACTGGAAAGAAAATAAGTGGATAGCTTCACACTAACGAAGCGGAAACCGACAAACAAATAAAATAATCCCGACTTGTCGTCCAAATCAGGGCAGCCACTACAGGCGTATAAAAATTCCCCTACCGCCGTTGACTTGTCACTTCTTCACTCAGGAGGGCGAAAGAAAGAAACTTATTTTTGGGCGCCCCTCTCACTTATCGACATCACCACCCCATCACTGTTTCGCGGGGGCGGAGAGCTCGCTTGGAGTGTTAGATGGGTGGGTTTCGTCACGGAGGGACCAGACGCCGGGCGTGGTGAAACTTCGTATTCTTTAGTTCAAGGGGCTTGGCCCTGCTCTCGTTTGAGGTACACGAGAGACGCTCATTATCGTCTCCTTAACGCCCCACCCCGCCGCTGGCTTTCAAACATAGCGCGAGGGGGCGGGCCGGACCGGGCTATTCTGGACACAGGAAGATCCCATTTCACCGCGACGGCTTTAGATTTCAGCGAAGCCAAAACCAGTTCAAAAATGGATCCTCCGGGAGAGATACTTGTGTTTTACTTAAAATTATTACCTACATCATGTATTGCGGCAGTTTCATTACTTTAAAAAGTGAATGTGAATGAAGTAAAAAAATTGTTACATTTTTTCGATCAGTGATACAACCAATATTTTCAATACATGGTAGGTCTGGATCTATGCCACGTCACCCTACTTTAAAATATAGGTAGATGTCGGCTATGTATATTGATAGATATGATTAGATATATAGATAGATTGATAGATTGATCCAGTTATCGACGGGGTTTAAGAGGGTCCGGCTGGGACCAGCCCCGCGGGCTAGTCTGGAAACAGGAAGAGTCGATATCACCACTTCGAGTTCAGGTTTGAGTGAAGCGAAAGCGCATCGAGAAAGGATTCATAGGGAGAATGTCTTCGAGTAGGTTTTAACTAAAATTATCACGTTCTCCGTAATTAATTGCTGATCGTTATTTACGAAACTTGATTCAAAAGAAATAAAACTGATTTAAATATTTTCGAACATAAGTCACTGTTACTTTGCTTCTGCATGGTAATTACACTAGTGTAAACACACGAAAACCCATCACTTCACTATAAATTAGTATTGTGCGCGCCTACGTATATTAATAGAGACAGTGAGCTGTCTGTTTTAATGAACGTATCCAGAGTGTATCTTTTGGAGGTCCCATACTATTCAAAGATGCATGAAAATAAGAGCTTGCGCATGTAAGGACTTTCGGCTCATAAATCGATAGTTTATTCCTTTGCGCTTTCAGTTCTAAACTGTGCAATCCATTTCACACATTTTGCATGCAAATTCATTATTTCTTCTTCTGCGAGTGGAACTACACTATGCGGCGTCTCTCGCACCCAAGCTTCCATCTTCTTCCATCTTGCCAATCATCATCTTCGATGTGACGATCTGTCATTGTCTCTCGCACACTATCATACCACGTGAGTCTTGGCTTACCTCTCATTATGTGCATTGGCACCTGCCACCTCCAAGTTTTTAATGGCCATCTTTCCTCCGACATTCTTCTAAGATGTCCATACCATTTTAACCGTCTCCCTTCTATTGTATCCATTAATTAATTCATTACTTGAAAGAGTAAAGAACCACCACTGTTAGCAGCGAACGCAAAGGTCTTCGGCCTGAGCGACCAATGATTGGAAGATCGTACGCGCGGGAGGGCGGGCTTAGAGGCCGCACCCCCAAGCCCTCCCCCTTTGATATTCGAAAAGGCCCACAGCCTAAGGTTTATAGCAATAAGGGGCTCACAATTGTACTTGCTCCCCCTTCTTGTCTAAGCTGCGTACATCTGTGAAGGTCCTGTGATTGACTCCAGGAAGGTGTAGATCATGACATGATATATTTTTCAATACTGTGATTAATTAATTGATTTTTTCATGTTTCCGGGCGCTTCAACAGCTTTGGTCATTAGTCCCGTAAGTGTAGTGCAAGTTTTTTTCTCGGGAGATGGCGGTGATCTTCCCCAGCTGGATGGCGAGATCCGGCGCCGACCTACCGTCGGCTAGTGGGGGTTTCCCCCTCACCAGGACTCTCCCACCAGCGGGGCACCGCCCCAGCCGGGACAAGCTCAAAGCTCACGACCGGTCTCCCAGTCTATAGGAATATGTGGTAGTGTACTGCATGTTAGTGTAAGTGTGTGTGTGTGTGTGTGTGTGTGTGTGTAAGGGGAGAGAATAGAACAAGGAAGAGGAAGAGAAGATCTCGGGCGGTCCGTGGCCCGTTTGTTAGGGTACTGCTCCGGCATTCGCCTGGTATTAATGCGAGAAACCACGGAAAACTACCGATCAGAGCAGCCGGCCACTAGAATTATCCTCCAGACAGCGACTGAATTCGACCTAGCTGCAAATCTAGAGTCTAGAGTCGTAAATCCTGCCGCCGTGGAGAGTGTAACTTAGGACCTCCTGGTCAGAGGCGCTGCAGTGACATCAGTTGATGCGCTGAGCTACCGCTCCCGGTTTCAATAGCTGAGTTTGCAGCGTATACCTTAATGAAATTCGTAGCTGGATTTCTCTCTCCAGAGATTTCACTTGCACGCGAATGCCGAAAAAGCATTGTTGCATGCGTCTGGTCCTCCTGCCCCAATCTCGTTCGCTCTCCGACATGTGTCCGAATTTCGGAAAGCATCTACAAGCTGTAAGTTGTCTGAAACATATAATATGTGTTGTGGAAAAAAGAAATAACAATAAAAGCGTTTTGAGGACAGTGTATTCATTGTCCACAACAAAGACGTAGCACCTTAACCACAATAAATCAATGAAATCTGGACCAAAACTGAAATCCTCGCTTTAATTTCATAATAATTAATTAATACTACAACTAACTACATTCCACGACTTCCAGTTTTTCTTCTACATTTCTCGTCTTATCAACTAAAAGATATTGGCTGTAATATCATGTAAAAGATATTGGCATTTTTGTAATTTTGAAAGGGATAGAAGTGTTTTTCGTATTTATAATAATGTACGCTACATTCTAGAGTCTTTTATATTGTAGAGTCATTACTCTAATGTGACACCACGTTTTAGACTCAACGATATTTTATTTTAATCGCCTTCTTCAGAGGGCGAAGTCTCGTACCTTCTGATTTTGCTAATTCTTTGCCCAAAATATGTTTTTTAATTACTTGTAAACAATTCCTTTCACTGCTGCAACTTTCACTGCTGTATACGAAGTAATATCAACTTATATCGTTTGCTGTGAAATGTCCCAAATCATATATAATTTAGTATTTGCGTTAGAATTTTTGAAAATGAACATTGTATGCCTAAAATATTCTAAACACGCCAAACTGTACGAAAATTGTTAATTAAAATTGGCGAGGATAATGTTCCAAGAATCGAAAATTCATTGCTCCGAAAAAAATTGTAACTTTTTTAAATTAACGATCTTTAGAACATATATTATAGAGAATTTGTATAGTGTAAGAGTAAATATCATAAATGTTACGCACGCAGTTGGAAGTCCCTGTACGTTTGCAAAATCAAACGCGAAGGTAAAAACAAACATTAAGTCATTAACGGCCGCCGGCTGTTAATGATTTAACATTCGCCGGCATTTAAGGTACCACGTGATCTTCAAAGTATTTATTCAACTTCGAAAACACGACAAATAACATAAAGAAAGTACACAAACGAGATAAATATCACATACAAAAGTGATGTTTTCCGCATTTGTAAAGGAATTCAAATGTCATTTACTACATAAAGTTTATCTGAAACGTAAAACAGGGAAAATGTGGAAGACTAACCATCATATGTCAACATTTTCGTTAACTGGTAAACATAGTTTCAGCATTGATAATTTTGTTCACAACGATGTGGGAGAGTACGTCTGAAATCATTTTTTGGCAAACACCATCATTACAGTTGTTTGCTTTTGTTTGTTTGTTTTTTATTGTTTTTTGCGGGTAACAAGTTGAAACTTGCACCTCTCGTAATTTCTGTGGAACATACATTTTTAAATGCATGTAGAAACAAAACTACCGCCTTTCACGCATCCATGGAATCGAAATGACACGGTAGTCTGACCGTGCCTGATGCTTCGAATAATCTAATTGAATTGAAAAGGAAGATGGGCATGCAGATTGTGATGCTTATTAATATTATCGCCACCTTCTAAATTATTTCAGTAGTATACATACCTTTTGCGGCTATCACACGCAAACAACCTTTATAAATGAGATTTCTAACTAAATATAATTTCACGTAGACGTGGTGAATTGCACTTTGACTTTCAAAATACGAAAGATTTGTTTAAAAAACGCGCCTAAATATTCATCTCAAATGCAACCCGCAACACACGATCCATTAATATTTTTTTTTATCTATATCGTTAAATAACATCTAAATGAAGTGTTTTAGGGCCTTAAAAACTAAAATAAAGTTAGGGTCTTGAAAACTAAAGGTCAAAGGCCTCAATGAAACGTTCCTCACACTGTAAACTACATGATGACATCTTCAACATTCTATTTCATTTTGACTAATTCGACGCTTCTAAATTCCTCCCCAAATATTCAGAGCTTGCAGAATCTGCAACTCTATGTGAAATTAAACCAATTACTTTATATTCTAGACGATTGAATTACACAGGTGTGCCTCTCTGCTCGTTATTAACTTTAAATAAGAATAGTTTGTTTTGACAAGGGTGTATTGTCTTGTTATCAATTTTTATCAATTACAAAGAGACATATAGAACAAGTGACAGAAGATAAGAGGTTATGGAAAAAATATATTACAGGCTCAATACGTAAATGGAAAAATAGATAATAGGGTGGGGTTTAACATGCGAGAGTTCTCGCACGCGTGCGGTAATTATTCCTATAAGAATATGGTGCGAGTATTACGAAAAGTATTGCACGACATCCGGCCGGTAACACAAATAACTGACTTGGTTGGTTATAAACCGAGGCTATCAAGGCGGTGTACCAACTTCAACCACGTCCGTTATTTGGTGCATTTCGCCTAATAACGTTAATATGTATAAAGTCTTAAAATGAAACCATTATGCGTATCTCTATCAGCATATGAAAGGATCATATATCTGTCTCTGCCG
Organism: Teleogryllus occipitalis; assembly: GCA_011170035.1. Lineage (NCBI taxonomy): Eukaryota > Metazoa > Arthropoda > Insecta > Orthoptera > Gryllidae > Teleogryllus > Teleogryllus occipitalis. Next base: position 54,145 of record BLKR01002483.1, read on the forward strand.
TATGTCTTTCAATCTTTTTTTAATACTACCTTTTGCGAATAATAATAATAATAGTAATAATAATATAATAGTAATAATTATATAATAGTAATAATAATATTATAATAATAATAATACTAATAATAATAATAATAATAATAATAATAATAATAATAATAATAATAATAATAATAAAACCAAGATGACACTTAGACTAGGAAAATTCACACGTCATTTATTTATACAACTCATTTTGTTTGAGTCGTTCTTAACAGACATTCGACTATTAAACCTTAACGGATTTCGACCGTTAAGGGCGACTTTTTGCTTTTATCTTTTTATTTAGTCGAAATAACAGGATAGCATCACGAAAAGTAGATTAAGCTCCTTTGATGTTAAACGTTGATTTTAGTTGACACGCTGTGTAAAAACGCTGTATTCACACACTTTTTTGCAGGTTAAGAGAACAGAGCGCAAGAGGAGAGCGAAAGTGCTTGGAGGCGAGCCAACTAAGCCGCGGCAGCAGCGACGGCGTCGACGATTAGTGACCTCTGATAAGCTCTGCTTGCGGTCGCTAGTGGCTCCTTGGAGCTTATTTATCGCCTCGAGGCGCACAGGGCTGAAAAGGGCACGAAAGTGGAGCAGTGTCAACGCCGGTGTGAAACACGTCCACAACATGCACTTCTCTCAGACTCAATGAGGTCGAAAGTACATTGAAATAGCTCGTCCTTGATATCCATGGGAGGCCTCTGAGTCGATGTGTTTGCTGAGGAAATTTTTCTTTCTTCTCCTGTGTTTGCTACTATTATTTTTAAAGTGACGTACCTAGGATTTGGTTTGTTTTACCAGTTTTAAGAATCAATTTATTCATAGAACGCTTCTCATCATGCTACCAAAAATTGGGTTCAAGAATTCATATCTCTCTTTTTCATCATATTTGGACTCGTAAATTAATTGTTTATTGATTAAAAGTTTATCCTAGTTTCCGGCTGAGGTGGTGGTGGGAGATACCTGGTTGAGGAAACCCTACAAGCCGACTTGAAGGTCGGCGCCGTATCTCGCCATTCCGAGATCACCGCCACCTCCCGCGATAAAAAGCATACACTACACATACGGGACTCGTAACATTAGCTGTTGACGCGTCCAGGAACACTAAACAATCAATCATTCACCTGTTTGTTTTCGATTTTGAAGAAAATTTGTTGATTTTTTCGATAAGTGTTTATTCTATATTGCTTTAGAGTGTGTATGGCCAACGTTCTTCTTCTCTTCTGAATTCATATTTTGAAAATACACGTCTACCATCACAAAAGTGGATGTTGTGGCAATATTCATTCAAAAGGTTCAAAAGTTATATATAAATGGATATATTTTTTATTTCAGATGATGGGACGAAGGAACTTGACACATGATTGTGATGCAATATTGCCTGATTTAGAAAATTATTATATTAAAGACCCGGTAGAGAGATACGAATGAAATTTCGGAACACAACCTACCGAGGGTGAAATGTCTTCAGAGGGTAGCAGTTATCCCAATAATGATTGTAATGCAACTGCCTCGTGCAAATTGGTGAAATGGATTAAAATGTCTTTCTTGCAAATGACAGTGTTTCGGGCAGTGTTTTGGATAAAGAAAAGTGTACTGGACTCAGAAACCGAAAACCTTAATGTTTCATTATCAGGGGTATTTTAGAGAGAATTTCAACTAGTTGGCTGATTTTTGTAGTGACCACCATTATTTTCATCCATATAATACATATTCGCGACTGAGCCCCACTGGAAAGAAGATAAACATATTTTTTGGCGTGCATGGTACTCCGGAGGTTATAAAATATTAACGCTTAAAAATTGTATGGAACAGACGATTTGAAAGAAAATTGAACCCAAGGCAAGTATTATTTCAAGAGATAGATTTTAAGAGTTAATTTGCACGTTGGTGAGCAATTAGTTGATTCTGGTGCCACCAAACATTAATTCATATTGCCCTTGTGTTTTGTTTCCTTTGCAGTACTCAATTGTTTTACATTTCAATGACTTTTTTGTGTTTCGCGTACGGAAATAGTAGTTTGTAAACGCAATTAGTTTATAAATGTTAAGCTTTATTGCATGAGTAAATGTTTTGAAAACGAGCGACGTCAAGAGCGAGTTTTCAAATTTGTACGAATGAAATAAAGCAATATTATAAACGAGATGCATAAGCATTTCTTTTAACAGCATTATAAATTTATAAAAGAATCAAACTTCCTTTTGCTATACAATGTTCTTGTGAGTCTGGGGTGTTTGACATCTGTGCTAGAAAACTCTGACCGGCTATCACCCCAAGATTCTCTCGCTGCATTTGACTGAATGTGTAATGACTCAATCATTTGTGCTGTAAAATGGCCGATTATGAACGATTTCTTGTAACAGAAAAGATCGTTTATAATACTGAAATACAAAAACCTACTTTTCCATACGCGTAACACAAAGTAACACGTTTCAAACAATAAAGAGTAAAGGCATTTCCACACATGACTGCTGAAATGATACGGTTTTAATGAAGTAGTGTGATTGTTAATTAGTTGTTTTTATTTAGAGCGCCTCTTTTCATCCATTTACATTCCTGCGAAAATTTACATTTGTTGGTTCTCTCTGAATCAACGATGAGAGCACAGCAGAACAAATTTGCTAGCGGCTATGACGTATTAATAACACAGGCACACAAAAGAAAGAAGTTGTCAGGCCCAAAAACTTGGCACATGTTTCTCTATGTATTTCGATGTGCTTAATCCGAATCTGAAGACACAAGTGCTCCATAAGCCTCTAATTGTTTTAAATTGCAAAACCAAAGAAACATTCCGACATTGAATTTTTTTTCAGGGGTTGTTATGAGACCCAATGACTTGACACATGTTTCGCTATGTATTTTCTAAATCTAAAGCCAGAATTGCGGCACCACCTCCAATTTTTTTTAATTGCGAAAAACCCTTCAAATTGTGGATTGTAAATTTGTGAGGGGCTTTTGCGATTTAAAAAAACTGGAGGGTTTGGCACAATTCTGGCTTCAGTTTCGGATTCAGCGCATTGAAAAACAGAAAAATGTTAGAGAAACATATAGAATGTGTCATGCATGCCTTTGGGTCTGACAATGTTTTTTTGTCTGCCTGTGTAACTACTTCGTTCTTTTTTAGTTGACTTGTGCGCGTATATCTTATCTCTTTCTTACGTACTCACTCTACTGAATCAAGTACGATGCAAATTCTAGGCGATTATAAGTACAAAGGAAACAGTTTTATGTTTTCGCTTGGATAAGAAATACATTTATCAATTAATTTCATTAACACAAACGATCACAAAATTAGTATTCATGTCCCTATAGAACCCACCCACTAGAACAGGTCCAAACAAGAAAGCAAACATTCTAGAGATAATCATTACAAAAGGCATAACCACACCGATCTACCAGGAAGTAGTATCAGATTTAGCTTCGAACCATTCTCCCATCATCATATCGTTGGGAAGACACACACACTCTTTAAAAAAATTATCGAAATAAATCAATGGTAAAATCAACTAGAATCATTTCCGTGACTTAATAACCAGCAGTTTGACATATTCATAACACGATATTTGTCGAAGACATAGATATTGAATTAAATAGATTCACAAACTTCATGTAACAATCATTAAAATACGCGCTTATTTCCGTCTATCAGTCACACAGAAAGTCAAATACAACACTGCATAAAGAACTTCTTGAACTGTAATTAAAAAGAAAAGACGAATTGGACATATTTTGCAATCCAATGGAAATAAAAACAATAAATGTGAAGTAAACCACATCTCAAAAATTGTCAAACAAAAAATAGATGAATTTAGATTTTCAAATTTTCATAAATTTCTAAGCCTCCTTCAGCCTAATATCAGACCATTATGGAAAACAATCAAAAGCAACACAAAAGAACAAACAGAGCTACAGCTTTTACAGAATAATGGTAAGATAATACACTCAGACGCTAAAAAGCGCGAAGGCTTTAGCAAAGTATCTAGAAAGAGCCTTTATCCCAAACCCAATACAATATTCTATTTTCAATTCGGAAGTAGAGGAGTACATAAAACTATCTATGTGCACTGTCCCAATGAAGATAAAATTCATTTCACCTTCAGAAGTGGCAAATATCATTAAACTTTCCAAGACTAGAAAAACATCAGGGTATGACAATGTCACTAACAAAGCAGTAAAAGAACATCCTCGACAGTCAATTGCAATAATAATAGCAATATTTAATGTATCGCTACGAATAGGATACTATCCTTCATGGAAACGGACTGTTATACTTTAATTCTGCAAACCAGGCAAGAGGCTCCGAACGTCAAAGCAATTATAGACCTATTTTCCTTCTACTTTCTTCAGCAAAACTGTTGGAAAAAATTGTTGTAAATAGGCTCCAAGCATATCTTACGAGAATTAATACAATTCCAACACTCAATTCGGTTTTAGACCTAATCATGCAACTATCCATCAACTGTTGCAACTTGTCGTGCACATAGTAATCGGTTTTAACGATAAAAAACATACAATAGCTCTCTTTTTAGACATTTTGCAGACTTTTGACCGAATTTGACACAATGAACTAATGTACAAAACTACGAGAAATTAGAACACCTGATTATCTACAGAAGCTAATTCGAAGCTTTCTTGCAGAAGATATTTTCAGGTAAAAATAAATGATGCTATGTCAACTTTACCCAATTCTCGCAGGCGTCTCACAAATCAACCGAGAACTTCAAATACCTCTCCTCTCAGAATTCATCTCACAAACCTCTCAAAAATATTACTCTCTCCTCCCAGCATGTCCCAACACTCCATTATTCAATCTCGGTCAAAACGCTCATTATCCTTCACGCGTTAGATCCAGATTCCCAAAAGAAGTGCAGGGGAAGGGAGGGTAGTGCAGTGTAGTGCAGCGCAGTGAAATGAAGTGAAGTGGAGTGAAGTGTTAGAAATCTATAAATCAACTTACAGATAACTCAAAATTAATCTCTAATTCTAATTGTAATTATATTTGTAAATATTCGTAATAGTTTTGTAATTGTACATCTAGTTGTAATAATGTTTGCCACCGAGCATCAGCTCAAAGCGAACTTTAATAAATATATTTATCTATTTATCTAAGTCTTTCGCTCACCCTAATTCATAAAAACCATTCATCACAATTTTCCACTATCCCCCCCCCCCCCCAACTTGTAAACAATAAATGCAAACTTCCCTTAGACAAGTAAATCAAATATGAAATTTTAAAAATAGTGAAAGGATATACCGAGCCCACATTTGCCTGAGGACGGCCAAGTAAATTCATTGTATGTAACAATGTATCCGTCAAAATCCCCCAAAGACGAAAGTCGAACGGAAATGAAATAAAAAAAATATAAAATTTTACCAATAACCTTACAATAACCTTAATCAATGAACATAATTCTCTTTAATACTTAAAAATAATGAAAAATAAAGCAAAGTTTTTTTCCACTTACCATCATCAAACATCACCTTGTGACGAGAAAAAAATAATTCATAGCTGACTTCAACACATACCCCGACAATCTGCCTTCCTGCTCCAACGCGTCAGGAAGCTGATCCCTTTAATGTACTCCTCGCCACAAGGTTTCTACACTTCTCTGCTCCAAATGGCAATTGTTCCGCGCAGTTAATACTACAGGGATCTGCTAAATGCGCAGTTTCAGATCCGCAAAGCCAATAACTATTAGATTAAATATTCCTCAGGGGCTTATAAGGATAAACATTTTCTGACTGCTTGTGAGTATCCAACAATCCAGATAATCTTCATTATAAATTCAAGACAATCAGGGCGCACACAGGGGGAAGGAGTCTCAAGAAGTTTTGGCCCATCCCAGAAGCTAATGATACACATTCAAAAGTTTAGTAGTAGAAGTATTCATAATAGTTTACGAATACTATGTTCTAACGAGACATTTGAACGAACATTTTCGTTCAAATGTCTCGAGCCGTTTTTAAGAAAATATTGTTTAAGCGTTACTGTAAATGTGATATTTGAAGGTCTTTTTCAGAAAAAACTTTCGAGTTTTCGAAATCTTCTTTGGAAGTCATTTGAAGCACTTCCACTCACAACTGTAATTATGTATATAAACCGCTGTAAATACGCATTTTTACGGCGTGAAAGATATTTTTAAAAAATGGGCATTTGTATAATACAAAAAAAAATAATCCACCAAAATGAATTTTATATAAGCTTAAACAGTTCAACGGAGAATTTAAACAGCCTTAAACAGTTCGTACAGATACTGCATTTGTACGAGAACTGTGAAGGAACAATTTGGTGCCATTTCTGAGAAAATTTTGAAAATGTCCTAGGGGCTTCATGTAAAGACCCCTAAAAATTAATGGTTTTCAAAATCGCAGAGCATGAAGTGAGGTCAGATTGATAGTTATTTAGTTTGAAGAAAGCTTTTGCACGAAATATACGCAACTTTAAAAAAATTCACATTTCCCAAAAACGACTTCTTTTTTCTTTAAAGTTTCTTCTCGTATATATCAAACGACCGTAAAATATCGTTCTAGACCAATTTTTGACGAACTCCTCATATTTTCGAAAACTCCAAAATGTTAACACTTCTTAACTACAAATTTAAATATAACAGCCTTAAACATGTGCGTTACAAAAAATTAGATTTTTAGAAAGGTAATGTGCAATGTTTTAAGAGAACGAGTAGGATTTGTATAATTTATGTCGGAAATTCATGCTATATCTAAAAAATTATTTTCTCGAAGACGCACAGAATTTTTTCATTAATTTTTTTCTTCGTATGTAACAACGAGAGGTAAAATATATGGTGCTAGTCACATGGTCAAATTTTCATATTTTTGAAAATTTCAAAAATTGCTAGTTGGAAATATTGAGTTGAGTTCATAGGATTTCGATCCTTAGGACGCTTCTGAAGCGTTGTGGTATGGGTGGTGGCGAGTTAACTCGAGGGATCTGAGTTTTGGTGCAGTCCTTTGCTGGTTGATGGCATTTTTATGTAGTGGTAAAATACAGCGGAGCACTTAGAAATAATGCAGTAGAGTAATAGCTATTGTTGCACTGCTAGTTTATTTTCACCTTCCTTTTAGTGTATTTACAAAGTGAAAAAATGAAATGTAAACTTCAGTAATGAAGCGATACTAACCGAAATTTTTAAATTTATATAAATAAATAAATAAATAAATGTCTTTATTGGCGGCGAGGCTCAGGCTATTTAGCCTGCTCTTCCGCCTGACCACTTTCAGAATTTATATTACAATAGTACATAATAAAGGAAGTCATTCAATGAAAAATACGCACGCAATTTGGATGAAGATTTTCACATGGATGACAGGAGTGAAAGCGAGAGAGGACGAGCTTGATAGGAAATCGGGAAAGAATCGGGATGAATGCAACGGTAGAGAGAAAGGAAAGAAAAAAGAAAGAAAAGGAGAAAGAGAACCAGTGAAATGTTAATAAGTTATGTTAATTGGTTCATTGAGGTTTTGAAGAAGCTAAAATTGCGTACGTATTTTTGAATTACCCCAAGAAAAACTAGAAAGGGAGGGAATCTCGTCAGCATACAAGCGAAGACACATCAAGTCAAGAGTTCAAGCCCTGAGAGAAACTGAAAGCATTAAGAGATAATGGTAACTGATTTTGCGTATATTTCATAATATTAACAATTATTATTATATGATTAAGTGTCGTAAAACTATTTGGTTCTTAAATAAAGTTAAAGAAAATAAAAATGTGGATATAATCAATTCATTTTTAGGAAATATTAACAGTTAAAATATTCCACAAACTAGAAAATTGGAAAATTTTAAGAATTTAGGAAATTTTTACCGTTTAGAGTATTCCCAAGACCCGAAAACCCGACCCAACATCTCTCACTTGTAAGCCAACGATTTATTCTACCTTTATTATACACATTACAGTTCTTGTTAATATTTTACAAAATGCGAACCGCACAAATATATTCTCGAATGGAAATATATTCTCTCTGATGGAATCCTTTTCACCTATGTACTCAAAACCGAACATAGCATATCCTTTAGAATCAATCTGTGTAACAGAAGGAACTCTATTAAACAGTGAGCACAAGCAGCAAACAGCTCCATCTCGCGTGGGTCGCTATTGCCCGTCTGCCCCCACACGCTCACTCTCCCCTCGGCACCTCCCGTTTCTCTTTCTTTCCTTTTCTCCCCCGTCAGTTCGGCCATAGACTAAAGACATATAATCCTTTACGCTATGGTTCGGCGCAGTTGCAGAATTCACAAGACCTTCCCGCCGAGGTATGTCGATTATGACCGGGTGGGTTATGGCAGAACGCACGGGGAGCGGTAGCTCAGTGCATCAACTGATGTCACTGGAGCGTCTCTGACCGGGAGGTCCTAGGTTCCCACTCCCCACGGCGGCAGAATTATCGACACTAGCTTTTCAGCTCGGTCGAATTCAGTCGCTGTCTGGAGGAGAATTCTAGCGTCCGGCTGTTCCGATCGGTAGTTTTCCGTGGTTTCTCCAATCAGCACCAGGAGAATGACGGAGCAAGCGGGCCACGGACCGCGCGCGATCTTTCCTTCCTCTTCCTTGTCCTATCCTCTCCCCTTACACGCACACACACTTACACTAACATGCAGTACACTAGCACACATTCCGGGAGACCGGTCGGAAGCTTAGAGCTTGTCCCGGGTGGGGCGGTGCCCAGCTGGTGGGAGAGTTCTGGTCAGAGGGAAACCCCACTAGCGGACGGTAGGTCGGCGCCGAATCTCGCCATCCAGCGGGGCAAGATCAGAGTTATCTCCCGAGAAAAAAGCACGCACTACACTTACGGGACTAATGACCAAAGTCGTTGATGCGCCCGGAAACGCGAAAAATTTAATCAATGAAGACAGAACATACTCCCCAACATCGCCTCAGACCAGGATGGAAAAATGACGATGGAAAGAAATTGAAAGATGGCACTCACTCCATCACCCGTTGAGAAGGTGCTGATCCGCCATTCATGTGAAAGAAATCAGGGAAAGCAGGAAAACTGCTTCTCACAGCAGTCACCCTCCAAGTATGATTTCGGAAGGCGCCACAATCTCCGACGTCACAACACATTAAATAAATTTCAAACGCTTTGTCGGAATCGAGCCCGCCACCTCCCAACCTCGTGAGGCGATGCCTGGAAGTGGGCCGCCGCCCGCGCGGGTGTGCTCCCCCCCCCCTGCGGAGCACAAAGGGAGGCGACGCGACCCGTGCCTGTGCTGCGGATGTTGGGGGAGTCGTAACACGCGAAGTGGCCCAGCGGCCTCCGGCGTTCCGCCACGTTTCTCTAGCCCCTCCAGACCCCGACGCGCCCTCACATCAAACCCGTAATGGTGGACGATAATGAAGCAGTGGCTAAGAAACGATGGAAGGGAAGGAAACAGTAAATAACAATAATAATAATTTTATTCCTTAGCAGTGGACAGTTATCCACTTTCAAGAAACTGCAATAATCTTAAAACAATATTATTGAATGTTGAAGGCAAACAGTACCAATACATAAATTATTAATATAACATTATTAATTACATATAACTATACGTACTAGATTATAAATAATACAAAATAATGTGCTATGTATACTTCCACTTTTCTTCTCCAATATGAGCACCTTGTTATATTGCCAGAGGCGGTGTCAAATAGCCGCATATTTTGTAAATGATGATATTTCAAAATATTCAAAAATTAATATATTTCTCATTCAAATTTGTTAATGAAATAGTGTTCTATGTTTAATTTGGGTCAAATGCTTTTTTCTTTGTCGATTAAATTAAACAAAGTGTTATTGTTAATGTATTAAATACATTTTTGTTTACAAACCAAAAAATAATTGTTTCAGTGTGTAAAATGTGATACGGCGTAAGGAGTCATTTGGCGACAGCAACAGACATTTTAATGATGAAAAATAAATGTGTGTTCAATAAAACGCATTATTAAATGTTTAATAAAATTTAATAAATAATTGAAATAAATGAGTTACTACGTTTATGAGCTTCGCTTTTCATGGGAAAATGTATGTGACTTTAATTTAAGCATTAATAATTTGAAAACAATCTTTCGAAAATCAAATTAAATAATGTAAATCAAAGTGAGTTTCAGAAATGACTGATTGAAGACAGTGTTATGAAACTTTAGACGCAATATAAGAAGCATCGGAGTTGATGTTGAGAGATAAGAGTCCATCAATAAAAGACGGCCATAATCTTAAAGTAATGGTGAGTGGAAGGTGAGTGGGGTTATTTAATCCATATGCACAAGAGGGGAATGTTGTCGGATTGGCAACATGGTTTATAAATTGAAATTCTTAAAACAAATGTATTAAAAACGTCTAGATTATTTTTTTAAACTTTGACACAGAAAATGCGAAATTCCCTACAATTCGAAACAAAAAGATCATCGTCGTGCCCATTGCCATAGTTCATGAAATGGAATTTTGACGTTTTAGTGTGTTTCTTAAAATAAACATCGATAGCTTTCGATACTTTACGATTAGAAAACTCTATTTTATTTTCTTCAAATAAACTTTCTGTTACTACGAACAATTTTTAAAATATAAAAGATGCATTTACTCCATTGATTATTTTACCATAAATCCCAAAAAATGAAAAACATGGATGAAAGCATGATTAGAAACGTCTGTTCCCAGAGATGTTTCTATTTTCGACCCTGCTGGACATATTTTTTTCTGAAATGTTGCAGCTGTCATTAATGGGCGACCTCTACACTGCAATTTTGAGGGAGGGTCTGCGGGCCAACCAGAAATTCCGCGGGCACAAACAACCAACTGGGAGCTCGGGGTGGAGTTTGCGCCATCTGGCGCGCGTGGCGCGACGCGGCTACGAGACGCAGAGCACACAATGCCTGGGAAGTCGTAATTGACGCAAGTTTCCTGCCGACGGCTCGGAGACACTGAATGAGGCGGCTGTGGGCAGAAGTGCCGCCTGCTGGAAACCCCTTTGTTGTCGGCAGGGTCTGCGATCGTACACGTGTCCGCTTCCGCAGCCTCCACGGAGATGCCACTCGCGATTGTTTTGTGTCAGTTCCTCTTAACCAATCTAGGGAGGTCAACGGCGAACCCCAGCGTAATGTTCTTACTTCCATCTTTGTTTAGGTAAGAAATGACTGCTTCGTTGTTTTGAGCTTCGCTCCTCGGCTGGCTCATGAACAGCATGCTAGGTTTCTGTGGGGCGGTCCCGTGTTCCCGGCGGACCAAAAATGAAGCTGTTGCTGTCTATTACGAATCCTTTCAGTTTCTGTTGGCGTGTGACGAAAGAAAGCTTATGCAGGAAAAGAAGGTAGATAAGGTGATGGGAATACGTCGTGCTCGCCACATCTCTCCTTTTCCGAGGAGAGGATAAGAAATAAAAATGGAGCCCAGGTCTGAGAACAACGCTAGTTGGCGAAAGCCGGATTATTCTGGCCCTGTTCCTGTTCATTGGCTTGACAACCCGCTACGGGCCTTGGCCGACCAGCGGCGACCCAGCCTCTCGGCAGGGTACATGGGGTAAGGGGTTCGCTTAGTTAGCACGAAGATATCCCTTCACCGTATATACTTCTCTTCATAACCGTGACGCATTAAGGTTCAATTTCAGCACTTTTTATTAAATACCTCAGTCCCACTTTATGGTTTCCTGGAGGTGTGATTAGATACGAGAAGCTTTCATTTAAATGCAATGTCCTCGTAATTGCTTTTAAACCTAACTGACACCGCTAACTTTGCTAGTAAAATATTAATTTTTAAGTTATGTATTAAACGTCGCCAAGGGATTGTATTTGTCAAGCGATTTTCAATCCGTTTTAGTGAGTTTTTACACGGTCGATATTTGTAAAGCTTTGAAATAGTTCACAGTGATCTCCACATTCCCTAAAATAAGGAGGGTCACTTCAACAGTGATGGATGTGTGTTAAAAAACATTTCCCCTTTGGGTATTTTCTAAAAGAACATTTAAGCAAAATCTTTTCTCCAACCGAAATTCATATTCACCACCAGACGTTTCTTTAAATTTCTGCATTGAAAATTGTAACTTACATACGAAATGTAATTTAACTTTGCTCAAGATTCAAGTCACCTGTTTTTCAACATTTTAAAGAAAAAAATCTATTCCAAATCTACTGAGTTTATTTCCTTTTCCAACTTAATTGAAATCAATAAGAATAGTTATTTCTCTAGTTATGTCTCTCAATATTTTGAATATTGGGCACAAATTATATATATGGGCACAAAAATTATAATTAACACTGGTACGAAGAAAACTGAAGAAATTTTGACAAATGGAGGACTCAAACAAGGATGTAGTTTATCTCCAACGCTATTTAATATTTATGTAGATGATCTTATTAAAAAATGGAAATGTATGGTGGGTCCTGGAATCCAGTTAAAGAAGAACAAACATCTAAATGTTATTCTTTATGCAGATGACATAACAATACTGCAAGAAAGTGAAGACGAATTACAAAAAGCCGTATACAAACTACATCTACTGGGAGGGCTCGAATATAATCTCCGGATATCAAAAAAGAAAACAAAGGTTATGGCCCATTATGGTAAACACCCCGTTCGCTTAAAAATAGTAATTGACGATACAGTAATCGAACAGATTTCTAATTTCAATTATCTTGGTTGCGAGATCAGTTATGACAGAGATAAAGACATAGAGAATAAGACCAATAAATTTCAATCACTATGTGGCATAATAAACCGAACACTTCAGAACAAAACAAGGAAAGACACCAAAATAAAATTTTATAAAACAATGGCTGCTCCAGTTCTCATGTATGGAAGTGAATCGTGGATAGCAAAAGAGAGAGATAAAAGTAAAATCCAAGCAGCGGAAATGAGATTTCTCAGGAAAGTTAAAGGCTGCATAAAACAAGATCACATAAGAAACGAAGATATCCGTAAAGAACTGGATATATATAATATAAATGAAAAGATAGAGGAATACAGAGAATCATGGAGACGTCACATTGGAAGAATGGGTGAAGAAAGAATTCCACGCTTAGTGATGCAATACCGACCGAAGGGTAGGAGAGATGTCGGGAGGCCCAGAAAGAGATGGAGCTGAAGTGCAAGTGAAGACGGAACAGGCATTCATGCCTAATCCCTGAAAGGAATAATAAAGTAATTGTACAGCAGCATTTTTACTTTCCCACATACGCATATTTCAATATGTGTAAAGTACCTTGGAATATTTCTTGTATGATGTAATAAGAAATTAGTGGTTCTATAACACATTTTATCACATTTGTGATATACCAAAATGAACAATTTTTAGTAGGGAAATGTTATTTTATATGACACAGAATATAAGAATGTCAGATTCCTCGCCACTCCGTATGAATGGCAGATTGAATAATTGGTTGTAGAGTACGTAGCAACAATTATGAACTTCGAACCCCAATTAACTGAGCTAGCACAAAAATTTTGGAATGAGAGAGATTTAAATTACGTAGGAATCATTCGGCTTCAAATGTAACCTTTTCCTGGCGCTCAAATCCCATTTATCAGTAATAATTGTGTTTCAAAATGTCGCTCCAAGTAGGACTTCTTCTTAAATAGAAATACGGAACTTGTTTCAAATTAGCAGTCAACGTCGGACGTTTCACATTATTTCTAAATTTGCAATTTCCGAAAATTCAGGGTGTTCAACGAAAACGAGACCAACGTGATTATTTTAAGCGTCCTCTGGTTCCTCGGTGGAAAAAATTTAAGAAAATATTTGGAGCGAATTTTGAGAAATTTCTTTTTATAAATTGCCTGAATTTCAAACACAAATTACGCAAATTAATGAACTAGGTTTTATGAAGAACTTGCTAATAACCTTTTTTAAAGACCTAATTTTTTTAGAACAGACTAAGGCAAAAATCTCATCTTCAACTTTGTAGTTTTACCATGTCAACCTTTTGTCATTTTCGATAATACAGAGAGTTCGATGGAAATGAGACTAGCGGCAATTTTTTATCGTCCTTTGATACATACGAGGAGATAATTTAAAGAAAAAATACGAGCCTCTTTTCCGTTACAATGTTTAAAAAAATAAAAATTGCCTTTCACGCAAATTACGCTAAAACACCCCTATTTTGGAAAATCTACCTGACCTTATTCGAAAATCCCTCTTTAAAGAACAGATCATAAGGTAATAAATTTCTTATCACCAATATTTGGGAGTCATATTTTAGAAGATATTGAAAAAGTTGAGGTTTTATGTAAGTACCCCCAAAACTCAAAATATCTTTTTCAAACACACAGGGCCTTGAGTTCATTTAAATCGATGGGCCAATCTCAATTTGGACCCAATCGGCTGAACAGTTTCGGCGTTTGCTTGGACGGACATTTTGCAGTCAATGGATTTTTCGGTATCAAAGAGCCACAAACCATGAATTCTCACTACATAATGTGTTAGAGGAAGTAATTTACTGTACATAGAAATAAGATTTATATTTTTTTCATTGCCAGGGCCCGGCACTAAATTTTTCTGACAAAAATTAATTCGCCGTTTTCCGTTACACGATTACAATACTTTATCTTCTTTCGAAGTAAAGAAGATAAAGTAAAAACTGATATATGCTGGGTCAGTTACAATTTACTAAATAAGTGCACAAAACTACTGAAATTTGGGAACCTTCAGTACCTGACAATTTTTGAACCCTGGAGACAGTATACATAATTTGGTTAAAGGCTATTAAATTTATTTGTGCCAAGAAAGTTTTAACTAATTCATCAGTCAGCCTGTTTCTCTCTGGAGTCCACTGAACTTTTGTAAGATTAAAATCTCTTCAGATTTGGGTTGTGGACAGGTCTCAAATTGTCAAAATCTTCTGTGTCTTTGGTAGCAATGTTTCATCTCGATTCAGAACTCTTGCTTTGCAGCGCCTGGATGGTGAATTTAATGAATTTTTATTTTACAACTTTGTAAATACAACAGAAACAGTATACATGTAAATAATGTATACACTACATACTAAGAATATAATACAAACTGAGCCCTTTCCTATATTTATCAAACAGAGTGATCCTTTCTGCTTTGCCCTTTAATAACCACCTCACCTTACCCTGAATATTCCACATTACCCACATTCTTCCTTCTTCGAAAACAAGACATCTCTAGAGTATGTTCCCAATCTTCCTCTTCTAACTCGCAGATCCTGCTTTTCCTCCTCACTAAGCCAATATTTACTCGCTCTCAGTTCATTACCTAACCTGTATCTTGCCATTCTGATTCTGTCTTTCCTTACATTTAGCTTTTAAATAGCTGGGAATATCATCCATCTGAATAATTTTAAACCATTTACTAAAATTTGAATTTATTATGTATTCGTAATCTTCCTGTAAAATATGATCCTTATCTCTTTGAATCTATTGTTTACTTAAGTCTTTTCTTTCACTTAACCTTGACACTTCCGATGAATAACATTTATTGTTCCACACACTTACCCTTTTCCAATCAAATTTCTCAGTCTCCACGTTTTCATCTATTCCCCGAACAACTTGCTTTAATAACTCATTAACCTTCCCTCTTCTAATCGTTTTCTCAAACTTACATGCCATTTTGCCCATCTCTTTTCTCATTTTTTGCCTCTGTCTCCCATCTTATCATGTAACCAGATGTGCAATAGTCTGTTCCTATCATCCGTCTTAAAAATATTTCATGTGTTGCTTCTTGTTTCCTTTTTTCCTTGCATCCCCAAATTTCTGCTCCCCACCTCAAAATAGAAGCAACAATGCTGTCACATCCTCATACCCTTTGCCCAAAAATCCCTGTACCTTCTCATAATTATACCCCACACTTCTTTTATAGTCACCATCTCCTTATTTTCTATTATAGTAGCCTCCTCCCTTGATAAGCCAAAATTCTAAATATTTATGGTCTTTCACCATTTCTAACGTACTTGCTTTCCATATAATTTTCTCACATTTACTCTTCTTTCTGCCCTTTTAAAACTCCATCTCTTTGGTCTTCTCCGTATTTAATTCAAGTTCTCTATTCTCTAAACATGTTTCTAATCTCCTCATCATCTGATTCAAGTCCTTGTTATATCAGCTAATAATACATCAGCGTAAGATAAAGACAATTTTTCATTTACTAATCAATAACCCACCAACCTGGCTCTTCCTTGACTAACTCTAAACATACCATATATAAACTGAAAAAGGGACTCGATGGGCAGCCCTGTCTAATCCCTTTATTGATACAAAATTCAGCTTAATTTACCTTCTATCACCCTATAACTTTTTTTTTTGTATATTAAATTCAAACAATGAATAATTTAATCGATTCCTAATTTCAACATAACCCTCTACAACTACTTCCTGTTCAGATGTTCGAAGGCCGGCTTCAGATCAATAAATACAGTCCATTATCTGCTTCTTTCTTTTATCTCCCTTCCTATAATAAAGTACAAAGTATAAATATTGTCCATAATTCCCATACCACTTCTGAAATGTGTTTGATATTTGGTAAATAGACCTTTCTCTGTTACCTCTCTCCAGTTTGAAAATTATAATTCTCATCCATATTTTATACAAGGATGTCACGAGCATTATTCCTATGTAATTTTCTACCTTATTTTTGTTTCATTGCTTTGTACCTCATTTCTCAGTTCCTGCATATCATATGATATACAAATCAACCATTAACAATCAGAGTTTTTAAACGTGAAGATTGAAATATTTATTCGGATCATTAACATAATAATATTCAAGAAATTATATTAGATTGTTTATTCGAAGTATGAAAGAAGAGTACAAAATGGAGTGCTTTTACTCTTCCAAGAGTACATCTGGAACTAAATGAAACCATAAATATTTAATGACTTATCAGTTTATTCACTGGGGTCAAAGAAATATGAAAAGATGATAATCGAGTCTTGAAATGTGATTCAGTGCATTGGAACGCTCAACACCGTACTCAACTTGTGCCGCGGGGCAGCGGAAATGAAGGAAGGCTACCGCCCACTTCGGCCTCTACAAGTTACAAAGCT
This sequence comes from Teleogryllus occipitalis, assembly GCA_011170035.1. Taxonomy (NCBI): domain Eukaryota; kingdom Metazoa; phylum Arthropoda; class Insecta; order Orthoptera; family Gryllidae; genus Teleogryllus; species Teleogryllus occipitalis. Next base: position 71,162 of record BLKR01002483.1, read on the forward strand.
GTTACACTATGTTTCTCCGCCGCAATGGCCGATGGACAAGGTCACTTGTCGCCCTTTGGCGACGCATTTTGCCCGCCGCTGCAAAGGCTACAAAAAGGAAGTTCCCATACTGCAAGTAATATCAGAACATAGTTCAAAATAGTCCAAATTCAAATTATTGTTAACATTTTCATTCAAAATTGATAAGCGTTTTCCTGAAAAATGGAAGACCTCTTCACAGCATTTGGAGTAAATTGAATCCACCCCACCTGTAGCTCCCGTGTCAGAAAAACTAAGTTTTTCTTTTAAAAAAAGTATGAATTTTAAAACTTGCTTGATCTTTCCCTATTCATAAACCACGTTGACGTACTTGACATTATGGATGATTTCCATCAAAACGTAAAATCATTAAAATTTGATATTTTCGGTACTTACAACCTTTTAGATGAGTTAATTTTTAACTATTTTCAAGTGTAATTTGCGTACGAGTTCCTTTTTGTTCGACTGAGTTCTGTGCACCATTCCCCCCGATAATTAGAAAATTAAAACTGGAGTATTGGAGGTTACTTGTATATCAAACGTAATTTCACATTTATACATTATCTGCTCCACAACCGTTGGTACGTGCTCATTAAATTGTTTGCGGTTGCAGTATTACTTAGTTTTTCTAGATAAAAAATTATTTCCACACATATCATTACAATTAATACAATACTTACGGTATTACTGTTCTTCATCATCCATTATCTCTGTATTCTGAGAGCAGTAGTGATATTTGGCACTGCAGAAACTGAAAGTCTGACTTTGAAGACGATGCCGTCAACGGTGAAAAACATGGTAAGCGGAAGGTCCTCGGAGAAATGGACGTACCTTTCGGTGAACTGCAAGGAAGTGAGAAAAAGTTGCCAGAATCCGCCGCTGCAGCGCTAGTAATCCGTAGCGCTGCTGCAGCAACATCGGTACCAGACTGTAAGAGCCGATTAGACTACGAAAAAACCTGGATTAATTAATTTCTCAAGCTTTCGTTATTCTGGCCTTAATACTCTCCCATATGTATCATTCTCAATACTATTGTTAATAAAAAATGTTTAATTTCGTTGCAATTCATCTCTTTTAGTTACTCAACTGATGCAAGTCGATCCGTTCGACGTTGGGAAACCTGGGGCATGATGGGAAAGGGGCAATTTCAATGTATTACCTGATCTGATTGTTGGTTTTGTGATGTACATTTATGTTTGGCATTTGTGTGAATGGATTTATTTTCACCGAGCTTCAATCCATTATTGTAACGCTACATTATATTGTTTTTTACTGAATATATATTGAAATGTCCATGTGCATATTTGGTTTTATTATATTTGGAAATTGAGATATTTGTGCAAGTAACTTAAGTTTTTTTTACAGTCAAATTGCTAAATGGTTATAAATTAAAATTTAGTCAATAATTAATGGTCTCTGAAATATTTGTCATAGTGCAAATATTTGGCGATTATACATCCATTTTGCACATACAGTATTGATTTTTTTGAATCTGAAATAACTAAGTAAAAAGAAAGTGAATGTGATCCAACAGTGACACATTTTAATCAAATTTCAAAAATAAACATTTTTTTAAATGTACAATGTTTGTCCAGCAATTTTCCTGTTAAGGAAGGTGAAGCATTTAAAATAACACAATTATAATAATAGGCTGATCAAACTATGAATGAAAAACGTAGTTGAAAAAAAAAAAGGTGAATTCTAGTTAAGAAATTAAAACTTTGGAGTCGTGAGAATCTCGCTGGATAGCGAGATCCGGCACCGACCTACCGTCGGCTAGCGGGGTTTCCCTTTCAACCAGGTATCTCCCACCAGCGGGGCACCGCCCGAGCCGGGACAAGCTTTAAACTCCCGACCGGTCTCCCGGAATATGTGGTAGTGTAGTGCATGTTAGTGTAATTGAGTGTGTAAGGGGAGAGGATAGGACAAGGAAGGGGAAGGACAGATCGCGCGCGGTCCGTGGCCCGTTTGTTAGGGTACTGCTCCGGCATTCGCCTGGTGTTGGCCGGAGAAACCACGGAAAACTACCGATCAGAGCAGCCGGCCGCTAGAATTCTCCTCCAGACAGCGACTGAATTCGACCTAGCTGAAAAGCTAGTGTCGAAAATCCTGCCGCCGTCAGGACTCGAACCTAGGACCTCCCGGTCAGAGGCGCTGCAGTGGAATCAGTTGATGCACTGAGCTACCGCTCCCTGTGAGATTCGACTTTGTTTCACGGGTGATAGATAGATAGATTGATTGATTAGTGATGATTAGTGAAGTATAGTGCGCGCTTTATTGCGGAAGATGGCTGGATCTTCCCCCGCTGGATGGAGAGATCCGGCGCCGACCTACCATCGGCTAGCGGGCTTTTCCGCAACCATTCGGAATTTACCCCAAAAGCTACTTGTGACGTCTTCAAAAGTATTCCAGTCGTGTCTTCCTGTGTCTGTCACAAACCGGATTCCGGTAAGTGTGTAAATCCAAATTAATTAATGTTCTGCAGCATTCACACACGACTTTCTTACATGCATTCACCTTAATTCAAGGGAAATCTTCTTAATTGTATTCGTATGTCAACTTTAATAGAACTTTACTAGGTTGTTTAATCGTTTCAGAAATTTGATTGCTTCAGTTTTACTTTCATGTTAATTTATTTCCGTAACATCAGGGCTTCCCAATGGAATCGGTTTCGACCCCGGAGGATTTGATGACATTTTCAAGAGGGTCAACGATGATCCAAGGGTTGATTGGGAGTCGATATCCAAGTAAGAACTGGTGATTAATCGACATAATCAAGATCAAGTTGCCATTGATTACAAAAAAGTATTAATGAACTTGATAAAAATTGTTTTCTGATATAATGATTTCTGATAAAAATATAATTGTGATATAAAGCAATAAAATGTACAATAATAAATTACAATTTGGCTTCTCTTTTTTTTGTAGCTAGACTGGTGCTAAACATAGATAGAGCGGTGAAACTGGTGCACCTCATCTGGACCCGAAGTCAGCGGATTCTAATAACAATCCCCGCAGATAAGGTTCGGCATATTCTTATGACAATTAGATTTAAAATTCTGAATTTAACGTTTAGAACTCGCAGATAGTGTCCCCATTTTAACTCTCTACATCGGGATTTCGAGAATCTAGTCTCCCCACTGCTTAGGATGTTTAGAAAACTAATGACATTATAATGGGTATCACAAAAGAGTATTCTCCACACTGCATTAATGTTATGGCGAGTTATTAAAACACACTCAACATTTTGTACCTTTTGAACAATAATGCAGATTATAAACTCAACTACCCGGAGGCAGAAGCACTTTCGATTATTGGTAATCAAGATGTTTTCTAAAACATGAGAATGTGAAATTGTTAACTTCACATCATTCACTTGTTATTTTTTGTGTTATGATTATCTATGCTGTATATTATAGAGAAAAATGTAAGGGAGTCGATGAACCAAAAAATTCTTTTAAAAGGAGTCTGCAATTAAGAATACTAGGAATCTGTGGTATATACGCAGACGCAAATTAATTTAGATTTTTCTGTTTTATTTATTTATTTTTTGAATAAGAACGAATGATTCCTGATTAACCTGTGCGTAAATAATTTTATATCTATGTTTAAAAATATAATTATACTATAAATATCATTATATCATTCAATATCTAATAATATCATTCAACTCCATCACAGATGTTGACAACGTCATAAAAATACTCTCCACGATTTTGAAAGAGTATGGGACAAACCAATAATTATTGTTCCATGTTTAATGGGTGTGATCAGTGAAGCAATATAATTTTTCTGTGGACGTTGTGTCTAGCCAACTTGCTGTTATCTTTCAAAGAATTTTTCTCTATCACTAAATTTAAAATTTATTTTGTTTGTTGATACGTAGTAGTTATTTACAACATATTGTAATTGAAATATTTACGAATCAGTGGTTTTTGTAAAAAATGACTTGCTTAAGGGCGGGAATATATTTTCAGAAAATGCCGAAGTCTGTTACTATAACACTCGACGTAGAAATCATATTCATCAGGTGACAGTATCAACAGCTCATTACAAAAAATTCACATACAATACATGTACATTATTTTACAACACTTTGCCAGATGACAATAAACGATTAAATTCAATAGAAAAGTTTAAATCCCAAGTGAAATCGTTTCTGCTGCATAACTGTTTCTATACAATTAGAGACTATACTGAGCATCACAAGAAAAGTAACATTAATTTTAACATTGATACATAATGCATTAATTACCATTTGGACTGTATAAATGAGTATAAACAACCTGTAACAACTATTGTAACACAGCTTCCGGGTCAATGACCCCCATCTCGATCAGGCTTTTCGTCCAGTTTCCCTGATCCATTGAGCAAATGCTGAGATGGCCCCTTGTTTTGCTTCTGGACATAAATGTAACTTCATTTTCTGTGCACGTCTTCTAGAATTCAGTGGGAAATACAATTATTCAAATTATCGTTTCCATGTTGTCGCGGCAGGAAGTAATAAGAGCCAAAATTTATTGCTTATTTATCCTTAAAAATAGATTTTATTATATGGGAGTTTTTTTGTTTGTTTTTTTCTCCTTTTCAAAATTCAAAATTTATTGCTTATTTATCCTTGAAAATAGATTTTATTACATGGGAGTTTTTTTGTTTTTTTCTCCCTTTCAAAATTCAAAATTTAAGTAGTATATTACTTAGTGTATGGATCACAGAATTTTGAAAATGTGCACACAATTCACTTTTCCCCATAGCACGTCATACGCAGTTTTTAACTGTTTTTTTGACGTAAAATAAATTTAAAAAAATAAATATCAAAAGATTTTCGTTATTGTAGAGTATTAGTAAAACCTATATTTGTGAATATGTGTCATCGGATTTTGGAGTGGGGTAGGGGACGGAAATGCCAAGAGCCTGTCCTTAGGGTACTCCATTGATTATGATAATAAGGTAATCCCACATTTTGCATGAGAATAAAAATATTGCTTTAAACAATCCTTCCCTGTTCAATATGTTACCTGCAATATTGTCCTCAATAACAAAAAGTGTGGGTGGCCACTCCCCAGTGTCTCAAGCCCGCGTATACCTGTGGCGCCATCGCGCGCCGGCGCCGGGGACTAATGCGGGCGGCGCCACATAACGTATATATGTGTGTGGGCGGGGCGCTGTGTCGTGGACGTCCCAACGGGCGGCGCCTGGAGCCCTGGCATCTCTCCGTCACGCCCCCTCCCACCCCACCCCCGTTCGTCGGGTTGCGGCTCCGTTTCGTTAAGGCGATCCCCGCTCCAACCCCGCTTCACTTACGAACCAACTCCGCTGAGCGCCAGCTCCCCGCTCCACAACACTCCTTCCTACTCCCGAGTCCCACCACTACCTCTGATGATGTTTCCAATAACACACAATGAAGTAGTTTATCTTTCCGTTTCCGTCATTTCAGTCATCGATCAATCTGTGATCGCCTGAACAGCTGTAAAAAATTAACTACAGTAATTTTCTGGTTGCATTTTCACAGTTTCGTGACATTTAGATATTACATTAGAGTGGAACACGTTAATGTTAGAAAGTAATGTGAAAGTGCAGTAGAGATATTTTAAAAATAATTTCGCGAAAACTTGCCAAATCAATTTATTTTATTTCCATTATCTTCTTTGCTTTCATAAATATATTGCCATCAGCTATGAAATAATCACTAGGATCATCTTCAAGTCACTATCAATTCTTTCCACGAAAGTTTCAGCAATTTCCACTATTGCCTTCACTTATTCGCAATTATAATATTCCTTTAATTGTCTTACTGTCAGCACCCCCACGACTTCCTTTGTGACTACGATCATCATCATCATCATCATCATCAGTGTCACCGCAATCATCACTACCATTAATATCTTTCATCACCACCAATGTCATCATCATCATCATCATCATTATCATCATCACTACCATTGCCACCTCTATTCTATCGCATCATCTCCTCCACCGCTCTTTTCCTCGTGGTCCCCATCTCGCCACATGAAGCGACAGACTCGCTGTTCCGTCTAATATTTACTGCTTAGCGCGTCCGTCCACGTCCTGGAAGTTAGCAGGACCATTTCACCCAATCACAAAACTGTATAGCTCATAATTTGCCGCTTTTTGGCCGTTCTTAAGATGTGAAAACAAAAAATTTGCCGCGGATCATTTTCTCAAAAAAATCGATGGTCCTGCTAACTTCAATTGAAAGTTAGCAGGACCACACATCTAAATCCGCTAATAATGTAAGCATACACACCACACAGTACTCCAAATTTGCCGCTTTTTATTTATAAACGATTAGTGACGAAATCATACTGATATCTCCATTTTTTTAAAGATATTTACAAAAAAACAAAAATAACACCTACGTTCCTATGGCGAGCGCCCTCAAGAAGAACAAGACACGTTTCGTCCAAGACCAATAGCCGTAAATATTCATACTCTACGCCAAAATTTGCCCTTAACCTTTGCAAACTGTAATCTGTAATAAAAAAATTGCCGCTGACCGGTTAGTTTACAACACCCAGGTTCGAACCCCAGAATTTAAAGTCTTGGAAGCCCCCTGCGCAAAGAAAAGACACGATACATCCTGAACCAAAAGCCGTAATAATATATACCCTATGCTAAAATTTGCTCTATACAGTTCCAAACTGTAATCCGTAATAAAAAAATTTTCCGCGTTACGGTTAGTTTAAAATACCCAGGTTCGAACCCCAGAAATTAAACTATTTGAAGCTCCCTGCCAAAACAAAGATACGATACCTCCTAAACCAATAGATGTAAGTATACATACTCTAAGCTAAAAGTTGCTCTATACCGTTCTAAACTGTCATCTGTAATAAACAAATTTGCCGCGGACCGGTTAGTTTTAAATACCCAGGTTCGAATCCCAGAATGTAAACACTTGGAATCTCCCCCCGCGAAGAAAAGGCCCGATACCTCCCAAAGTATTAGCCGTAACAATTCATACTCTATGCCAAAATTGACTCCTAAACGTTGCTAATTGTAATCTGCAATAAAACATTTGCCGCGGACCGGTTAGATTAAAATACCCAGGTTCGAACCCCAGAATTTAAAGTCTTGGAAGCCCCCTCCGCGAGGAAAAGGCACGATACCCCCCAAACTAATAGCCGTAACAATTCATACTCTATGCCAAAATTTGCTTCCATATGTTGCGTATTGTAATCAGCAATCAAAAAATTTGCCGCGGACCGGTTAGATTAAAATACCCAGGTTCGAACCCCAGAATTTAAACTCTTGGAAGCCCCCTCCGCGAGGAAAAGGCACGATACCGCCTAAACTATTACCCTTAACAATTCATACTCTATGCAAAAATTTTCTCCTTAATGTTGCTAATTGTAATCTGCATTCAAAAAATTTGGCGCGGACCGGTTAGATTAAAATACCCATTTTCGAACCCCAGAATTTAAACTCTTGGAAGCCCCCTCCGCGAGGAAAAGGCACGATACCCCCCAAACTAATAGCCGTAACAATTCATACTCTATGCCAAAATTGGCTCCTAAACGTTGCTAATTGTAATCTGCAATAAAAAGTTTGCCGCGGACCGGTTAGATTAAAATACCCAGGTTCGAACCCCAGAATTAAAGTCTTGGAAGCTCCCTGCGCAAGGAAAAGACATGATACCTCCTGAACTAATAGCCGTAGCAATTTATATTCTATGCAAAAATTTGCTCTTACACGTTGCTAAATGTAATCTGCAATAAAATAATTTGCCGCGGACCGGTTAGTTTAAAATACCCAGGTTCGAACCCCAGAATTTAAACTCTTTGAAGCCCCCTCCGCGAGGAAAAGGCACGATACCTCCCAAAACTAATAGCCATAACAATTCATACTCTATGCCAAAATTGGCTCCTAAACGTTGCTAATTGCAATCTGCAATAAAAAAATTTGCCGCGGACCGGTTAGATTGAAATATTGTAATGGGACAGTCGCCCATGTATGGCAGCGACGAATTAAAATTAATATGAAATTATATTTTCAAACGCCCGTTGAAGCGCGTAGCGGAGGCTCGCCGCAAGAGCGGCAGGAATAGGTACATTTTTCCCGTTACTTGGCGTCGCCACCGCAGGCAACCGAAGCCCTCCCTTTGTTTCGGAGTCTGGTGAAGGGGCGCGCCCGTGACGTCGATGGGATTTCCACCCTCCGCGCAGAGCGTTGGCGCAATCAGCAACGTTGGCGAATTTGGCATAGAGTATGAATTGTTAAGGTAATAGTCTTGTGGTATCAGTGACTTTTTCCTCGTGGAGGGGGCTTCCAAGTGTTTAAATTCTGGGGCTCGAACCTTGGTATTTTAAACTAACCGGTCCGCGCGGGTTTTTTTGATGCAGATTACACTTAGCAACGTTTAGGAGCAAATTTTGGCATAGAGTGAATGAATTGTTAAGGCTAATAATTTGTATAGTATTATGCCTTTTCCCGCGGAGGGGGCTGAAGAGTTTAAATTCTGGGGTTCGAACAAGGGTATTTTATACCAACCAGTCCGGGCGGCAAATTGTTTGATTGCAGATTACAATTAGAAACATTTAGGAGCAAATTTTGGCATAGAGTATGAATTGTTACGGCTATTAGTTTGGGAGGTATCGTGCCTTTTCCTCGCGCAGGGGGCTTCCAAGAGTTTAAATTCTGGGGTTCGAACCTAGGTATTTTAATCTAACTGGTAAGCGGGAAATGTTTTGATTGCAGATTACAATTAGCAACGTTTAGGAGCAAATTTTGACATAGAGTATGAATTGTTAAGGCTAACAGTTCAGGAGGTACCGTTCCTTTTTCTCCGCGGAGGGGGCTTCCAAGAGTTTAAATTCTGAGGTTCGAACCTGGGTATTTTAATCTAACCAGTCCGCGGCAAATGTTTTGATTGCAGATTACAATTAGCAACGTCTAGGAGCAAATTTTGGCCTAGAGTAGGAATTGTTAAGGCTAATAGTTCAGGAGGAGTCGTGCCTTTTCTTCGCGGAGGGAGCTTCCAAGATTTTTGTAAATATCTTTTGAAAAAATGGAGATATCAGTATGATTTCTTCACTAATCGTTTATAAATAAAAAGCGGGAAATTTTTAGAGTACTGTGTGGTGTGTATGCTTACATTAGTAGCGGATTTAGATGGATTAACTTCCATTGGAAGTTAGCAGGACCATCGATTTTTTTGAGAAAATGACCCGCGGAAAATTTTTTGTTTTCACATCTTAAGAACGGCAAAAAAGCGGCAAATTATGAGCTATACAGTTTTGTGATTGGGTGAAATGGTCCTGCTAACTTCCAGGACGTTCCGCTGCGTGTAGGATTCACAGGTAGTCTGTGCCTACCCACAAAGAGCCCCTCCCATTCTTCCGATTCCTTTCCCGCGGAACCGCCGTCAGGCATTGCATCACGGGAGGGGCAGATTGGCTTATCGCTGTATGCCAACAGTCTTGGGTCAATCTCGACTCTGAAGTATCTTTGAGACTGCTGGGAATGGTATGTGTGTGTGTGCGCGCCTGTCAGCAGATCAATGATCTCAAGAATATCAGTTCAAAATCGTGGCGTTCCCACTGTGTCACGCAAATACATCCTTAAATAAAACTCCAAATTTACATATGTGGTTGAACTGGGAGAAGCATAAACCATACATACCAAATAGCACTATTAGTAACAATCATACTATAATGAATTAAGAGAGTTCATATTTGAAATACAACTACAGAGAAAATGAAAATGAAAGCAAATAATCAATTGCCACATGAGCAATGAGTATATCTAACAAAGAGATTCAACAAATTTTAAATTTTTGACAAGTAAAGTACATTTAAAATAGTAATAGATAGAATGAAGGCAAAGTTAGGAAATGACATTGGCATACTCAACAGTACAAACAAATCTGTGTAATGTGTCCATCACTAGGATGTGTCCATGGATCACATAAGACAGTATTACGTCAATACTTACTAATTAGTAGGTAGGTGGTAATAAGAATAAGAAGATACTGAATAGGTTCGCAAAAACATTACCTCCATGAATATCCAAAATGCTTAAAAACAAAAAATGACAATTAAATCAAGGCAAGATAAATTTATTTTGTTTTGTACACTTCAATATTTTATACAGACATATTTATTGTTAACAATCCCTTCACTTCACGTTTCGGAGCTCATTGTGACCCATCATCAGGTAAATAATACATACATTATTATGAATAAAATATTACTTCACAACACATAATCACAATAAATTGTACAACTTTAAAGTTCTTCATAATCAGTTGATGTTAGTTGACTTTATCCATTGTTCCACACAACATTCCTCTCAGAGTTCCACACTAGCTCACAACCTGCTAGATACAGGCATACATAACTCACACTCAGGACTCGAAACTTCCGGCCAAAAACACTGAAGTGACATCAGTTGATAGAACCACCGTCTCGTCCTCGTCTCCGTCTTTTGCCTTCCGTTTTTTCATCGTCATTCGACTTCGTCTTTCGTCTTTAGTTTCTGTCTTCGTCTTTCGTCCTCAACTCTCGTTTTCGTCTTCGTATTTCGTTTTCGTATAACAATTTCGACCTTCATTTTTCTCTTTCGGCTTTGTTTATCGTCATTGTCTTCGTGTTTTTCTTCGTTTTCGTTTTTGATTTTTCGTTTTGTTTTTTAGTTTTGTTTTTTATTTTATTTTTTCGTTTATTGTGTTTTCATGTTGCTTTTATCGTGTTGGTTTATTTCGTTTTGGTGCTCGTTATCGTTTTTTTTGTTTTGGATTTTTCGTGTTCGTTTTTTCGTATTTTGTTTTTTTCGTATTGTTTTTTGCGTGATGTTTTTTACGTTTTTTTGTTTTGGTTATTTCGTTTTGATTTTTTCTTTTTGGCTTTTTCATTTCGGTTAAAGCGTTTTCGTTTTTTCGTTTCCGTTTTCTTGTTTTTTGTTTTCTTTTTAGTTCCTTCCTTTTTTGCGTTATCGTTTTGTTTTTGTTTTTTTGTTTTGTTTTGTTTTTTTGTTTTGGTGTTCTTTCGTTTACGTTTTTTTTCGGTTTGGTTTTTTGTTTTTTCGTTTTCTTTATTGTTTTTTTGCGTCTTCATTTTGTTTCTTTTCGTGTTTTTTTTGGTTTGGTTTTTCGTTTTGGTTTTTTCTATTTGGTTTTTCGTTTTATTTTTTTCGTTTGTTGCGTTTTCATATTGTTTTTATCGTGTTGATGAGATCAGATGCCACGTTAGAAAACCCCAAGTATAAACAGGATTTTTAAGGGCGAAAAAATCCTTCGGAGGGGAAGTAAAGTCTGGGATGCCATGTTGTAGATTTACTGCATGTAAAAGATGCTCAAGCCTCTGCGAAATTCAAAATCATCCCCCCCCCCCCGTGAAATAAGGCATACATTGAGTTGAATTACATGGGTTGCTGCAACACAACCAATTGACAATTTTGGGCCTGGAGCAACGCTGAAACGTCGCCGCCTCCCCGAAAAAAAAAATTAAAAAGTGAAAGTTGCCTCAAGAAACTGTGTGTTATTTTATTTTAAAAAATAACAAAAATTACGTTTAAGCTAGAAAAAAGGTGTTGGAAATATATTTTAAATAAGTTTTAATGAAAAGTATTTATTGATCAAATACAATTTTTATGGTGAGCTTAAAACATTAAAAACTTGTGTTTAGCACTTGTTAATTCATGAAATAATAAATATGAATTTCTGTAGAACCTATTTTAATGTTAGCTTCATTTAATTCATTTCATAGAGACCTAACTTATAAGTAATGACTAGGGGGCAGATTTTAATGAAATGTCTTTTTTTTTTCTTTTCACTTTAGAACAATTCTTTTTATGTCATGACAAAAGGAAATTACCCATTTTTAAGTCTATTTGTTGCATTTTTTGCCGATTTCAACTAATAAGTATTTTTTTAATTTTTCTGTCATTTTAATGCATTTTTCGCTTGTTTAATCATTTTTAATGTCATTTTAATGGTACTTGCTTCAAATAAATGTTCAAGATGCAAAAAAATGTTCTCCACAGAATTCCTGATTAGCCTATTCGATTTTTTCACTCATATTTTAAAGTCAACCGTTGTGAGTACTATATAATTTAAGGTTCGCGTGAAGCCCATCGGCGCCATTGTGAATCCCGCCAATTTCACGATAAATAAAGACAGATTTTCTTGTTCAAACCAAAAGTATGCAAGCCGAGATTAATTGGACAAAAGTAAGAAGTTTCGATTACATCAGTAACGTATCCAATGGTTTGAGTTGTTCATCTGACATGGTTTTATTAAATTTTTAGGTCATTTTTCTTTGTTTTTAGGGCATTTTAAAAACATTTAAAGAGCATTTTATTGATCATTTTTGGCAGTGTTTTAAGTCATCAAAATCCGCCCCCTAGTAATGAGTATAATTAACTACTTAAAGCAAAAAACTACTGTAAGGTAAAAGTTTAAGGTACAATTTTTTAATTAGATATCAATTACTGTACCGCAAGTTATAAAATTATAACAATTTTCTCGAATACTAATTTATTTTTAAATTTTTTTCTAATTTTTCCCCATCGTTGGGCCTCTTGACTTGTGGGGCGCTAGGCGATCGCGCCCGTCTGTCCATGCCTAGCGCTGATGCTAATTATACTGAGTGTCTGTATGTTTTAAAAACATTAAAACTTGCTCCATATGAAATCTAGTGTGGTATTTTTCCAGGTAAAAAAGTAAAAAGGTTGCAACATGCTTTACAAGAACACATCAACATTTTTCTGTCATCTAGAAAAGTTTTTATTACAAATGACAAAAAGACGTACAAGACAAAGTCATTCAATATATAAGATTATAATTTGTAAGCTATATGTGATGTGGTGATGTGAAAATAAAAACCAAATCTAGTTATACAAGGAGTACAAAAAAAGGTCTTAAAATGACATATATTTTCAATATTCAATACAACTATGAAAGAAACACTCAAATATTTTATTGAGTACTTCTTAAAAAGGAGAGCTGCAGTTAAATCCTTTCATGTTAAGGAGTGCGCGAAAGGTGCATTATGACTAGCGTATTAGTGGGTAGAAAGATAAAGGTATAAGCTCCATTAATTTGAGCTGCAAATGCACGGGTATAAAACTAAAGGTTTCCTCATTTGATTCTCATGATAACGTTCATGTTCCACAGAGGAGTCCTTTTTCTTCTTCATAACTAGTAAGAGGTTTTGATTCTTACTTTCAAAATTGAAATTTTTAATGAGTAGCAGGTACTGGTCAGGGTTATGTAATTTTTTTTTAATTCAATAAATAACATTCCACATAGAGACATCACCATTTTCTTTTGACGTTTTATAAAGATAATGCATTTTTTTAAAATAAATGAAGAGTTGTATTTTCTTTAACCATTCAATGCACTTAATGGGCCTCAGAGCTGTTTCTTAGTGCCATACAAATTTTACCGTTTACATTACAGGTATGTCCTTTCATGATACCCTCTTTTATTATATTTCTTATCTTATGGCACAGAATGGTCTAGTAAGCCATGAAATTTTTCCATATTTTTCAACTTTTCAGCAGGTAGTTGTACTTTCCACTAAGTAGACCTCCTAGGCCCGGTAGTCTATTTTCCCTTAACAAATCCTTTAATGCATAAGAAACACATTTACAAATATGGAATAAAGCTTTTAGTGCTGGGATTCTGGGAATGGATTTACACTAAATGACAAATATTATGGAAAAAGAAAAGATGAACCAGCTACAAAAGATTTTGCATTGAAGACAATAAAGGAATTCATACAGCCATTATTCACTGGTGGTTAACTTTGCAACTGATAACTTTACTGAGATTCTAAGTTTGTAACTTTTTATGTTCACATTCCTTAGTGAATTTCTAGTGGAGAAGAAACTAACATTACCAACATGCAGGAAATACTATCTGAACTGTGAGATTATAATGGTAGATAATTATGTTCTAACATTTTTGGTCACCATGGAAATCTTGGTTGTATCAAACAAGCCAAAACAACAAAATTATTTATCTTAGCACAATACATCAGGACCAAGACCAAGTAGTGACAAAAAAAAAAACCATCAACCAACCATTCTTGCATATAACAAAACAGATTAGAGTAGACCTCACGGATCAAACGGTCGACAATTATACATCATGAAGGCATACTGTCAATGACCAATGTGGTTATTTAACAACAAGATTGACATTGCTGCTTTGAATGCATACATAATCTTCACAAAACTGATTCAAGTCTAATATCAATGGGAAAGGGTTATATGCAACTGGCAGAAGAATATTTCCATGCTAATATGAAAATATGAGTGAGAAACCCTCCTATCCTCAAAAGAACCCCCAAATACTCTTCAAGTCTTCAGGATTCACAAGTTTGACACAACTCCAATAGATCATTTCCAAAGAAAATAAATAGGCAAGGCGAATATTTACAAATGGTAATATAAGTGGTAAAATTGTTATAAATTCTTTCTATTGAGGTTGTTACTTTCTTTCCAGGTTCTATTTATGCCTCTGCGAAAGGCAAAAAACAAAATCACAGTACTTTGTGTATGAAAACAAACTTTTACTAGAACATTAAAAAACAGTATTTTGCACTATAGTTGAGAAAACAAATAAGTAAAATTCCTTATGTGTTAAAAGTTTAAAATGTAAGTTTATTTAATAATAAAAATCATGGCATTCATTACTTCCTCATCGCGGTCCCAAATTATTGTTTTATTTCGACTGGACTTCTGGGGCCTACTAAGTGGAAAGTCACAAAATCCAAACTCTGTGCATCGAAGGGTTAAAGTCTCTTAAATGCATATTTTCCTATTAGATGCAGCTTCAAGAATACCGAACAAATCTAATTTATTGGATTATTTATATTAGCTAGATGTTTTTTTTAAATATATCCATATGGAAACTTCCCAGGCTTAATGTACTTGTGTAAACATATTTTACAAACAATATTCTTCTGTCACATATTTCACATCCATTCAGAATTCATTTATTTACTTTTTATTTTTTTTGTCACAAGAAAATGGGATCCATTTTGGTTGAAATATAAAAATGATTAAAAACCCTTTCTTTCCAATTTCTCTCGAACATTTTTCAATTGGCATATTTCTTTCTTTTCTTGGCATGTGATTCCAGCAAATAAACCCTGTGCATATGCAGTAACAACAAATTTCAAGTGTGGGGAGAGTAACAACATGTAAATTGTTTAAAACTACATTCTTCTACTACTTAGTTCTTATTCTGGGGTAAAAGACACGTTTATTTTAAATACTGAATTTTAAGGCCCCTTGGATAGTAAGTAAGATCTGACAGAGGGAACTAGATTACACATCATGGCAACTGCTTGATGTGGCACAAAAATACAAGTACAGTAAAACTTCATTTATATGTTTTTTAAGGAGACTGAAGGGATAAACTTGGAAGTGAGAAAAAAGCTTAACTTTAAATGAGGAAAGTCTAGGTGCAAAATAAACACTCAGTATTCTGACAAAACTGTTGTGTTAGAAACACAATATGCCTCTAATATTATTTTCTATACACATAAAATACTGTCATTACATAACATTCTCAAAAAAAACAAAAAAAAACTCACTTTTAAAAAGGAGTCTAATCTTAAACCCTTTGCTTTTGACTGAACCTAAAGCGGATATTTCCCCCTCAAAATGTGACAACTGCTTCATAATCACCCACATTACTTGATTCTTGTGTACTTCATACAGGTAGGCCAGATGTTTACCGTACAATTTTGGCAACCATTATGTAAAGCCTTAGGGACACTAGTGGATACAGGTGTCACTATCCTTACGCCCTGACGTTTTGTTCAGTCCCCTCAGTTCCTCTCACATGTTAGTGAAAGGCTGATAAGCCTCGCGTACCAACAGAACTCATAACTCTGAATCAAAAACAGATTTCTAGAGCTTCTCTAGAATGATGCAATGAATCTCACTTACTGCTCATTATGTCATTATATAGTCTGGACTTTTGTTGTGCACCAATAAGTATGAAAAACGAATAAACATAAAATGCTTATCTGAAATAATTTAAGATAGGAAGTAATAGAAATTTGTCAGTGATGTTTGTGTGTGAACAACAACACATAAACATGAAAAATGTGTAAGTGCAAAACACACAAATGGAGTTTTACTGTAACATATGATATCAGTAACTAACCATGCTAACTCCTGGCTTGATAAGCCAATCCAATTTAACACAAAGGAAGTAACATCTGAACATCTTACTCCCCACATCCCCATTCATTACCCCAACTACCCTCAAAAGGAATGAGATTAAGATAAAAATAATCTTAAAGCTTATTTCAAACTTCTCAGGTTTGTGTATAATGAAGTACAGTATATAAATACAGTTTTTGTACAAATATACAAAACATCAGTTTGCAAAGTCATCTTATTCAAGAAGGAAGGTGATTAACAGCATTTCATATTAATAGCAATTATCAAGTAGCAATTATTTATCAAAGCAGGAAGTAATCAATCAATAACAAAGCAACAGAATATGTTGCAGTTTTGCACCTTTTTTAACAAAATAAAACTACAAGAAAAGAATATTATAGTCCTAGACTTTAACAATTGAGATAGCAGCTTGTACTGCAAAACTAAAAATAAGGGAATCTGGAATCTCAAGAGTCCCAGAAAATCACTTCCTACACATTAATATAAAAGTATGGACAAATAAAAAATCCAATCACAGTTTAAACAAAACAAAACATTACACTCTATACAAAATGAAAAGTGCATCCATGCTTCGCTTTAGACAATTAGATACAAATATTCCACATACACTTCCACACAGCTGCCTTATTGCTGTTTAATACTGTGTCATGTTGACCCAATTTACATTTTTCCAAATGCCATAAACCATCGTTGTTTTAGCACAATGATGATTCTTTCAATTAATGCAACACTTTCCGTTTGCCTATTCTCTCTCATCTGCATCCGTCAGAAAATTAACACGCACAGCCATTCTTTAATGACCCCTACCATACTAACTTCAAACGGAGGTCATTTACACTAAAACTACAGGCAAGACATCTCTTGAACGGTGATTTCTTTGCTTTCCTTTACAGTCTCACAATTCTGTTTAATTGCAGCTAGAAGGCAAGATATGGACACATTAGGGAAAACGACATTTCAACTTGGTTCCTCATTGCTTTTTAAGTAATTGTCCAAGGTGTTAGAAACATTAAGTAATATTGAAAAGTATTCTTGCTACACTATAAAACAATGACAGACTTCGCAACATTATCCTTTGTAAGTTCATTCATTGGGACGTTAATTATTGTGGAGATGCTGTTCGTGGCCAGGCAATCTTCGCATCAATCCTCTTGTATGCGAATATGCAATGCTTGCCCAGTTGAGAGACACCACCTCGTACATCCTGAGGGCATTCTCCGTCACCAAGAAGAGTTTCTGAAAAATAACAAACAGGTACTCAATGCAGTGTTGTATCTTTTAAGGCACAAGTTGATTCCTTGTGAGGCACACTTAAATCAAATATTTACTTATTGAGATATTTTTCCAAACACCTCAATGTTGTGATGCTTATAAATTTGTTTTACAGTCCAATTTTTCCATCTGTAGTTTAGAAATATGGTGAGGTAACATGAATAGCCTGATGAACAGTGTTGCCATGTTAGGGGTTTTCCAACTAAAATTAGGGATTTTTTTTCTCTTTAGTGGAAATTTTAGGGGGACAAATTTATTTTTTTTTTGAGGGGGGGGGGTTATTGGGGGGTTTTATAGAGTTTTTTAAATGTTAAATTAAAAAAACAAACTTTCTATTATCTATCACGAAATAAAAAAGTTAAAAATAGTTCCCTATGGTTATTGCAGGTATATTTATTCAAATATAACTAAGTGTAGTAATAATACTTCTAGGAGTAGATGGCTTGCTTGGTGATAGCCAAAATTACGTGTCAACTTCATCTATCACTTGGTGATAGCCAAGAGTTTAACAACACGAATGAGTAATAAAACATTCACTTGTTGATTTAATGCCTGAAATAAAAATTGATTGCTGACTGTAATATATTATGGACTCAATTTGATTTGCTATGTTGTTTTGTTGTTATAAAAGAACCTACAAAAGTCCCACAAGATCTGTGGTTTTAAGTTATGCATAAAATATAAATTAAATTTTATAATTTTCATCAATTTTTTAAAAATTAACTATCCCTTATTGTAACATACATTTAAAAATATAATTAAAAACATCTTTATATACTTTAAACATCTATTGAATAACCATCTTTATATAACATCTGACAGTTTTTAAAAAAAATAAATAAAATGAAATAATTAAAAAAAACAAAAAACTTTTAACTTAAACCTAGGCAGGCTTGTGCAGAATATTACATAGAACTTAAATATCTCCGGTCACTGCACTTTGCAAATACAAGCTGCTTACAGTTCCTGTAACTACAGAAAGCCAACATCTTATCCTGTATAAAGATTTTCTTGAATATAATACAAAAGGGGGAATAACGAATGTTTAGACAAGGTGACAATCAAGGGCTGAGAGCATCTGCTCCTGTTTTGACCATTTGGCAACCGGTCTCTTTGCCTCCTTTCATCTATCTAGCCGTGCTCTCCTGGCACATAGAGACAGCAGGGACGGTGAGCTGCAGCAACTTTCTTGTTTCTGTGCTTTTCCCCATGCAAGAGTTTACACAGGCAGGTGCGTGGCTCACAAGCCAGAATCTTTTCACAATGCGCCGTGTGGGTGGGCAGTGTCACGAGAGGGCAAACAAAACGTCTCTAGGCAATTCTGTCCCTTATGCTTAAGAAACAAAACTGTAATGCTGAAAATGTGGAGAGAAGTTAGGACTTACGGATTTATTAACAGCAACATAACAATCATGATTATTTAACGAAAGCCCCACCCCAATTGTTGGTTATAATTAAATTATGCTATTACTTTGTCTTTGGCTGTGGATAAAAAATTCAGAACTATTAACTCAAAAACTGAACATTTAAAATACATTTTGGAAACATATGTAGTATTTTAATTCTTAATACAGTTAAATACATTACTATGTTTTGAAGATATATCCAGTTTTACAAGAGGAGGTGTTCTTAAATATAAATATTGGTGCGAGAAAGTTGATATTTTCACATTCAGAGTCCCTAATTGAATAAATATTTTGTTTAAATGAATGCTCATGTATATTATTAATCATATGAAGTTTTTAATTCATCAAAAATAAAAATTTAAGTGGGGAGCTCTTGAGCCATTGCGGAGCCTAATGCAGAGGTCTTTTTATACCTTAGGTTGATGAAGCTCTTCTGTTCAAAAAATGAATTTTTGTCATGTAAAATTTTGTATACATACCTTATACAACTGGTTTAATGAGTTACAAAAATTACAAAATGTATATTCTTACCTTCTCCATCTACAAGTTTGAATAGACCATAATCTTGAGGGTTAGTGATTCGAACTTTGTGAGCAATTATTTTGCAGACGTCTCGTGTCGTCATATTGGGTCTCACAGGTAGAGTTTTGGTGATGATTGAGCCATGTAATTCATCAGGAACGACAATCTTCAAGACAGATCGAAGCTCTGAGAGTGAACCAACCCGCCACTGAAATCAGAAAACAACGAAAACTTTATTATATTTGTAACATGGGAAAACAAGATGTTATAAGAATGAATTCATATATCCAACTCTTTTCTGATTGCTTCACAAAAGTTAATTAGCAAAATCTTTTCTGGTTTTTAAATCCAAACGTTGAGGTATGACGATTAATTATGATATTTATTGTTTATTGTTTATTATTATTATTATTATTATTATTATTATTATTATTATTATTATTATTATTATTATTATTATTATTATATTATTGTACAATAAGTTATTTAAAAAACTTCACACTAACATAAAAACCTGCAGTTTTGGTTCACAAATTCCATGACAATTTAAAAGCAACCATAAAAGCAAAAATATGTTTAAGCTGCTTTTTGTGTTTGCTTGACGCAAAATGAAAACATTTATTCAAGGATGCAGTTTCAAATTTGAAAAGCTGCAAGCTCTCGAGCATTATGAAATATCATAATGATTTCATTTCATATAAAAAATAAAGTTAACACATTCAGAAACTAACTATCCTTTTAAAACAAACATAACTTTCTAAAGTAACAACAATGAAATTACTCAAACTTAAAATTGATAGAAACATTTGCAATGAAGATTTTTTTATAGCCAATCTTTTAAAACAATTATTTAATAATTTGGTAATGAAAAACTATACTATAGTCTTTCCTTCTGTACTATTCTTCAGATCCTTAGATCCTTTGGACAAAAGGACAGTTTTTTGTCTAAATGCCAATCCTATTGTAAAAAAAATTGAATTCTGAAGAAACTTGTTTAATAAGCAAAACAAGCCGTGGTTTTGTTTGTTGTTGTTGTTGTTGTTGTTGTTGTTGTTGTTGGTGGTGGTGGTGGTGGTGGTGGTGGTGGTGGTGGTGGTGGGTGTTTTTTAATTTTTTTTTTTATTTTATTTTATTTTTAATTTATTTATTTATAGGTGACTGTCATTTTAATTTCAGCTTCTCAATGACAGACATTCCATCCTTGCACAATCTTAACAATATTTAGCCTCCAGAGACAGAAAGCTAGTGACTACAAAATGCATATACAGAAACTGATTAATAGACTTTTTAGGTTTAATAATCAATGTATCAGGGAATAATCCTTATCTTGTTCAGGGGATTTTATCTCAAACTTTATTATTTAAAAAAGGAACCATATACACAACATTAAGATCATTAGTAATAATTTAACAAGTAGAGCTAACTTTTTTAATTACAATTCACTTACACCACAATTATTTTGTGAATTTCATTATTTTCATGGAGATCCCTTTACTCAAGGAAAATTATTTTCCATAATACTGTTGTTTTAGATAAGCTTAATGCAATCAAAGAAAGGAATGAAAAGCCACTTTTAATAGTCACGGCCAGAGTCTGTTAAGGATTTTATAGTTCGCCGTCATTAAGAACAATCAAAACAAATGCATTGTAGCTAGAGATCGTTGATGAATACTCTCACTCAATAAAAAGTTTTTCTTATTTATGTTATTTTTTCTTGTGAGACGGTGGTATTATGAAATGTTCGGAACGCAGCCGACCAATACCACAAATAATGGACCTGGTTGCTTATAAAGCATGGTAAATGCTTCAGTTTACAGAATTCAATTGCATCAATTATTTCTGTAATTATTATAATTATGCATAATTATGATTAATGCATAATTATATCTGCATTATAAAAAATTATACAAAATATATATATAGGATGTATCACAACTATTGGAAGTTGTTTAATATGATTGTATTAATAAATCTTCAATTGTAATTTAAAAATACTATACAAACTTATAACGTTTGGATACATTTCTTTCCGAACTTTACAAAATTTTTCAATGAATTATTGCTTGCGAGTTTTAGAAGTCTTGCATACAGCAGTAGAAAAAAAATTGAGTGTCTTAAATTTTTAAATCTAGAGATGCTATTATACTGTATTTTTTATCAGGCTTTCTAGTTTCTTTATTTACAACATTAAGTAAATAGTCAAATGTATTTACATGCTAAAAATTTATTTACACTTTAATGTTGTTTAAAACATAAATATCACTGCATTTGGAGAGACTATTTATAGAATAACAATGAATTGAACATATGAAACAACAGTAACAAAAAATTTATTTTACAAAATATTTACAAATTTCTTAAATTTATTTTTGTATGTACAAAGTATTTACAACACATGAATGCATCTTTTGATGAAACAGATAATACAGATTAATTGTGAAATTTGTGCATTTTCTGCTCAAATTACAAAAAACAAGTTCTTAATTTTTAATTGAAAATTATAAACTGTGTATGAGATGAATAAATTTGCATAAATCTTTGGAAGTGAAACAAATAAATGTCAATTTCCTTTCCATTTCTTAGTTATGTCTATATTTACAATGAGTATGTAAGAAAAAATAATGTTGGTCATAATGTTGATTAGTAAATAATTTTAGTATTGGTAGTTCTAAATTATTAAAATCTATTACTGGCAGCATAAAACTAATAACAGTATCCAACCATTGCAATTATTCTACACTTAATATTCATTAAATGTATATTAACGATGCAAATGTCTGAATTACTACGGTGAATGATATAACGATTTTATTTTTAATTAACCGAAATTCAATTCAATTGTGTCTCAGAAAGATGAATAAAAATCACAAGGAAAATAACATCAATGCTATGTACAGTAGTCCACTCTGTGAGAGCTAATAGTTTTTGTAGCATACAATGTGACCAATGTCAGGTGAAGTCTAAAAAGGGTTTTGGCACATTTTGTGGCAAATGCAAGAAGTTCCAAACTGATGTTTTTGGGTGTGCACTACATTCCCAGAAAGCCACATCCTCTTGATTCTCATTTGTTTAAGAGGTGTTCAGCAACCTCTCGTCTGCATATATAATTATATTTGTATATAATAATTATATAAACAGATTGAAGCCACCAACAGGATGTTGCATCACAGAATTGTAGGGTTGGCACCACAGCACTGCCAAAGTTGGGAACAAATACCTTACAGCATGACCATGTTATCGATTAGCATTTGATAGAAATCGCTTATTAAATCCGGCGGAACACTGAGTTTAGAGAGCACGGTGACACGTTAAAACAACCGACAGCAACATCCATCTTCTTCACACGTGCAACGCTCAAAAGCGACACGAAACCCGAAAAACTGCGCAGGAGGAGAAGATCGACAAAGCTGCAATGGTTTGCCGAGTTTTTAACTCTAGCGTATCGTATCTGACATTTGTCAACACCACCTACACACGCTTCAGCCACCAGTTTGCGTCACAATATTAACGAGAATTTTAAAAGCCGAAACGATCACCTTGTTACAAATCATTGAAACAGTTCTAGGAAGGATTTTAAAAATTCTTGCAACTTTTGTTTCAATTGCACCTTCATCACGCTACTTGTCACTAACGTGATGTTCTCCAAGCAAGACGGTGGCCAGCGCCTGGTGTTGGGATGTGCAAACGAAGTGTGCAGAAGGAGCAAAAGGGGGTGCGCCGGAGCGGTTGTTAATACTTGGAGAGCAAATGGTGCACGGAGAGGGCGTCGCCTGGTGTTGGGATGTGCAAACGAAGTGTGCAGAAGGAGCAAAAGGGGGTGCGCCGGGGTGGTTAATACTTGGAGAGCAAATCGTGCACGGAGAGGTGGTCGCCGTAGCTGTAGCTGTGACTTACGTCGAGGGTGGCGCCCTGGGCGGCGGCGCGCTCCTGCTCCTCGTGGCAGGCGCGGAAGGTCTTGAGCACGTGCACGGCGCTGGAGAGCGTGGTGAGGTAGTAGCCGCCCTCGCCCGACAGCAGCGACGGGTGCAGCAGCCCCCACATGTACTCCGCCTCCACCTCCGCCGCCACCATGCCCGACCGCACCAGCACCCACACGAACAGCGGCAGGAAGTCGTCCGCGCCCAGCGTCAGCTGCCGCCCGCGGTTCGCCTGCTTCACCTAATACCACAATATTATTAATAGCACAATTATTGAATTGAATTGAATTGGCCTTATTTTACGTGGCGAGACTCAGGCCATGAGGCCTGCTCTTCCGTCTGACCACGCAAATTCCGCTACGCTCCTTTCACCAACCATGGGAGACGAAACAGGCGATTTGAATTTAGCTCAGAGGCGTCATTTAGGCTTGAGGATCTTTTACATGCAGTAAATCTACTAACATGGGACAACTGGCTTTACTTCCCCTCCGAAGGAAGGCGTACGAGGGATTTTTTCGCGCTTAAACATCCACGGCTTCGATCGGGTTCGAACCCGCAAACTTGGGTATAACAGTCCGATACGCTAACCGTTACACCATCGCCGCCGTAAACAATTATGTCATTTAACCACATTTTACTCCCATTCCACAAAATCAAACTCTACTCCACTAATCATAGTGAGGATGACAAGGTGTCGCCATTCAAAGCCAACGCGCCGATTTTCAAACCGAACGTGGTTTCTTTAAGTTCTGCACAATTATTTGCATCCATGTTTCTCAAACCACGGTATATGAATATTGTTTATGAAGATATTTCGCAAGCAACACCCCACAATACTGTACTAACGTGTTGCGGCAACAAAATCCGCGTGTTTACTATCGCAATAATGTAAAAGTTGAGATTTCGTGAGATTTTATGGTGACCGATAAAATGATGAACACACCAAGAAATGTTACAGTGTTATTACTTGGGGGCGGATTTTAATTAAGTGTATTTTTCTTTCCTTTTCGCTTTCGAACAATGCCTTTTAGAGTAGAAATTTATTTTATATCACGACAAAAGGAAACGAGCCATTTTATAGGTCTTTTTTTTTTTTTTTGTTAATTGCGGTTAAGAAGTCAATTTTTCGTCTTTTTAAATGCATTTTGCGAAGATATCATCGATTTTATTATCATTTTGAGGGTACTTTCTTGAAATAATATTTAGGAGATGAAAGAAATGTTCTCGACAGAATTCCTTAGTAGCCTATTCGCTTCCTTCGCTCAGCTATTTTAACGTGCGCCGGCGATACCTGTGCCACCTATCAATCATGGGCATTGCCGGTTCGGGCGATTTTGGGATAGCTGAAGACAGAGATTTCCTGGCAAAGAACAGTGCAAACCAAAAGTTGACTGTAAGGAACGGAAGGAGCGTCGGTTCCATCAACAGCTTGAGTAGTTGATAAGATTTTTGTTTGTTTTTAAGGCATTTGATTGATTTTTGGCAAATGAAAAAGGAGCGTTTGTTTTACCGCGTTGAAGATGGCGGCGATGCAGGCGAGCAGGCACTCGAGCTTCTCGAGCGGCGAGTCCACGTGCTGCAGGCGGCGCAGCGGCGCGCACACGCCGGCCAGCGCGCCGGCCGACGGCAGCGCCAGGCGCGCGCGCAGCCCCAGCTCGTGCGGCGCCCGCGTGCGCGCGTACCGGATGTTGTCGGCCAGCAGCTGGATGGCGCCGCTGCGCGAGTACTCCTCCACGAACAGCCGGTACAGGTGCTCCTTCAGCGGCCGCACCACCAGCTTGTGCATCAGCAACCTCTCGTCTGCATATATAATTATATTTGTATATAATAATTATATAAACAGATTGAAGCCACCAACAGGATGTTGCATCACAGAATTGTAGGGTTGGCACCACAGCACTGCCAAAGTTGGGAACAAATACCTTACAGCATGACCATGTTATCGATTAGCATTTGATAGAAATCGCTTATTAAATCCGGCGGAACACTGAGTTTAGAGAGCACGGTGACACGTTAAAACAACCGACAGCAACATCCATCTTCTTCACACGTGCAACGCTCAAAAGCGACACGAAACCCGAAAAACTGCGCAGGAGGAGAAGATCGACAAAGCTGCAATGGTTTGCCGAGTTTTTAACTCTAGCGTATCGTATCTGACATTTGTCAACACCACCTACACACGCTTCAGCCACCAGTTTGCGTCACAATATTAACGAGAATTTTAAAAGCCGAAACGATCACCTTGTTACAAATCATTGAAACAGTTCTAGGAAGGATTTTAAAAATTCTTGCAACTTTTGTTTCAATTGCACCTTCATCACGCTACTTGTCACTAACGTGATGTTCTCCAAGCAAGACGGTGGCCAGCGCCTGGTGTTGGGATGTGCAAACGAAGTGTGCAGAAGGAGCAAAAGGGGGTGCGCCGGAGCGGTTGTTAATACTTGGAGAGCAAATGGTGCACGGAGAGGGCGTCGCCTGGTGTTGGGATGTGCAAACGAAGTGTGCAGAAGGTGCGCCGGGGTGGTTAATACTTGGAGAGCAAATCGTGCACGGAGAGGTGGTCGCCGTAGCTGTAGCTGTGACTTACGTCGAGGGTGGCGCCCTGGGCGGCGGCGCGCTCCTGCTCCTCGTGGCAGGCGCGGAAGGTCTTGAGCACGTGCACGGCGCTGGAGAGCGTGGTGAGGTAGTAGCCGCCCTCGCCCGACAGCAGCGACGGGTGCAGCAGCCCCCACATGTACTCCGCCTCCACCTCCGCCGCCACCATGCCCGACCGCACCAGCACCCACACGAACAGCGGCAGGAAGTCGTCCGCGCCCAGCGTCAGCTGCCGCCCGCGGTTCGCCTGCTTCACCTAATACCACAATATTATTAATAGCACAATTATTGAATTGAATTGAATTGGCCTTATTTTACGTGGCGAGACTCAGGCCATGAGGCCTGCTCTTCCGTCTGACCACGCAAATTCCGCTACGCTCCTTTCACCAACCATGGGAGACGAAACAGGCGATTTGAATTTAGCTCAGAGGCGTCATTTAGGCTTGAGGATCTTTTACATGCAGTAAATCTACTAACATGGGACAACTGGCTTTACTTCCCCTCCGAAGGAAGGCGTACGAGGGATTTTTTCGCGCTTAAACATCCACGGCTTCGATCGGGTTCGAACCCGCAAACTTGGGTATAACAGTCCGATACGCTAACCGTTACACCATCGCCGCCGTAAACAATTATGTCATTTAACCACATTTTACTCCCATTCCACAAAATCAAACTCTACTCCACTAATCATAGTGAGGATGACAAGGTGTCGCCATTCAAAGCCAACGCGCCGATTTTCAAACCGAACGTGGTTTCTTTAAGTTCTGCACAATTATTTGCATCCATGTTTCTCAAACCACGGTATATGAATATTGTTTATGAAGATATTTCGCAAGCAACACCCCACAATACTGTACTAACGTGTTGCGGCAACAAAATCCGCGTGTTTACTATCGCAATAATGTAAAAGTTGAGATTTCGTGAGATTTTATGGTGACCGATAAAATGATGAACACACCAAGAAATGTTACAGTGTTATTACTTGGGGGCGGATTTTAATTAAGTGTATTTTTCTTTCCTTTTCGCTTTCGAACAATGCCTTTTAGAGTAGAAATTTATTTTATATCACGACAAAAGGAAACGAGCCATTTTATAGGTCTTTTTTTTTTTTTTTGTTAATTGCGGTTAAGAAGTCAATTTTTCGTCTTTTTAAATGCATTTTGCGAAGATATCATCGATTTTATTATCATTTTGAGGGTACTTTCTTGAAATAATATTTAGGAGATGAAAGAAATGTTCTCGACAGAATTCCTTAGTAGCCTATTCGCTTCCTTCGCTCAGCTATTTTAACGTGCGCCGGCGATACCTGTGCCACCTATCAATCATGGGCATTGCCGGTTCGGGCGATTTTGGGATAGCTGAAGACAGAGATTTCCTGGCAAAGAACAGTGCAAACCAAAAGTTGACTGTAAGGAACGGAAGGAGCGTCGGTTCCATCAACAGCTTGAGTAGTTGATAAGATTTTTGTTTGTTTTTAAGGCATTTGATTGATTTTTGGCAAATGAAAAAGGAGCGTTTGTTTTACCGCGTTGAAGATGGCGGCGATGCAGGCGAGCAGGCACTCGAGCTTCTCGAGCGGCGAGTCCACGTGCTGCAGGCGGCGCAGCGGCGCGCACACGCCGGCCAGCGCGCCGGCCGACGGCAGCGCCAGGCGCGCGCGCAGCCCCAGCTCGTGCGGCGCCCGCGTGCGCGCGTACCGGATGTTGTCGGCCAGCAGCTGGATGGCGCCGCTGCGCGAGTACTCCTCCACGAACAGCCGGTACAGGTGCTCCTTCAGCGGCCGCACCACCAGCTTGTGCATCACCGCCTCCAGGATCGCGTCCAGGTTCAGGAACTCGTTCGCCTTCAGCTGCACACACACAACACACACACCATGGCCACCGTGCACAGTATTCGAAAACTCAAAGTTCAATGGGGGCGTCAACATGATCAAGGTACTACAAACACAGAGGTACCGTCACTTGTTATTTCATATTTTAAATTTTACAAATGTGATGACGGACCATTTTCATCCACCAAAAAATCATCCAAAACGGAAAAACATCGTATGAAAACATGAATATGTTTTTGAAACGGATGTTTTGAAAACATATCGACGTCATATCCCTAGTCCGGAGACAGAGTCGCTTGCTCGCTCATTTTGATCGTCTCCTACAACTCAAACAATCTCCGACATTGAAACCCCCATTCCGTGTCAGTGACTTTCAATCGCCAACGAATCGTTGAACACCCCTCCCGCGTCAAAAAAGTTGGTTGGCACGCCTTGATCCTCTCCTTCAATTCGCGATGCCCCACAAGTCGAACTCTCTCTCTCTCTCTCTCTCTCACACAACTGCAACACTAACGCCCTTCACTCAAAACTTCCACAAGTGGAAGGTCGTAACCGCCACTTTGAATCGCCAACAAATCTACCCCCGCCCGGAAAAGAAAGAAGAAAAAAAGAAAGAAAGAAACAAACGAAAAGGAAAAAAGAAAAGAAAGGAAAAAAGAAAAGAAAAAAGAAAGAAAGAAAAAAGAAAGAAACAAGAAAGAAAAGAAATAAGAGAGAAAAAAAGAAAAGAAAGGAAAAAAGAAAAGAAAAAAGAAAGAAAAAAGAAAGAAAGAAAAAAGAAAAAAAGAAAGAAAGAAAGAAAGAAAAAAGAAAAGAAAGAAAGAAAGAAGAAGAAAAAAGAAAAAAAGAAAGAAAAAAAAGAAAAGAAAAAAGAAAGAAAGAAAGAAGAGAGCAGAGTGCGCCTGCTCACCTTGATGCGCTCCTTCTCGACCTCCTTCTCGAACTCGCGCTCGCCGTGCTTGACGAGGTAGTTCTTCATGCCGGACATGAACTGGCGCATGTTGCGCATCACCACCTGCGGGTTCGTCTCGCGCGACACGCGATGAAGTTGTCGATGTTCTGCGCGAACGTGGTGCTGGCGTCCGCCGCCAGGTGCAGCGCGTACGCGCGGATGGCCGACCCCGAGCCGCCGGCGTCCCGGCTGCGCAGCGCCTGCAGCCGCGGCGGCGCTGCATTCGCCCAAAACCTCCTAGTTCACACACATATCTTACACAATTCATTCATGCTACTTCAACTTCAATACTATATTACACACGTTATTAAAAACTAACAAGCATACTGCTTTTCCTACATTTTTATTAAAATTATTATTATTACTTACACAAAGAATTTAAATTAATTATTTAAAAAAACTAATTTTAAATTTTTATAAAATCTTAAAGCCTGGAAACCTCTGATTTATTGTGAATAACTGTCAGACCTGTAAGAAAGTTATTATGACAAGAGAGACACGCCTCCTTTCATGGACACAAACTGCATCGACATAGAAAATTTACTTTATGCAATGGTGCGAAAGCCATGCCCAGAAATAATAATAATAATAATAATAATAATAATAATAATAATAATAATAATAATAATAATCTATTCTTCTCGACACCCGAGTCCAGTCTACTTCGTATCCTTAGTGGTTCTCGAAGATTAACATTAATTAATTCTACTTACTACTAAAGTGCGAACGGCAAACCTGAGAACAACTATAAAATGCCCAACTGACAGCGGTCTGTCCAGTAGCACATGCTATTCCTCATTTCCGGTCCTATTCTTCCGTTAGTGGAGTTTTATAAACTTTTCAAGGACAAATGTCAAAAAGCTCCACTTCTCACAATTTTTTTCACCAGAAAAATGAGCAATAAACACGCCAGTATATTCTTCATATCGATAATCAAACGATTGGTACGCATTCAATGTCAATTATTATGAACGAAAGTCTGTACTTTCAATATACTTTTATGATCGACTGACACTTTTGAAAGAAAATAATACTAAAATATGTTTAGATCTTGCGAAGTAATAAAACTTCGTTCAAAAATGACGCTGAGCCCTATCTAGCAAAGGTCCTAAGCACATTCAACGAACAACATGGTACGTAGAGAATTTTCAAAGAAACCTGACAATTCATCCTGACAAAACAGTATTTTCATACAAAATCAAATACATCACTCAACTGAACACTTTAATACACTAAACTAACAAATTTAGTTAACAATACACCGAATGCAAAAAAGAAAACTGCCTGGTCAAGAAATGGCGCCCGAAAATGTCAAGAACCGAATAAGAACCAAAATATTGCTCGTTTATACCATTATCCCATCACGAAAAAACACAAGTAGCCGAAGAAAAAGTCTCCACGCGATGTTCCTACATTGCCACACTGGAACACCGCAATAAGGAAGCACACTGACTAAACCAAGTGAAAAAACAACAGGAAACATAAAAATTGAACTTTACGTTAAGACAAAAAGAAACAAAAACATAACAAAAAAACAACAAAGAATATTATGGACAGACTAATGATCAGAAACCAATACCATTAATCTGAAAAATAAAGTACATTTTATACCTGTCATTATTTGATGTTGATATCGATGCATTGCAGAGAATTATACTAATGCTGCTTCCAAACAAAATTCTACTATTCCTTATCAACATCCAAAACGACTGAAATTTCCACAGATATTGTTGCACCAGTGGGAACTTCATGAGCAACGAGAGCGTAAGAATCGAAATAAATAACAATGGGAGATGTTCCATCCGCTATAAGAGCGCATCTCACACCATTTTCAACAGTGGCAATTAGAGGCGACCAATGGTTGGTTCTTCTAATAAAAATTATCTTACGCGAAAACAATTTCGACGTGAAATCGGCCAGCTTCCCAGCGGTGCGCCGGATGTACGTGGTGAATTTGCGCGCTATCTTCCCCATCGCCCGCAGCGGCCGGCTTCGCCTCCTGGGGAGCGGCGGCAACGATTCCAACTGATACGCAGTTAGAACGCAGGGTTTAGCTTTGCCGTCCACTTGCGAGAACATGGAGGATCTGTTCTACACTTTCTACGCGTGAGAAACAAATAGAAAAACTATACGTCGGGACGTTGATGAAGTGGCGAAGAGAGTCTCCCGTACTAGTGGCTGCTGCCCGGAGGTGACAGGCAGCTTATATCGAGGCGGAGGAGTAGGGGGTGAAGAAGCAGCCATGCGGCAGCAGTTGCTTCATTCACAACGAACAGGGAACGGGGAGGGGTGGAGGGGGCAGGGCGGCCAATAGAACGGTGACACATCGCAACCAGCCCCACCACCACCACCACGAAAGGCAAAACAACGCCACACGTGACAAATCTATGCCCTCGGTCCAGAAAACGTAAGATACACGCACAATAATCTGAGCTTCGTTCAAGAGCGGTTGGACAAGGTGGATTCCGTGACTGAGCTTTCAACTCACATTTTTCCTAATACACGTATGCAAGTGGGATAATGAAATCATCAGGGTTTTTTTCTATTAAAAAAAATACTTCTACAAGAATATTTTCTTTATTGCCTCATAAATTGAAAATTTTATTAATAACGTCAACATAATTTTACGAAAAATTGCAATAACAATTTTATCAACGTTAAAAGCTAGACCAAACATTTTTGGAGAAAGTAATGCAGCAAAATAAATCAGCGTATATTGCCATGACATATCATACTGTTTACACGAACACGGGAATTAAATATACAGAAAAAATATTAAGAGCTGTAAGTTTAGGCAATTCTGAATCTATCGGAACGTACAGCAAAATGCACACACGTACGCTCACTAAAAGTAACAATCTAATTGATACAATACTTAAATAACAATTTATAATATTTAAATTAATAAATAATTAAAACTTATCGTTAAGAATTAACTTTTTCAACATTAAAAATTAGCATTACACGAAATCGATACAGAAGAGTTTTTATTAAAAAGCTTTTATTTAAAATGAAGGAATCTTGTAAGGAATAACTATTGTTTTTCTTGAATTTTAATTATTCACAAAAAAATTTTCTTCGAATATAATTGAAGAAAGAAACTTTAGACTTTCAGTTTCTATGGATT
Source organism: Teleogryllus occipitalis (assembly GCA_011170035.1). NCBI lineage: Eukaryota > Metazoa > Arthropoda > Insecta > Orthoptera > Gryllidae > Teleogryllus > Teleogryllus occipitalis. The sequence continues at coordinate 102,963 of BLKR01002483.1, forward strand.
TTCTGCACATAGTATCTTAAATATTTCATTTATACACTAATCGTCTTTCTCTGTAACAAGTATCTTTTTCGAGAACAAAACATGATTTAAACATCGATTAATTAAAACCGATTTTTTAACATCGATGTTTTGTGCTCGAGGTTTTCACGTTACTGATTTGTTTGTGTATGAAAAAGTTACAGAATCATATTTCAGTAAAGTTAAAACATGAAATAATAACTGATCGCTGTCAGTTCATACGATTAAAGTGTGAGCTCTTTATACAACTTTCATCGAGCTCACTATTCCTCCCTCGTAATGATGAATGATGCCCCGATATTTCCTTCGCCTTCTCTCGTATTTCACAGGCAACTTACAATCTGCTCAGGGCCTCTCCCTTTTCCCACATCCTTCTCAGGTGAACTGATGAAGCTCAGACGATCCTAACTGCCCAAGCTTTAAAGCTCGGTTTTCTTCATTATTATTACTACCACGTTTTAATTTATTTTGTCAATTAAATATGACTGAATAATTACGGTCTTTGTCAAATTAAATTTTCCGACGCAAGTGCGTAAATGTTAGAGGCTTCTAAACCTATTTTTAAGAAATCAACGTTTTCAAACCTCGATAATTTGAGGTCATATACGTATATTTTGAAACATTGGTTTTTGATGTCGGCTTCTCCAGTATACCTCAATAAGTGTAATCCATTGAGTAGTTCTATTACTGCTGATGTTAATGAAGTTTTACTGTAAGCGAAGTGGTGAATGAGTGGTCTGCGTTAAAAGGGGTGCATGGTGTAAAAACAACTTGGAATTCAATTTCGAAGAGTTTATTTACATCATTGTTAATAACTAAGATGAGGAAGGTCGACAGACAGAAACTGCACAAATATTCACTTTAAAAATGTCTAAAAATTTTATTTTAAAAAAAACTTATAACGTATACTAAATGGAGATTTTATGAAATGGGATTGAAGTCCACACACACCAGGTTACAACCATATATGCTTCACTAAGAAATAGCATTGAGCGTTTGTCCGACAGACGCACGGCCAAACAGACGAACAGACAGACAGCCGGACCGACAGACAGAGGGACGTTTTGCCGTCAACCGAATTTTCGGTATGAAGGGCCCGGCTTTCAAGCTCTGTCTCGTTGCTGCGTAAGCGCGGGAAAGCATAAATGTGAAGGCGGATGGGGCAACTCTGGGCCGGAGTGGGGGCAGCCAGACGGAGGCCCGGCGCCGCGCCAGATTACGAATTGTGTACTCGAACTCGAGTGAACGCCCGGGGCACAACGAAGCACTTCCGCTTTTTCGTCAGTTTGCCCGACCCCCAAGTCACGTGGCAGGAGCATCTACATACGGAGGAAGCAAAAATCAATAACCGTACACCATTTACCATTCATCATCCAACACAACAACGGCGGAGAATTCTTTTGTGCAATTTTGTTTCTCTTCTTTCTTTTTTTTAACACATTTTATTCACGATTATAAAAAAGCACTATTTTATACTCAAGTATCACGTAGTTCGAACACTCTAAAAACTGTATATTTTAATGTGAAACCGTTTTAAAATATAACCGTTAAACGGATAACCGTTTAAAATATTAATGAAAAATGAATTTTTTGTCAACGTGACTGAGAAAAGTTGCGGAAGATGTCAATTGTACGTCTCTCAGGAAGAACGTCAACCGTTTTCAATGTTGATCACATTTATTATTTGGTCATCAATTACCGCGCATTACTTTTTTTATTTTTCGGTGAGTTGAGATCATTAGATATATTTCGAGATTTTAATATTTCTAAAACACACTAGGAACTTTCTTTTGCTTATATGCACAATAGGAAAATACGAATAAGGAAATAGAAAAAGAAAACAAAAATCCGCGTGGAGGACGGAAAGCACAACGGAATTGAAAGGGCAGAAGAACCAAACATTTAAAGAAAAAGCTGTTGATTAAAAAATAAAATTAAAAGGAAACGGCTCGCCAACCTACATAAAAATTATGATAGCAATAGATCTTCTGAAGTGACAATGTCGAGTTTTTCGTTCTGTTTGGGCGTTTGTTCAGGTGCGGCGCCATGAACAGACTGGCCCAAAGACGCGCGCATAACCCACTTGAGATCAGCCTTTGCACCGCCCACATGAAGGTTATGGCTCATCTATGCCCATGTTTTTACAAAACCATCCATGAATTTAATATCCACTTTTTCAAGCCGATGTTTTTACGTGTTTTATGATGTCTTATTTTTGAATGACAAATGTACCACAATAATAAAACCTTTTAATCGTCTTCAGAAGTCCATAAATTGAACGTTATGTATATCAAATTTACGAAGAGTTGATAGTGGTTAGAATGGAGTTTTCGACGTAAAATGACGTCCATAAACTCCAATCTTAAGTTCAATACTTACAGTTTGGTCAAATGTCCTGATTATTCTTTCACTGTGTTTGGTCATTAAAAGACTATTATTCCCGCCCGCGTAAACAATAGTGTCTCCTAGTGCATGTCTAAAAAGAGGGCTAGCTCAGTGGCCTCCCTGGAGGGAGGGTATTTGCGAAGCGCCCGAAACAAAAGAGGGCGACTCGCCGTATCACTCTCTCCGTCTCTGCCCCTTCTCCTCCGCTCCTCGAAGGCCCGAGCTGGGAGAGGAGAGACGGGCAAGGCCGTCCGTCGCCACGTGACGGGGCAGGGCAAAAGTTGCTTGATAAGTAAAGTAGGAACAGGTCAGTCACGTCAGGCCCTTGCAAAGGGAGCGATTCCTTTGTCATCGGCAAGCAGCTAATTACCTGACGGCGACGACCATGAATGATGATGATGATGATGATGATGATAATAATAATAATAATAATAATAATAATAATAATAATAATAATAATAATAATAACTAGCCAGTCCGGATAGCCGAGATTGCGAAGGCAGTAGTGCCGTCTCGAAGGATCGCGGGTTCGTGTCCGGCCACGGGAATGTGTGTGTATGTGTGTGAGTGTCTGTGTGTGCCGTCCATCCATCCTTCATTATCATCATCATCCCATCTTCCATCCCTCCAGGACTAACAACCCTGGGGTATAAAATTCGGATTCAGCCTAGTGCTGATCCCCCTAATTAGTTACATGCAAGACTTGCAGCGTGTTAAAATGATACTGAGCCTGTGCAAGTGCACGTCCTGCGTGGTCCAAGATGGCCTATTCGCGAGAAAATAAATGAAAAATAGATTGTATATATTATAATTTTAGAAAGAATGAGAGAAATTCAATACCGAAGAATTAGCTACAGAAGTACTGAATTAAGTTTCGAGGAAATTTACTAATAGACAAAATATTGCGGACACACACACACACACACACACACACACACACACACACACACACACACACACACACACACACACACACACACACACACACACACACACACACACAAAAGATTGCCATTCTCTGAAAATCTTTATACGAAGACATAATAAAGGCTGGTAATAGAGGTTTTCAAAAGTATTTATGATTATTTACCTACAGCATGGACACCAGTTAAAAAAGACGTGAAAAGAAATAGTATAAATAGAAGAAATCATTGAAGAGATATAATCGATAAAATCGAGGTGTACATTCTACAGCTGAAGAGAAAGAAACTCGCAAACACGCCCGACGCGAGAAAAAAGAAACAAAGTATGAAGGACTATTTAAAAGAGACGAAGACCAAACAAAGGAGGAAGAAGTAACATTATTTCACAGAGGAACCTTTCGTCTTATTTTTCCTTCTTCTTCTTCTTGCCCTTCCTCCGAGAAATAATTTTAGTTTCCCCCTGAACCTATACAACATAGTAAACCATAATAAACATTACCAAGACCTTCAAAATAATTACAATATTGTTGTGCAAAAACGCTACCAAACTAGAAATGGCTTCTAAACTTTAAAAGAAAAGGATCTTTATAAGAAAGTGACAGCAAGACCGACAAAAATTATTTTATTGAATAGTCACAAGGCAAACTTCAATTCAGAAGAAAACAATAATAAGAATTTTAATAATAATTTCTAAATAAACCAAAAACAGTCATCATAATACGAAGATTTAGTTACCATGATACATAATTTTGCTATCTCTAACAACGTGAATATCCACAAGCTAAATGCTTGCCTCATAAACTTTAACATCAACGAACTACCACTAATCATGTCCACGATCTGACATGTCCCTAAACACACACCACAAGCAACCCTCACGTTGAACAGACTATTTTCGTTCACAGATAAGAGTCAAATGGCAAAGGTATCTGCGGGCCGTCGGAAAATGAGGCACTACCTAGAATAAATAGATAATAATTGCGATAAAACGAACTAAACATTGTTGGTATTGTAACGAGTGATTATTGGTATTGGTATTGGAGATGATATTTCGTCCAGGTTTGGCATTAAGAAGTGTAAACACGGCCTTCTGGGATAAAAACAAAAGTTGGCAATGTTTTCGATGTCATGAAGACAGTGGGCTTAAGAAGACGGGATGGAATCAACAACCAGAAAGAAAGTGCACGTTCTAGAATGAGGACGTAAATGACTGATAGAGGTTTCAGTCAGTGGCGTAAATCGGTGAAGAATTTGGATGTAAGAAAGGCAATGTAATATTGGTCATATATTTCATTGAGGTCAATATCACAGAAAAATAAATGAACAAGAATATTTGGGCGAGTCGATAATGAAATGTACACATATAATTGGACATATAGAAAGGACCTCTGGTTATTTGAAATTTGAAGAAGGTAAACCTTGGTACGGTTCTTGAAATTTGTTGGATCGATTAAATGCTGTATTATGCTTCTCAATTTGCAAACAATATTCTGAATCAATATTGAATTTTTTTGTTATTATTACAAATCAGTGTTATTTTATTTTGACATTCAAAGCGTTTTGATTTCATATTTCAGCAAGTTACCAATCATATTCAAATCTATAGAGAATGTTATAGAATCATAAATATTAAATGGATATTTTTATTTCCTGTATTAAAAGTAAAAACCATTCCAGTTTGGCATCATGCACCTGTCCATGCAACTAGATCGACAGATATAATTATAGACGTCGTCACTGCCAACAATATCATTTATTAAAAGTAGTTTTCGATGATTTAGCCATCATCAGTTTCCTGATACGAGGGTGAATCAAATATGAACGAGACTTTTGTATTCAGCGTGACATTGTTCTGGCGTCAGTTACGTGACAAATGTCCGCAGTTAGTAGTGTTTTTTTCTCAATCAGCGTTGACTTTTGTTTCTGGAGTCCATTTTGTTTTGTTTATTGCAATGAATGAACACATTTCAGTTGCGCAACGCATTGTTATTCGGTTTCTGGCGAATGAAAGTGTGAAACCATGAGAAATTTTGCAGAGATTCCGTGGGCGCTTTGGTGGTAAGATCCTTTCGAAGCCTCAAGTCTACAAATCGAACAAGTTGTTTAAATGGCGGCCATCACGCTGGACAACATTCGGAGTGGAAGACGTTATTCGTGATGGCCAACGAATAACTGTTCGTGATCTGTGCGAAACAACTTCATTATCATATGGAAGTGTGCAAACAATCATCAGAAACCATTTATAATATTGAAAAATGTATGAGAGTTGGGTACTAAAACTTTTGAATGCGAATCAAAAGACTGCAAGGATGCAACTTCTCAAAGACTTCTGGATTGTTATAGTGCAGAAAGAAACTCACAGTAATTTTGTGGATATATGCAAGAAAGTAAATGAAATTGAAAATGTAAAATTTCAACGTCAGAAAATATTAAATGTAAGTTGAGTCGTTTCTTATCTACTGTTTGGAAGCCAAAAAAACTATCAGGATTCGGATAGGCTACCAAAATAGGAAGTAAGAAACGGCTCAACTTACATTCAGTGTTCTCTGTCATTAATTTTTAAACATCATTACATTTTTATTTGTACACACATTTTGTCGTATCGATCCGGAAACATCACAAAAGCTACAAATCATCAAGAAAGTTAGTAATTTTGAGCACGGGCTGATGAAATATTATTGTTAGTTACATATTTCGCAGATTTTCCTTGAAAGAGGACTTCCTGGACGCTCTTATGAGGAAATCGTTTCTTTGCAAACGTAGATAGGCGAGATTTGGAAACATAAAAGATCCTACGTAAAGGGTGAATACAAAGACGGAAAGTGGAGGAATATCAGCTCCACTTTCTAAATCTAAATTTGTGGAAAATTTCAAATCTTTACAATGGGATAAACTATATTTTCTATATTCAAGGCATTTCGATAAACATCTATATAAAATAACTGTCTTCTCTACCGAGAGTACATTCATTTCACATTACATACATACATATATATATATATAGATAATGAATAGTAAATTCTTTTTCAAAAATTCTTTTTGTAATTTACGTACTACACCTTCAGGTGCTGGTCAACGCCAAATGGAGGTTAAGACTAGTTTTGCCTTTTCTGGCACTCAACACCCGCTTTTGGGGCCCTGAACTTTCCAACGTGTTTGGTCCATCTATAGATGGATGTCTTAATTTGAGACAGGAGATGATGCGACAAGCGTCGTGCTTCAACATTCCTAATATTTACTATTAATCAAGGCGGTAAATAATTGTACTCTAGAATTCTCCTTCGGTCATTAGCTGAACTCGACTTATCGGCCGTGTATACACCGGGGACCAAATAATCCCTTCATCTTTTCTCGCGGAATTTACTTTCTAATTCTACGTGTAAATTGGGGCCAAACCAACCCAGCTAACGAAAAGGGCTGATTGAACAGATAAGCGCGTTAAGGCGGCCGCCGCCGCGGCGCTACTGTCCAGTTTTGGAAGAACTGCATATCAATTCACTTTCAAAATTTTCTCAAAAGTGGTTTCACGTTGTTCCTTAATTTTCTCTCTCTCTCTCTCTCTCTCGAGAGAGAGAGAGAGAGAGAGAGAGAGAAAGAGGGGGGGGGAAGAGAAAGAGAGAGAAAGAGAGAGAAAGAGAAAGAGAGAGAGAAAGAGAGAGAAAGAGAAAAAGAGAGAAAGAGAAAAAGAGAGAAAGAGAAAAAGAGAGAAAGAGAAAAAGAGAGAAAGAGAAAAAGAGAGAAAGAGAAAAAGAGAGAAAGAGAAAAAGAGAGAAAGAGAAAAAGAGAGAAAGAGAAAAAGAGAGAAAGAGAAAAAGAGAGAAAGAGAAAAAGAGAGAGAGAAAGAGAGAGCGAGAGAGAGAGCAAATTACGCTAATAACAATGGTGCAGGCTGTTTTCGTTGAAATCTTTTAATTTTATAAAATTATAAAAGTTTAAATTTGTTTCGATCTTTCTACAACAACAATAATGAAGATAGAGATTTTTATTCTTAATGAAATGCATTCTTCAAAATAAGATTAAATTCACGTAAAATTATTTTAAAATATGAGTAGTTGTTGCGAAATTGTACGTAATATAAAGACACTTTTTAAAAACGGTAAATATGGAATAACATGACAGAAGTGATTTCGATGTAAAAGTTAGATAGTTTTGAAACCTTACCATCTGTAGAGCGCATTCACCCAGAATTCCATTTATCCATAGCATTTTTGTTGTTGCTCAACGAATACTTAAACAAAAATCGCCCCTTCGTACAGCTTTGAAACAATATATTTCTACATTCTCAAGTGTATATACACACGTACGCATACATGAATCCTCCGATTCACAATTGACAAATTATCTGTGAAATCCAGTGGTGAATGTTTCCAAATAATCAAAAAGATGCGGTCTGTCCATGACAGGTGATCAGCGATATGTCTTTTTGGAATTCAAGGCTTTTTCCTGGTTTTCCAGGCCCTTTTTCGCACATTACAACATGCTTTTACCTTCTACCGCTTACGCCGTACAGAGAAACTTATGGGATGCTGCGGGAAAAAGCGACGAACTTCCGGCAGAAAAATTCTTATTGCAAGGCCCTGGTAGCGAAAAAGTGTATCAATCCAGTTGCTAAATTTAGAAAAGAAATCCTCTAACACGCGGTGTGGCCAGAATCCATGTTTTGTGGGTTCTTGATACCGAAATATCGGTTGACAGCAAGAAGTCCGTCCGTCTGACAGAACAACGCCAGCGAGTAAACTGTTCAGTCAATTTTCTTGAAAACATATTCCGTTATCGATCTGGCGATGTCGCGACCCCTTAAATTTGGCATCGATATTTTAATTTTGGGGGTACTTAACATGAAACCTCTGGGACATTTACAAAATTTTCAAAAAAATTGCTCCATTGTTATTGATTAAATTTTGTCTTTGGATAGTGTGAAGGTTGTTTAAGAGAATAGTGCAGGTCTCATGTTCGTTGAAAACCCTGACTTTCGGAAAATTGCAAAAGTTCAACATTTTTCTACGTCTTCCTACAACTAGAATTATAACGATATTTTTCCTTTAATGAAATCTGTTCCTCAAAGATAGATTTTAAATATGATCATATACAATTTTTCGAAAGTTTGGGTACTTTTCGCGTAATTATGTGTGAAATATAGGCAATTTTTAATTTTGTTTAAAGTTTTTTTCTCAAAGACGGCATCAACAATTTTTATTCAATTTTCACCTCGAATAGCGTATAGGACGTTTAAGAGTGCAAGTCTCATGTTCGCTGAAAATTTTCAGTTTTGAAAATTGCAAAAATTCAATTTTTTTTCGCAGTCTTCCTGCAACTACAATTAAGAAGGTATTTTTTCATTCTTAGCGAAATGTGTTCATCAAAAACAGATATTTAAATAATGTCATGTTCAATGTTTCGAAAATATGAATTTTTTTTTTTTCAAAATTGTGTGTCAAACCGACTTTTTTCACAATTTTTCTTAAAAAAGGCACAATTTGTTTTGATTAAATTAGGACCTTTAATAGCGTAAAGCATTCCTAAGAGAATAGTGTAGGTCTCACGTTGTTTAATTTGCCGTTTTTTTTTTCAAAAACTGAAAAACAAAAAAGTTTGCGTTTTCTTACAACTTCAATTGTAAATATACATTTTTTTTTTACTTTCAGTACACGCTCTTCAAATTACTTCAAATGAAGTTTTTCGTAAACTCAATAGATTCTTTTCAAAAAGAGCTTCAAATTTTTAATGAAAATTTCTATTTAGGACGAGGTTTTACTATTCTTTAATATTCTTGAAGTAATATTTCGGTTCTACTACTAAGAAACCAAAAAGTTGAGAAATTGTTCAAAAAATTACTTTGGGCGACGATAAATGGCAACTGGCAAGAAGATGGGGTAATTCCGTAAAGCCAGTACACACCAAGGAAATTAGAAAACTTTACTACGAGAAAGTCTGCGCCATTCAGTAGCGCCTCTAGTTTAAATGAAATATGTTCCTCAAAAACAGATCTTCAAAAAAGATCATGTTCAATTTTTCGAAAATATGAGTATGTTTTGTGTAATTTGGCGACAAACGTAGTCGCCCACTCCGAATTTACTTCGCGAACATAATTTGAGAGGTTTTTGGAAGCTATTGCTGTTCTTATAAAAGAAAGTAGATTGATGAAAATTAACTTCGAACTAACAAATTACTTCAAGAAATTTTGATTTTTGAAATTTTGATACAAATTTTTACTTCAAGAAATTTTGATCGCTGATTATTGTATGTTTCATTTGTGCAAGTTTGAAATTATTACTGTTCCTGGCTATCAAAATAAACGCTGGTATTGTTTGACTTATATTTGAATTATATTAGCACTATTTCTAATACTTTGCATGAAAGAAAAATTGAATAAATTGAGTACCAGAAATTTGTACCAACATTTCAACTTTAATTTCATATATATATCATTACCTGCGCTGCCTTGGGGAACAATGCAGCGACAGAAATAGGGTCTACTCGAATTTCCTGGTGCGCAACCCGGTCAAGATCTCCGCATGTTCATTTTCTTCGTGCCCCCTGTCAATTCGAACACTGTCCCTCATCTCCGTGTAGGCTATAAGCAAAGATAGCTTTGACTGCACTCTTCTACAAAATAAGTTAAAACTCCCGTTGAATATGATAGACGTAACAACATGGTCGTTTTGATAAAAAAAAATAGCAAAGAGGTACGCCGATGTCATCAAAGAATAGGCGCGACACTAATCGAAACTCAAACTTATATGTATTGTAGTAGTGTTAATAAATAATAAAAAAAACTAATCGAAAGTCAGCTATTGAGTTCCCAGTGGGACGTTTGGTCCGTAAACATCTCGTCCATGCACGTGCAACCCACAGGCAACCATATAGGTGCAATGGGGTACTAGGTACTCTACCCATGTTGCACCTATATAAGCGGCAGTGTTTGAAGTTGTGTTATGTTGAAGTCGAGAACTACGCAATCCTCAAGAAAACTTGTGACACTTCTCATACACACTTCGATTTTAACACTCGCCATTATCATGTACTGAGCTGAATTCTGTACTTTACTAAGTAGAATGCTGTATGTGGATTCGGGCTAAAGATTGGGGGGAAATCTGAAAATAACACAAAATCCCGGTCTTCAAATCAAATTCCCGGTTTTTTCCAGATTCTTCCAGGCTTTTTCAAATTCCCGTTTTTTCCCCGGTTTTCAAGAATTCCAGGTTCGCTGGCCACCCTGCATGAACTAAGATTAAAATTTTCCCAGTGTTCATTTTGAGCAATACTGAGCGACGCTCAGGAACGACGATGTTCACCACACGATTCAATCAAAATATAATCACGTAAATCTTAAAAATCAGGTGAATACGTGAGTACGGAGAGTCCTTTCTTTTAAACGGGCAGGAAAATTGAGAAAACTAGAAAACTGACGCGATTTCTGATATACAGTGCATGACTTGCATTTTTTTATTGCGGATAGTCCGAATTAAATATTTTCTGTGGATTTGATTCGGTGACCAGCTAGCTGATAGCAGGGGTGACACAAACCAGTTGTACCATGCATGTCTGCTCTACAAAAATAAATCTTTTTATTAATTTATTAAGTTGTATAAATCATGCATTTTTTAAATTTTAATATTTGACTCGAGTGTGTCAGCTCCTTGAAAACGTTTTCTGCGAGCCTAGTGGTTTCCTCCGCTTTGCTACTCGGGAGCTCTGCTGAAGCATTGTATGAGAAACCACTGGCTCTGAGCTGAGGGGCCGAGAGCACCTAGTCACTAGGTCCTAATGGTCCGTCATCTCTAAGACCTGGGGGCTGGAAACGTTTATTATCAAAAACCGAAATATAAATGTATTATACGAAACCGGAATATTTTTTGAAACTGCTCGATGCATTGTTAAAAGTAGTCGTATACAATTTAAAATAAGTAGATGAATCTTTCACATCAAATTGTAAGAAACTAAATTATACATTCCTCGTGAAAAATCTGAGACAATTAGCTGTCAGTGTAATAAAAGAAAGCTTTAATTATCGTTAAACACTATATTTTGCAGTAAATATAAGCGGACAATTGGTTTAATTGTGATCACAGACAAAACTTCTCAGTAATTTGTAAATAAGTTAGTTAAATGTCAATAAAATAATAATAATAATAATAATAATAATAATAATAATAATAATTAGTGGCCTGTAGTAGAAGCAATGTTGCTGCAGATAAAGACACAAATTGATCGTCCAAAAATAACAATATGGAGATGATTACTATACATATTAATATAAGGAGATATTGTTAACTCTAAATTCATCCGTACATATGCCGCGACGCCTACCGGGGGTGTGAATTTGACCACTAGTCAATACAAACGAATGGAAATATTTTACGTTCTCAATTTGTTTCGTTTACATCGAGACTTGCAGAGCATAAATCTCAAAGAGGACGACGCTGATAGCTCAGAGGGTGAGAGGGGGTGGGGTCTAGAGCGATGACGAAAGCAGGGAGGGGGGAGAGGGAGGGGGGCAGGCGACGGATAAGCCAACGAACGAGAGGGGGAAGAGTCAAACGGAGGAAAAGGCGAATTACGGTGAAATACGACGGACACCTATGTGAAGGCAAATACGAAGGCCAGGGGAGCAGTGGCGCACAATTTGGAGGCAAAGTTGTCGAGGGCAAAAGCGATGAAGATGGAGATCGAGACGAAGACGAAGACGAAGACGAAGACAAAGACGATGGCATCGTCGCTTTCGCCTCCATCGTCTTCGCCGTTCGCCTTCGTCCCTTCACCCTCAGACGATGGAGATAAAGATGAAGGCGATGGGAAAGAACACGATGAAGATGACTAACGCGAGCACTGCGAAGATAGATACCACGAAGGACGAGGAATGCGAAGACTACAGGGTAGAGAGCATGCATGAGGGAGTTGGCCACGAGGGCGTAGAAGAGAAGAGAAGAGAAGAGAAGAGAAAAGAAGAAAGAAAGTTTCTCGGGGATCCATCAAAATACAACGCAAAGGGTCAAGGCAGCGGCAAAATCAAACACCAACGAGAAGAGGCTAAGCAGACCAGATCTACAAAGAAACTCCGCGTAGATACACAAAGTAAACCAAAATATTTTGATCTAAAGTCCCTCTGAAGGGGCGGCGGGACCGATAAAATCGTACAGTGAGTAATGCATCGCTCAGCATTGCACTGTGTCCAGAATACAATCTTTACAAACGCATTCATCTAGTATTCCTCTGTTTTAATGCCCTTTGTTTCAATAATCTCTACGTTTTATACCTGTATCCTCAAGGTAATTTCTTCCTCTCTATGCGTGTGTAAATGTCAGTGCGAGTGTGATTGATCGTGTGCGTGAGAGAGGAAAGAGAAGGGGAGAGAGAGAGAGAGAGAGAGAGGGAGGGGGTCGAGAGGGGAAGGAGAGGGGAGGGGGAGTGAGAAGGAGGAGTGAGGGAGAGAAGGGGGAGTGAGGGAGAGAAAGAGGAGGAGGGAGAGAAAGAGGGAGTGAGGGAGAGAAAGGAGGAGTGAGGGAGAGAGGAGGAGGGAGAGGAGGAGTGAGAGAGAGAAGGGGGAGTGAGAGAGAGAAGGGGAGTGAGAGAGAGAAGGAGTGAGAGAGAGAAGGGGAGTGAGAGAGAGAAGGGGGAGTGGAGGGAGAGAAAGAGGAGGAGAGAGAGAAGGGGGAGGAGGGAGAGAAAGAGGAGTGAGGGAGAGAAGGAGGAGGGGAGAGAAGGGAGTGAGGGAGAGAAGGAGTGAGGGAGAGAAAGAGGAGGAGGGAGAGAAAGAGGAGTGAGGGAGAGAAAGAGGAGTGAGGGAGAGAAAGAGGAGTGAGGGAGAGAAAGAGGAGTGAGGGAGAGAAAGAGGAGTGGAGGGGAGAGAAGGGGGAGTGAGGGAGAGAAGGGGAGCAGGGAGAGAAAGAGGAGGAGGGAGAGAAGGAGGAGTGAGGGAGAGAAGGGGGAGTGAGGGAGAGAAGGGGGAGGGAGGAGAGAGAAAGAGGAGGAGGGAGAGAAAGAGGAGTGAGGGAGAGAAAGAGGAGTGAGGGAGAGAAGGGGGAGGAGGGAGAGAAAGAGGAGTGAGGGAGAGAAGGGGAGTGAGGGGAGAGAAGGGGGAGTAAGGGAGAGAAAGAGGAGTGAGGGAGAGAAAGAGGAGTGAGGGAGAGAAAGAGGAGGGAGGGAGAGAAAGAGGAGTGAGGAGAGAAGGAGGAGGGAGGGAGAGAAAGAGGAGTGAGGGAGAGAAGGAGGAGTGAGGGAGAGAAGGAGGAGTGAGGGAGAGAAAGAGGAGTGAGGGAGAGGAGGAGGAGTGAGGGAGAGAAAGAGGAGTGAGGGAGAGAAGGGGGAGTGAGGGAGAGAAGGGGGAGTGAGGGAGAGAAGGGGGAGTGAGGGAGAGAAGGGGGAGTGAGGGAGAGAAAGAGGAGTGAGGGAGAGAAGGAGGAGTGAGGGAGAGAAAGAGGAGTGAGGGAGAGAAGGAGGAGTGAGGGAGAGGAGGAGGAGTGAGGGAGAGGAGGAGGAGTGAGGGAGAGAAAGAGGAGTGAGGGAGAGAAAGAGGAGTGAGGGAGAGAAGGGAGAGTGAGGGAGAGAAGGGGGAGTGAGGGAGAGAAGGGGGAGTGAGGGAGAGAAAGAGAAGGGGGAGTGAGAGGGTGACACTGCTCCTACTTTTAATTTTTCTGGAAAAAATTGTATTACTTAATAACTTTCAGAACCAGAGTGGATTTAGCGCAGAAAGCATGTATTCCCTAACATCAACTGGTTTCATCATAGAATAGGGCTGTCAATCATTCCCAATCGCTAACCATACAAAGAATAAAACTAGAAACCATGTGCAGAGATTGCAACAAACACAAATGATTCAGTCGCTTGAAATTCACCATAAGAAGGCTTCACGACACTTTAATTCAACTTTTTTTTCAACTTTTTAGAATTTGATTTGAGAGAAAGACTGAACATTGTATAGCTAGATCTGTAAAATATAATTTTTAAGAGGAAAACCAGTATTTAATTTGACATTTCACCAGTTAGGAATGTGTTGATCTTGGATCCACTGATATTGATCCAGAAATATCTAGTTTTGCCTTGGACAATGAGCAGATAATGAAAAGTTGTGACATGGTCAACACAAAGGAACGCTCGACACTTCACAAAAACTATGGGAATGACGCAACAACTATTGCTTCGCTTACTCAGGTGAATAAGATCTATTTTTATCACAAATCTGTCTTCAATCAGAAATGTAGAAAAATTGTGATTGCTTTTTTATAAAATAATAGGCTAGGCCAAAAGTTTCATCGCTGATATAAAAAGAACTGTTTATAATCATTGCTAGAAAGAGTATGCAAGATAAAGACCAATTTCATTAAATGGAGATATTGAGTCTTGCGGCAAATGGGCATTTTGATTTATTTACACGTGATATTCCTTAGTAAAACTTTGAAGAGAACTATTATCTTATTTCCAAGGATATTCAGTTATAAAATATAAAAGATGAAATAACATCTTCAAAAACTATAAAATCTGAAAAAGGTATATTGGGCTCTTTGTCAGAAAAGAAACATTCTTGACATCTGTAAGAAATCTGAAATTCAGAATTAACAGAACATATGAGAGAAATGAGAGAAAAGGAATAAGAATAAGAGAAAAACTAAGTTCTTAATTTTAAAAAAATGATGTGACTAACATTTCGTGCAATGTGCGAAGGTCTTGCATATAACAATTTTTAAAATGTATACGGAAGAAAGGCAGGAAAAAAGTAGAGCATAGAAATTGAGAAGAAGGAAAGAAGAAGGAGAATAGATCCACAAATGTGTCTGCAATCTTTGCAGCCTCTTTGATCCTGAGTTGTTTGTGTCGTGTCCCACTTTCCGGAGTGAGAAGACTCCTACTGCTATCGCTGTGTGTCACACTGCAGGGTGGGAATATGGCAAGTATTGAAAACTTTTCCCTCCAAAACTTGTTCAAACATCCCTTTAGAATCCTAATTCCACAAGTCTGTTCCAACAGCTTCTCTCAGTGCTATCCACAGACTTTTCTTGGAAACAGGTTGTAAGCTTTTTAGAGTTGCAAACATCAAGAAGAATGGTTTTCCATGGGATGTGGTTTTTTCTAACAATTGTTTCACAAGAACAAATTCATCAATAAATGAACAAAGATTGAGAGAAGATAAATATTAATAAGAAAACGAAAAAAAGGAATTGTGAGAATGAAAAATAATAAAAAAAAAAACAAAAACCTGCAGTCAAGAATGAAAAGGAATTCTAAAAAAAATTTCAATTAAAAAAGTCGGACCCCATGGTGCAGGTGGTCGCGGCTGCCTTTGTCTGCGCCGAGGAGATTGCCGTTATGAATTCTGCATACGCATGGACATATTTGCGATTGTCCCTTCACCCGTCTTAGTCATCCTATCTCCTCATAGTTCTTAATTCAAGGCTAACGAGTTTGTCTGAAAAATGGATGCAGCCGAAAAGGCTGTTCCTCATAGCGAGTAAAGACACGTTAATCTCCCCGGGATAAACGTGACTGAACCTCGGAAAATAATGTGTTGCATGGTATGAGATGACCGATATTCCCAACAACAAAACATAACAAAAGAAAAAATATCCGTAAAATAATAAATAAAAAGTACTGATAAACGAGGATACACTATTGGTAGAATGTCCGCAAAAGCCATCAAGAGTGAAGTAAGAGCAGGAAGAGCCTTCAGAAGAAAAAATGACGAGAGACAAAATGAAACGACAAAGGAGTATTGTGAATTCAGAAAGGACAGGAGTTAAAAAATTATATCTGCATTAGCTAATTTAACGCTAGCATATCAATGCTTCCTTTACTCTAAGAGGAGGCCCGTTTGACAGGTCGCAAAACAAAATAATGTCACGATGGATGATGACGTTGCAAGAGGTAGCATCGAAGCCGAGACAAACGAACAATAGATGAAATATGGACATTCTCGGCAGTTTTGCAGCAGTAGCAGTAAAAGCGGTTCCTTCTTAGAATAATCTCTCTATACAACTGGCCCTGTACTTTAACAAGGGGGAATCTTGAGAATCCACCGTTTCAATTGAATTTTATTAATGTTTTTGGTCACTTTGAAAAACCAATAAATTGTAACAACTAACGACATAGATGTGCAATTATTTAAACAAAAATCTTATACATTTTCTAGCTCTGTACATGAAAAAATTATCGACTTTCTTACATCAATATTTATATTTACTGATCAAACCTAATACATTTTTACTCCATAAAAAGGCTGATGTTTCTTCACAACAAAGCAATGTATTAAATTTTACTACATTGAGACAAAATACTACAAATATTTTCAAAATGTGTTCTGAATGATCAGCTTACAAATTCATAGTCCGGAATTGTTTCTATATACAGCTAAATACACTTTAATAACTCAAATAACAACAAAGCTAGTTATAAATTGCAAAATATTTTAAATAAAACGTACATCAGAAACAATACCAATGATTTTCAGCTTTCCAAAAAAAAATTAAAACCTGTTAAAAACAATCACTGGTGTTCCTTCGAGGCTCCCCTCTTCATAATGTCAGGGTCAATGACCTGGTCCTGAGGGAACCAAATTTGATTGGAGGGGATGCAGAAAGAAAGAAGAAAAGGAAGTGCATTCAGCATTAGTAGGAGTAGTATTAGTAGCAGGAGTTCATTGTGAGATTGGATCAAGAAACTTTGAAGCCTTTCACAATCAGTGTTAAAATGATTACACAAGCAAACAAATGATGTTTGTTTCCCCTCAAATCTAAACTTATCTCTGCAGGCAGCAGAGAAGCTATTTATTTCCCAGGAGTTTTTACTTCTTTAGGTCAGAAGGGAATTTTACTTTCAGATACTACAATTAATATGACCTATGCATCTTGCTGCCTTGTACAAACTTGTTTCTTCAAGGGAGATATCAACAGATGCTCTTTTGGACACATACAGACAGTAGAAATAGGTGCTGGGAAGTGGAAAAATTTCCTACTTCCAAGTTAAGGCAAACAGCAAGCGATTATTTACGCATGACGCAATGGAGGAACTTTTCAGTGTTTTCACATATCTACTGAGGGCCACAAAGATATACTAAAATAAATTTAGAATATTTCATTCTGACTTCGTATGATGTCTAATGACATGTATATTTTGTTTTCTTGACAACCAAAACACCCTATCAACATCCTAAAAATATACAAACAAATGAAGACTGGAATTATCAACGGCCAAAGTGCCAAAATATTCCTCATTATACTACATATTTATTTTTTATCACTTAATAATAATAATAATAATAATAATAATAATAATAATAATAATAATAATAATAATAATAATAATAATCTATATATATAAAAGAAAGTCGTGTTAGTTACACTATTTATAACTCAAGAACGGCTGTACCGATTTGGCTGAAAGTTGGTGAGCAGGAAGCTTAGGGCCAGGAGACGGACATAGGATACTGTTTATCCCGTTCGACAGCGTTCCTGTGTGAGAACGCACGTTTTCGCGTGATTTCGCATGTTAGCGGTCATTGTTGCCTGTTGTAACCCATTGTTTTAACGCCGCACTGATAACAGAAGGCGATAATGATAGCCGCTTTTCGTTCGCCGTTATATCTATATATACTACACCTATTATATACTTACGTTATACCCATATATACTTCACCTATGCACCAAAATGAATGATTAATCTACTTAAATGAACAGTAATGAATGATTAATCTACTTAATTTTTTATTGCATTTTCTAATAAACAATTTAACTTAATAAATTCCAAAATCTGCTTATTTATCGCCTTTAAGAGCCGATCCCTATTATTGCAGCTTTGTATTTCTCTCTTAAACAAAAATCAATTTAAAAAAAAACGCTCTGCTACGTAGTAGATTTTTATTTTACGTAATAAATTTTATTCTACGTAATAAATTTTTATTATCTATTTAATATCAGAGCGTTTTTTTGAAATTCTTCTTTGTTTGAGAGAAAAACACAAATCTGCAATAGCTTCATTATCACGAGTGCAACAAGGATAGTACAGTTTCTCACAGTGAGTGCGACGCGAAAAAAAGATGGGACCGACTGTTAAGGCGGAACAGAGTTCGCCGGGTCAGCTAGTAGTAATAATAGAATTATTATTATTATTATTATTATTATTATTATTATTATTATTATTATTATTATTATTATTATTATTGTTATTGCTATTGGTAATATTTTACCATGGGTTGCTATGATTCTCCCTAGTTTCTGGAAAAGGTTAACTTTAAAGTACTGCTGTTTGATGCTAAGTTAAGAGTAACCATTGAGGTAAAAAATTACAATTTGGTTTATTTAGAAAACAATTTGCTAACCAGCATAATTGTCATGGATTGTCAGCTGATTTGTTCAGTAGCTCACACCATGTAGGAATCTGGTTACTTGTCAAAGAAACTTATATCTGAAATTTGAAAGTTTATTGTGATGCATTTCATCTTATTCTATTTTACTATTTTTGAAATTTAATTATCTTCTTTATTGTATGGCAAATTGCTTAATGTAGGTATTCTATAAAAAAATTTTCTAGTTAGAGTGTACTTAAGAATTGTAATAGAATTTTGACCTTTTTTAAAATCACACTATAATTTTTTTTTTCAAATAATTTATTAACGTGGTGTTTGTGTGACATTTCAACCCTATTTTTTCTTTAAAAAACAATCCAACAATCCCAAACTTATTGCTATAACTTTTACTAAACCTGGACCCAGGATTTTTTGAAAAAGATCCCAATTAGGATTGAATCAGCAAGCGAATAAATTATTTGAGAAAATAAAAAAACTGTACCATCTGTTTTTCAAAAAACAATCAAATTACTTTTACAATTTATCAAGATACTGTAAAATCTGTCTAAACCAGAATAGATCGGGGGACAAAATAAATTCCGGTTTAGGGAGGTTTCCGTTTAATGCAAGGTTGTCCATTTTATGATAGTTGTGATGTTGATATTTCTGTCCTGAAAGTAGTACATTATGACTTTACTATAATTATCAAAACACATTAACATACAACGTATTTATGGAAGAAATCACCAATAAATGAATACTAAACAAACTATTGACAGCTTCCGAGTTGAAAAAATACACATCTTACTGCCTAGTGGCTGTATTTGGATTGCTATCTGACTCAACGCACAAGGCATCACAACCCAGAACTAAGACTTTCTGATACCGTCGAATGGTCTTAAGCAATGCATATCTGCTTGAGGAGTTATCATTTTCAACGTGGGGTAGGGAGATGGGTGAATAGAAGCCATGTCCTTACACCTTCCCATGCTCAGAGTGTTGGGAGAGAGGGAATTTTCCTACGGCCTACGCTGTGAGAGACAAGCGACCCCAATTGCAAATTTTACACTGACAGCTGTAGCCCCTATCCTTTAACGTCTAGCTGCCATGACTAAATCACATGGGATAGAGAATTTACAACAGACTTGCATAAGTATTCATTTCGTTAAGTACATCTCGTGTCTCTCTGCTAATTGCATTAAATTCACAAGAATTCTGTTTTATAAAGATTTTGTTCCCTGTAGGACAGGAAAAACCACTCCATTTCCGCATTGGAGAGGTTCCGTTTTAAGCTATGTAAAATTCTATTTAACTTCATGGGCCAGAGAAATTTTCCGGTTAAGACAAGTTTCTGGCTTTAACACATTTTACTATAATAGACATTAACATAGTCCTTAAAGTTTTGAAAATTATTATAATTGCAAAAGGAATGTATAATTTTCTGTGTGTTAAGGGTGGCTAAATAAATAAATTTAAATATTTCCAGAGCTCTTTGAACAGTAGCAATGAGCAAGGTCATCATCAATTTGTTGTAAGTGGGTCAATGACTCCATTCTGAACAGGATAGATGATCTCTTGTTTTGCTTCTAGACAATAAAAATAATTCCCTCCGTCTCCATCCAACAACACACATAGTTGTTATAAAATTAACATAGGAGTACAACAGGAATAAATACAAAAATGTAGAAGAATACAAATAAAAATTTCACTTACATAGCAGGGGGTCCAGACGTTCCTTGAAGCTCTTGTTCCTCACAACTGGGTGATTCGCCACCTCACTGGTGCTCGCACCACCCATCACGGTCTGTCCTTCATCAGTCTCTCTTTGACCACTTGCACCTTGTGTCGTCTCGCCAGTTCTGTCACCACCGTCCCCACCCGACGCCAGAAGGCTTTCCCACCTGGAGCTATCCCACGGTTCTGAGAAGATCGTGGCGGTGTCATCATTGTCACTGATGTGAGAACACGCCCGGTCACCGTTGTGCAGCATGGAAGACGTTGCGGATACAGAGGATATTTCTGTGCCTGGCCGACCTCCTTCAATGTTATCGTATGATGACATTCGCGATGCAAGACCTCCAGTAGACAAGGGTCCCTCAAGAGTGGAAGTTGTCGTCCCCGCATTAGTTGTTGGAGAGAGGATCTCAGGAGAAAGACACAGAGTTGGCAACCTGAAAACAGAATAAAATGAACATTTGAATTTTCAAAATTTATTTTTTATTTCTTTAAAAATTACAACAGGCCAAGTAGCCCAACACATATATGGAAATGGCTCATATTAGAAGCTTCAGTACAAGTATTGCAATTACAAATACAAAGTAAAAGACAAAACAGTAATGACAAATATAAAATTAAGAACCTTGATACAAAATAAAACAAATTTTGCAATAATTATATAATCGAGGTTTCAGAAAAGAAGTACAGAACCCAAATTGCCAGATGCTGTATTACCATTTACAATTCTAGCAAGACAAGGAATCGCAGAGATCTACAAAAAATTTCTTCAAGTAACTTAACATTTCTAATATTACATAGATTTGAATATACAGCAACAGGCCCTCTATGCTAAACAATCAATCAATCTTGTAAGAAGTTCATATATAAAGAGTACATCATTTGTCAATTTCGCAGATTCTAATGATAGTATATTCAAGAATTTAGCAATTACTAAATAGTCAAGACACTATCTAGGATTTTCAAGATTAAACTTATAAGCTACATATGTCAACTAGTGGTGCTACACATACTTCACGATATTGTTAATGGCTATGTAATATTATAATATGACAATTTGTGTCTTATAATTGCAGTACCATTTGAAAAATTCTTTAACAAATGTAGCGCGAAAAACACATATTTTTAAATTTAAATGCTTGAACGAAAACCGCTTTCTGCCATTGAATTCAGTGTATTCACATTCTACATAAACATACAACAATGTACGATGTGTATTTTGGCTGTAAATAAAATTATTACTTTATATTCACATGAAAGAAAAGGCAGTAGTCATTATTGCCTTCTGTTATCAGTGCGGCGTTACAACAATGGGCTACAAGCAACAGAGACTGCTAATTCATATGGGATACACATTTTGCCAATAAGCAATTAATTGTTGATACCACTAGCAAAAAAATTAAAATGGAAAAAAAATATAATATTTTCATATTCACCAAATTACTGGGTTTTTATATGCATTACTTTTCATTCCCACCTCTTATTAAGCAAAGCAAAATCATCGATTGTTTTCACATTTAACTCAATTAAAGGATGCATTTTAAAATAGGTTTTAAATAATTTCTAAAAGATTAATTTTAAAACTTATACCAAAAGATCAAAGAAGAAACAAACAAAGAAATATGAATTAATATACAAATTCTAACTTACTTTCAACTGCTTCAAAACACTTCTAAAATTGCGTTCATGAATCGCAGGAAATTAATGAGCATCTATGTTTGACGACAAATTACTCCAAAAATACTCATTTTTGTAAAATTCAACATGACCTTATTTGAAGAACGCATTTTATTAAGAAAATGATTTTTATCTTTGTAATTGTAGTTGTAGGAAGATGCCCAAAAAAATTTTGAATTTTTTCAATTTTCGAAAAATCACTTTTCAACAAACATGAGACCTGCTCCATTCTTTTAAACGTCCTCTCTTAAATGCAGGAAATAAATACATTGTTTATAAATGTCTGAACTCAGGACCATGAATTTTGCCTCCTATAAGCGAGATCCTCATATTACAGGGTCTGTTACATTGACGTTTTGCTGTATGAAAAACAATACAAACACAAAATGAAGTAAACTTAAGCCGGCGGCGCTAGCCAATTCGTTTACTACGCTCCGTGAAGTCACGAAGGTTAAGCGCATTCGAGACTCACGGGTTCGTGGTTGGGTGACCGGCCAGGAACCCCGGGATCTAATGGCATCGAGCCCCTGGCCGAAGGGATAAAAGGCACTGACTGACTGCGACGTGACGAGACTTGACAAATATTAAAAGTAAAAGCACATTAATGGAGGATTACTCCCCAGTGCAAAGCGCTCAACGCCCCTTAAGGGGCTTGGAGACGCGTAGCGTCAAGGTGTAGACGCAACAACAACAACAACAACAACAACAAAAAAAAGAGAGAGAGAGAGAGAGAGAAGAAGAAAAAACACCACACTGCCATTTAACACAAATTTCATTTGCTAGTATTGACAACACCAATTTTGTCACAACAAATCCAGACAACACATGAAACCTGAAGAAAATAAACTTACATTAAAATGCAAACTTATTTTGCTGCTTTGCTACGGGTTCCTTTTTTTGTTACTTTATTACCCAAATGTAATTTAACGGAAATTTATGTTATAACAATTATTAATCTTTATTGATTGTCTATGAAATGTTATTTATTATCAGTATATTTTTTTTTTGAGACAATGATTGGAATAGATTCAAACGGAAAAACACATCAATTAAAACACATATTTGGATCATAAGTCATTCAGTTCAATATTTTCTGAACTTGTCATGTGTAGGCTAGAAGAAACGATCTTACCTTCAGTAAATTTGCTGTATTATAAACATTATGTTGATGACATATTAACATTTGTCCAAAAAACTGAGTCTTTGAATGCTACATCTTTGAATGTATGTAAAAATGTATGAATGAATAAGTTTCATTCATATGATGTCTATTCAATTCACTATAGACACAGAAAGTAGTCAAACCATAAACTATTTTGACATTAACAAAAAACACAAAAATGGAAAGATTTTAACAAATTTGTACAGAAAAGTAATGCTACAAACTGCATTTTAAGTTATTTCTCTAAACATCCCATACAACTAAAAATAGGTATTGTGTATAGCTCAGTAGACCATCCTGTTCACAATGAAGCTAATATAACCATAGTCCAAAACATACGAATTGAAAATAATTATCTGACTACATTCATTAACAAATATATAATACAGAGAAAAGTTAATGACCAATGTCTTGAGATAGGAATAACAGCATACCTGATCAACTAGACCCTATGAACTCAGAAGACAACAAATCTATAGCTTTATCATATATTCCAAAAATCACCAATGAAATTAAGAAAAATCAAACACAAGCAAAATTAAATATTAAAACTAGACACATACTAACCACTAGACCTCATCAAGAATGTCAAAGATGTAATACCAAAACCAGAGGTGGAGAATATTGTTTATGCTATTTATTGCCAAAACTGAAAAGTCTTATATTGGTCAAACTAAGTGAAAAATCAAATTGAGAATGACAGAACATAAAAACAACATGAAGGAAAAAAGAAAAGGTAAAAACACTATCTTAAAACACACAATAAATTTGTCACACAATTTTGACTTTCACAAACCTTCTATTAGACAGAGAACCATGATCATATGTCAGATTAATTTCTGAAACTCTTTTCATCAAAATTAATAATACACTTAACACTAACATAGAATGTAAAGTTTTTACATTGGCTTATGATCATATATTGAAAAGATAAAAGACCGAAGGTTTTGAAGTGATTGTATCTTTTCCTTTACTAATTCTCTAATATATTCTATGAAATTTTAAATTCTAAGCCATTATTTCATATTTCATTTTCGTTTTATTTTATATCATTTTAACCTCCTCACGAGTCACAGATCTTCTAATCTCCACCTTTCCCTTCCTCTCCCACCCCCCTTCAACTACCAACTCCCTCACCATCTTTGCCTGCCCTTATTTCCTCGTTCCTTCATAGTTCTGCTACATTCTGGTCCCATCCACAACTGACTAGACCTCAATAGACTAGGCCATCCAAAGATGCTTGTTACAACAATGTGTTTCATGTAACACATCCATCCACTGAATACGGTATATTTACGTAATTATTTTAAAGTATTGACATGATGAGTCTCCCTCCACATTTTGCTTTGTACTTGTGTTTTGTTTTTTTAAAACATGTTCAGTAATGTAGATTAATTTGACTATTTACAGAGATGAGCCTGAGGATGCGAAAAAATGTTTCGTGTAACGTAGCCCCCGTTACAGCTTCTGGACATAAGTGTAGCTTCACTGTGTGTACTTTCTGTTGAGCTCCTTTTTTGCTAGTTGTAGGAGTAATGTTGGTGGTGCGGTTTGCTAGTTTGTTAGCAATTTTATAATATCATATCTGCAGTTCATTTACCAATGCAAACAAGTTTTCTATTACTTAGGAGTGAAAATTTCCAGTTTTGAAATGTTTGCTACTTCATCTTTTAATGTGTTGTCGTTAATTCATATTTATTGATCATTCAACTGCAGACAGTAAAAAAAGATTGGGAAGAGATTTCAGAGCTCAAAAAAAATGTATAAATCTTAATTTTGCCTCATACAACACATACAGTTCCTTACTTTTTGTTACTTTTTGGGGGGCCAAAAAATAAATTGAAATCTTAATAGAGCAGAACGACTTACCGTTGAGCAATGAGGTCTTGCACTGTGATCTTGGTGCCTGGACTTCCCAATTCACCGTCTTCCAGAGAGTTCTCCTGCTGCTCCAAAGACGGAAACCTTCGCTCCCCAGCACCGTCTTCCAGTAACCCTTCCTCTATTACTCCTTCTTCCTCGTTTCCTGCAACGCAAAGAGAAATCCTTGTAATACTAATTTTCTACTAAAATTCACATTACTAGTTACTGAACATTTATTACTGTGTGCAGAAATTCAAAGAAAACTAAGCCTCCAGCCAATTACATCCAGTTTAATTCTTTTTAATGGTTAATGCCTTTCAAAGAGAGAGATCATTAAAATGAATGTTTAAATATTTATATCACAGTACAAAAATGAAACCACAAAGCTTCAATTTTCTGTTTAATGTTCCTATGATCTTCACAAACATTTCGACTACTCCTCAAGAATCCAAGAAACTAAATCGAGTTTTCCGAAAAATTCTTTATATGTTCTAATACTTTAACAATTTAATTTAATTTATCAGATCATTATCATTTATCACCTTTTTTATTTCACAACATGAGCCCATCAGACCTGTTGTTTAATATTATTATTATTATTATTATTATTATTATTATTATTATTATTATTTATGGTGATCTCATTGCAGACTCATGGTATTTCACTACTAATGCAATTTATATACATTGATACATATCAATCTGTTTTCATCTCCTTGACAACAATCTCATTGAAACAATCAAATGTGGTCTGAATTTGGAAGCTTAAGTTACTCACTTGTGAATAAAATCATCTTTTATTCTTATTAACAATAAAATTCTATAAGAAGTCGTTTTTTTTTTAACCTTAACGACAATGATCTCATTACCTATGAACTCCCAGCTGGAATCCACAGCCCAGGAAGTGTCGTTAAAGGACTTGCCCATGCCCATGGGTTTAATCCTCGGAGGCTGTACAGGCTTCCCCCGCGCTCGGCCCGCCCCAGACGGTGGAGGCACTTGGGCAGCGGGTACTGCGCCATTGCGAGCTCTGTCAGTGGGAACGGCTGACTGCCCTCGCAGAACAGCCAGATTGTCCACCGACGAGGACATTGGAGGCAGCTCATCGGAGGAGTCTATTCGCTCAAGCATGCCCGGGCGGCCTGTGCTGGCGGAAGGACCTCCCGAAGGCCATTGCTGGAGAAGAGTGGGATCGGAGTGGCGATGCCGAGGGCCAGACAGGAGGAGCTGTTGAGGCCTCGGCCGGCGTCTACACAAACAAGCAATATACATGTTGATGGACTGATTATTCCAGGCATGCCAACTGCTAAGGTCATTTGTCCTATAAGTGTAATGTATATTTTACTGTGGGATCCGTTGGATGGCAAGATCTGGCTCTGGCCTTCAAGTCGGTTTGTGGGGTTTTCCCAAGTCAGGAATCTCCCACCAGTGAGGCACCACCCTAGCTGGGACAAATTCTAAGCTCCCTACTGATCTCCCAGTGTGTGTGGTAATGTAGTGGATGTATGTGTAAATATAAGACAAGGAAGGAGGAGGATACATCATTCACAGTCTGAGATTGTTAAGGTACCACTGCGGCATTCGCCTGGTGTTGATCAGAGAAACCACAGAAAACTACCTACTGGAGCAGCCAGTACGAGAATTCTCATCCTGACAGCGGCTGAATTTGACCAAGCTATGAAGCTAGATGGTGGCCCTGGTTAGAGGTATCTGACTAGCATGTTATATTGATTGAAAATACGAAGTGATCCCATTGACAACAAAAAAAGTAATGATAGCAAAATTCAATCACATTAATTTATTATATACAGTAGACTTATAGCAAAATTGCAAAAATAATGATTTTTTGCACCAAAAACCAGCTTTGGCTAGGCATTGGCAGAATTCTTTTTTAACTGAATCTCACTGGGGCTTTCTTTCAGCTTTATCTGCTGTTCTTAGAGGTACCACAATTTTTTTGTTTTTTGAATACACCCTAGTATAGAGATATTCCTGAAAGAAGAGACCAATCTGATAGCTACTGCTGGCAGCATACCTGTAAGTTATGTGCACGTGTTCAATTAGTTAACGCGTTTGGCTTGCTTGTAAGTGCCCTCCACACTATCTCTTACAATGCTGTCGTCCATCTTGATTTCCTTTGTTTTCTGATCTGTCAAACTGGTCCCTTCTTACGCTAACTTCTCTATAATTCATATAAAAGTGTCATGCACAACCATATACCTTGGCACAATAGCAGCCTGCTTCAGGGCGTCCGCTGGTTCAGCATAAAATGGACTCCCTTGCTTTGGCTGCATCTCCTCTGCAGGAGAATTGGCATTTGAGCTACCTGCAATACAAAATTGCATTTGTTTTCAACATTTTATTTGTTTGTTTATTTACTTATTTATGTATATTTATTTATTTGATTATTTATTTATTTATTTATTTATTAGGTTTTCCAATTTACATCAGATTTGCCCATTTTATATTAAAAATTTTCATATACTTTTATAGATATAACAAAGACATTAAAATTTACAAAATACAAAAAATCTACACAAATTTATAGGCTATTTGAATTTACACAACAATACACTCTTGACATTGTTCAGATTTCACAATCAATTCAATTTCAATAGCTTTCGCAGTTTTGTGTGTTCTGATTAAGAGAAGAGTTAGCTGAATATAAATATTTATTGTTCTAGACCACAATGTTGGCACACATGCGAGAGAACACTGAAAATCCTCTGGACAAAAACACCTCCACTAAGGGACTAAGAACTTAACTTAAAGCCCCTCAATTATTTACAGTATAAACATCATAAATTACAATGTGGATTCTCCTGTTTTATTAGCACATGTACCTTCAGCAGTTCTTCATTAAAACTTTTTATTTCAGTGCATTTATAGTAATCTAACAACAATTATGTAACTGGATCTCAAAAGTATCAAACGATACTACACAATGCACTTCGGTTTTCTCATAATTATATTGATTGAATTTCTATTCTATTTATCTTGTATGCTACAAAGCACTTGATCTTATTATTGCTATTTCATGTCTGTAACTGTCAAATTATCCAATGAATTTCAATACAAAAAAATAAAATAACTAAGTGCAGCTATTACGATATCTTTAACAGCCTGCCTAGAACCACCAATTACTTTGTTGATAGGATTGATTTTTTTGATCCTGACTTTAAAAATGTTATAGTTGCCTTAAACTTCTTTTACTCTCCGATCTAAAGTATCAACCATCATTTCATTCTATGAATTAATGTATTTACCATTTCTGTACGTAATTATCTTATTTTCACTGTGAAGCAGTTGTGTGTGTTTTATATTATTTTCATAATTAGCTTTTATTATTTGCTTCATAGCAAGTAACCTGTGTCACATATTTACTTTGTAGAATTATTGGTAATTCTAAGGGCATGCACTGTTAGTAAGTACATAAATAATATTCAACAAGTTGACATCTTACCACCTGTACTCCCAGGAGCAGGGAGAATTAGTTGCAAGCGACCCCTGGGAATTTCTCGTTGAGAACTGAGTGGAGTACTGCATGCCGGAGAGACAGGTGTACCAACTCTTTCCAATAAGCAGGCAGGAGATCCAGGGCTTGCAACTCGCTCAAGGAGGTCAGGCGTTCTCTTGCTATTTCCACTGCTTGTACTGATGTCTTCAGGTGAAGAGAACGGAGATGATCGAGGTACCACCGGCTTGAACGTTGACAGACCTTCTGGACCCCATATGTCTTCATAATCGCTAACCTGAAAATTCATTAACCGTGGAAATTTATTTATTTATTTGATAAACTTTCAGACAGATGTCCTAGTGGATAAAAAGTTAATACAGTAAATAACTCACTCAAAACAAACCTTTACTCAGAGTAACACAGTCTTTCTCATTGTTCAACAACTTACTCATTCTCACAATAGGATTGATTACAGTACAGTTGGAAGTATAAGAATGGTAACAAAAACCTGCCATTTCTTCTAGACACCTTGGTAGAAACTTGAAAATTCAATTCCTCAAGCAAAACAAGCTGTTAACTTCGCCACAAATTAATTTGTACAAAAAAATC
Organism: Teleogryllus occipitalis; assembly: GCA_011170035.1. Classification (NCBI taxonomy): domain Eukaryota; kingdom Metazoa; phylum Arthropoda; class Insecta; order Orthoptera; family Gryllidae; genus Teleogryllus; species Teleogryllus occipitalis. The sequence continues at coordinate 132,065 of BLKR01002483.1, forward strand.
AAGGTGCCATTGTTCTGCTGAGGAGATTGAAGTGATATTGAGGAGAGTAGTACATGCAGTGTGCTAATTTAAGCCTATTTCTGGCAGTCAAATTTACATCTATTGGCAATAAACTTATAAGTGGATAATTTTTAATTTTTTACTAGTAATTGATGAGACAATGCCAAATAAAATGAGGGACAGATTTTGTATATTTGATGAATGTTATTAATAGAGCCCAGATGTTTGAAATAATGCCTTCTTTACTGTTAATATTTTATGACTTTTAACAACAGGAATCACTTAATTTTACTTCTAAGAGTTCTTTTGGTACATTTTCATTTTGCCTGTTTTAGTTTCTGATGCCTATTATAGCCATTTTATCTTTCTCTGCCTTTCATGCCATTCTTTTGCTTTTCCACCTCCTCCTAGCACCAATCTCGACGCATTTATAACATTTTAATAAGAATTTACAAAGGGTTTCCTTTTCTCCTATCATTATTTTCTGACAATTCAAGACAGTCAGCATTGATACAATGTTTGCACCTAACATTCTTTTATATTAAATTGTAGAGAATATTCATGTTCAAAATAACATTTTTCTCTGTAGACGTTTCCATGGCAAATGGCAATTCACTCATACAATATTCAAAAACTAATTTATTCCAGGATTAATGTCGCTCAGATGTCCGACGCGCATTGCTACCCGACTGTCTTATTATTTACCCTCCGCTGTCACTCCAGCACTCGTGCTGTTTTACATGCCTCCCTCATTTTCTAAGAGAATTTATTTTAAAGGGAGCACATACCTTTATGAGAATTACTTTAAAGTAGTAGATAAATAATAATTTACAAAAGTAACTCACCTATTTATTATGTATTACTTCACTTCGCCTAACATCTCCGGATTGTAAACTTTTTTTACATAATTAAAAAATGTGTACAACTCTTGTTTCAGAATTTCTGCATGCCTCCGTCGCCACATGTATTCAAACAAATAGTTCATCTTTTGCTCCTTGCATTGGTGCCTAGGAAGGTTTCTTAATTGCACTCCACATGCCTTCAATGCTGTTGGTGTGAGTACCACTTTCAGAGTCCTTGAAATGCAGCAACCGGTTGACGCTTAGGTGGCAATAACCTTTGTCTTCTAGGCACGCGTAAGACTTCCAACAGTCCGAGATCACGATGGATCCCAGCTTAATGAAAGTTTTCATGATACCTAGAAGCACATCCTTGCTACGCTTTTCAACTACCCTGAAAAACGTACGATTTGATCCACATTCAATACCTGCAATCACCCAAGTCCCATTCACGTGCTTGCCTCTATTGTACTTCCTTCTATCCAATATGCTTTCATTGATGTCCACAACAATACCTTCCCCAACCAGAAGTCCACTCTCATTAATCACCACATCCATGCATACTTCTCGACAAAAACTAAACCAATCAGTCACGGTATCGGAACACACTTTATTTATTTATTTATTTTACGTCAAAAAAACAGTTGAAAACTGCGTATGACGTGCTATGGGGAAAAGTGAATTGTGTGCACATTTTCAAAATTCTGTGATCCCTACACTAAGTCATGTACTACTTAAATTTTGAATTTTGAAAGGGAGAAAAAAAAACAAAAAAACTCCCATGTAAAAAAATCTATTTTCAAGGATAAATAAGCAATAAATTTTGAATTTTGAAAGGGAGAAAAAAAACAAACAAAAAAACTCCCATGTAATAAAATCTATTTTCAAGATAAATAAGCAATAAATTTTGGCTCTTATTACTTCCTGCCGCGACAACATGGAAACGATAATTTGAATAATTGTATTTCCCACTGAATTCTAGAAGACGTGCACAGAAAATGAAGTTACATTTATGTCCAGAAGCAAAACAAGGGGCCATCTCAGTATTTGCTCAATGGATCAGGGAAACTGGACGAAAAACCTGATCGAGATGGGGGTCATTGATCCGGAAGCTGTGTTACAATAGTTGTTACAGGTTGTTTATACTCATTTATACAGTCCAAATGCATTATGCATTATGTATCATTGTTAAAATTAATGTTACTTTTCTTGTGATACTCAGTATAGTCTCTAATTGTATAGAAACAGTTATGCAGCAGAAACGATTTCACTTGTGATTTAAACTTTTCTATTGAATTTAATCATTTAATGTCATCTGGCAAAGTGTTGTAAAATAATGTACATGTATTGTATGTGAATTTTTTGTAATGAGCTGTTGATACTGTCACCCGATGAATATGATTTCTACGTCCAGTGTTATAGTAATAGACTTCGGCATTTTCTGAAAATATATTCCCGCCCTAGCAAGTCATTTTTTACAAAAAACACTGATTCGTAAATAAAAAGACACGGTAATGGTAGAATTCCTAGATTAATGAAGAGAGGCTTACATGAATTACGTGGGTGGGATTTGGTTATTATTCGTACAATTTGTTTTTGTAATCTAAAAGTCTGGGAGCTATAAGATGTATTTCCCCAGAATATTATGCCATATTTCAGGCGGGAATGATCATTCGCGAAGTATACACAACGAGCAGTATGAAGGCTGACTGAATTTGCAAGAATTCTTAACGCGTAGCATAATGAACTTAATTTTGTGTTCACTTTCAATTAATTCATCACCAAATCACACAGTGCTTTCAAAACCCAAAAATAGGAAACGGTAAGCACCTCATGCATCTTCAATCCACTCTCCGAAAACTATGAATCCTTTCTCCCAGACCTTTTTCGCACATGAGAATTGACCCCTTTCTTTCGGCGTATCCACTCGTAGCCGTCACTCAGTTCCTTTCGATCGGTCAATTTCATGACATTCTTACAAACGGGGCACTCATACTTTGATCCTACGAGACCAACTTTTATACACCACTGGATCACATCCATACATCCCGATTTGCTCAATGAATAAAAAAATTCCGCATTCAAATGATCCATCGTAAAATCACACCAACAACCCGAGAAGTGCAATTTAAAAAACCCGCAGATGACACCATGCAGGGAACAGCTCAGAAAAATTACGTAATTAAATCATATAGTCACATATACTTCATTGATTAATTGTTTTATAACTTCTCTCAGAGGCCGAGTTAGTACTTTCCTTGCATTAACCCGCCTTCCACAATGTGTATACGTCTCCATAACCAAACAAAAGACTGTCGTGAAGCAGGATAACCAACCTCTGAATGCAATACTTTTAACCCTGCGGCGTAGAGAAACAAATTGTAGTACTTTCCCTCCGCGATTCAAATAGGTAAAATTTTAAAAAGTTTAACGGCAGAAACACTTCCCAAATGTAATAATGTAATATAAATAATAACTGCACATCTGTTCTTGGCCGATGGATTGAAAAATGCGGTGTGGGGGTGTTAGTTACAAAGTCGGCCACTAGAGTATTTTAAGTAATGCCAACCTCTGAAAAATAAAAAAATGACAATTATTCATTCATAGATTAAGAATAAATGAATATTCAGTTTCAGGGGAAAAAATTCATTACTAATATTCACTTCTATTCACAACTTTTTCACTATAGCTTACTTGATTTTTGCCCTCAGTACAACTTTAATACAAATGTTCTATGTCAGATTTGTATTTAAAATTGCCCCTCACACTTTGTAATGCACGACTGGTTAATTTCTTGATTTGGGAAGCGAACTGAGTTTGTTTGCTGGAAGTGATAAATCTTACTTTATTTTAATAATTTCTTCTTATCATTTGTGAGAATCTTAAGAGTATCAAACAAGGCAAACATTTTTTAGTCTTAAAATACTATAAATCAGCCTTTCGATCTATGTAAAGCTGGTGGAAATAGTATGTAAAAAAATATAATTACATAGAGTAAGATAAATTGGTTTCCTTGAATGTTACCTTTACCAGGTGTTTCTGGGAATTGTAAAGGGTCATTAGCTCTTTTTGACTTTTTTAAGTTTCGTGGAAATACTTGCTCCAGTATACTCTGAAGCCTGATCTGAAACATTACTCAAAAGATATAACAAAACCTTGTTCCCCTTAATTGAGGCATCCCGTGAGAGAGGGAGCTAGGTTAGCATGCCTTAACTTTTATTCTTTTTGATTACTATTTGATATTTTATATTATTCATGATCAGTTGAATTAGGTAATCCATTGAACTTCCATTGATCCATTGAAAAATGGCTCGCTCGTGGCACATAGCGAAGTTGCTTGCCTTTCACCACTGAGGTCTGGGTTCGATTCCCGTCAAATCTCATGTGAAATTTGTTCCAACAAAACGAGTTTGGCCGCTTCACAAGGGCTAGTCCAACCCCTGTGAAGTGTCCTAAACCCTACCCCTTTCCTAATTCCTTCCCAATTCTGTCCGCTGGGTAGTGACGCAGGGGCGTGTGAAGTAAGAGGCGCGTACGCAGAGATGCTACCTGGCGGTCCCCTTTGCCAACTGACTAGACGAGATGAGACATAAAAATACAACGCCCTCTGGAATAGAGGGATAGATAATGGAGGATTACTCCGTGCTCAACGCTCGACCAAGGGCGAAGAGACACGTTGCGCCGATAAGTTGGATTAAGGGCACAACGGGAAAACACACACACACACACACACACACTTAAATATGTCACTGTCCACAAATAACACAGGCACACACACACACAAAAAAAAGTTGTCAGACCCAAAGACTTGAAACACGTTTCTCAATGTATTTCGATGCATTGAAGCCAGAATTGCATATACATCCTCCAATCTTTTTTAAACTGCAAAAAAACCATGGTGACATTGTATTTTTTTTAATTTTGGGAAGTTGTTGGCAGACCCAAAAACTTGACACATTCCATTTATGTCAAAGCGCTGAATCTGAATTTGATGCCAGAATTGCGCCACCACCCTCCAGTTTTTTATCATGAAAAATCACCAAGAAATTGTAGGGGGGGTCAGCTCCCAAGACTTGAGACATGTTTCTCTATGTATGTCAACCCACTGAATCTGAAACTGAATCCAAATTTACAATCTACAATCAACTCAGAGTGGTTTTTCACAATTTAAAAAATACTAGAGGGTGGTGGTACAATTCTAGCATCAGATTCAGATTCAGCGCATCAACACACATAGAAGGGGAGGAATGATTATTAAGGTTGATCTCTCACCTTATCAGCTACAGAACTTCTGTAATAAACAGTGGGAGAGTCCAGAATATCAGATTCACGGTAATGGCGTGATTCCTTGGAAGATTGTTGCCTGAGGTGACTGGGTCGATGGCTTTTGCGCGTGCGACCTGCTCCCACTTGCGGTCTAGCATCTCCATTTGGGGTGCCTGGAGACGGACTAGTGGGAGATGCAATCTGCAACAACAAAATAAAAATAAAAGTTATCGAGTGTGGATTATTGAGAAATAAAATGTTAAATTCTTATGTAAATCCTCAAAAAGTACTAAATTTTTTAAACTAAAAGAACACTACTAAAGAGATATTACTGAACTTTGAATACAGCAATTTGAATATTACATGAAGATACAACACACCTTATTTGTTAAACAAATTAGTTAAAGAAATAAGGTTTGTTTTAACCAAAACAAAACATTTTTTGGGGTCAAAAATATTAAACAAACTTATAGACATTCATTATTTTTATAGATAATATGGTGGTTCAAAAAAAATTGTTTTAATTGTGATAGATGTGTTATTTACCAAAATTAAAAAAATCTTCATTAAATAAATCTTCATTCATAGAAGAGATCTGAAGTCTTCATCAAAAATTGCAATTTTCGAAAACCAAATTTAAGAAATACTATTCACATTATTTCAAAGAATGTGAAAGTTTAATGTTGATAATTGGATTAGTTTTCAAATTATGATACTAATATTAAAAAAACTGTTAACTTCTGCTCTGGGGAAATCCAAATGTGTTCTCATTGGCTATGTTCCCTTTAAACATTTTCATTTTCTTATCCTCCAAACTCGATAAACTATATCTATACATATGGAACAGTAATATTGTATTAAGAATTAGTATATTTCATAACAGTTCTCATAACAATCAGTTTGTTATAAATTATTTATGATTACTGAATAATTGAAGCACTGGGAATGATAAAAACCTATGCCAATTTTTAATAAAAGTGGCTTTTTGGTGTAATTCAATCAGAAACCACACATAGTAGCTCCTCTCTAGATAGTACAGATTGTTCAGGTTGAAAAACAAATCATTTTTGAAAGGTTGAATAAAGGTTTGAATAGATCAGCAACACTGAAGACAGTATTGCTCTGGGAAATGTTTACTCTCACCACCCACATGGTTGTAGTGACAATTATTATTTCTTCAAAAGGAAGTCAAACATTTCTTGCATTCTAGCTACATGCAAACATTTTCCAGTTGGTGTAATGACAAGTATAGTAGCATGTACAATGGTTCAAGCACAAGTTAGCCAATGTTTGTAAAATAAACTTGAATCATTTCTAAGTGTTAATCACCGATCATACTCCCAATTTGGTTTGGCACCAATGAGGAAAGAAAAAAAGAAAGAAAGAAAAAATAACAACAACAACAACAACAACAACAACAACAACAACAACAACAACAACAATAATAATAATAATAATAATAATAATAATAATAATAATAATAATAATAATAATAAAATAAATAAATAAAAAAGACACACAAAAAACACTCACACACACAAAAACAACAACATGGCTTGACAGATAATTACGCCAAACCATCTTCTGTAAACTTTACTTTTTTTCTGCAAAATTTGATCTTTTACGTTCTTCTCACATCAAATGTTCATCTTTTTTTCTTCAATTAAGAGTAGTTGGTACTTGATAAGAGAGTGAATTAGAAGGACAGGAGCAATGTTATCCACTTGGTAAATTTATGAAATTAAAGACTTCAATTGGATAAGTCTAGTGCATCTCCTCCCAACTCTTACTAAGTGTCATATACATATTTAATCAGACAATATGTGTGTGTTGTCTTCGTCTTTCCTTTTTATTAGCAAGGCACGACCAAAAATGTTTCCCTAGGTCATCAACAAAAAGGAAAACCCAATTTCAAAGAAAAGCTTTATTCTAACAGCTTCAGCACGTTGCACAATTTTTCCATAAAATCGCCAACAGAATTTAGACATTTGTCATACCGTGGGATCAACATTTGTATCCCTGGATCATAGAAGTCTGCTGCCTGGAATAGGTAACAGAGTTTGACAGCCACCAGCAATTCTGTTTCACTTGATATACACAATGCAGACTGGACAGGAATTACTTAAAGAGTAAGAAGAGATGATTTTTTTATTTTAACATTTTTTTTTTATTGTTGCATCATTGACGCAACGCGATCCTTAAACCCTTGTTGGGCATTGAGTGCTCACGTGGAGTAATCCTCCTTTACTTTCTTTGTCAAGACTTGTCACGTTGCAGTCAGTCAGTACCTTTTATTCCTTCGGTCCGGGGCTTGAGTCAAAGTCAAGAGTTGATAGTCAAACTAGTGGAACTGCTACAGAAAATTCATTGTGAGTGGACCAGTGTTGCCAAGCATTACCGTGCAGAAAGGCAACATCTGCAGTGCATTCTGCATCACTCACTCCCAGAAGCGGGATTTCAGTATTTTTTTATAAAGATTTGAAATTACAGTTTTATAAAAATATTAATTTAAATTCTCTGTGTTTAAATGATATTAATTTTAATAAAAAAGTACAAAAAGCAGTATGGAGTATGCTTGAATTAAACAATTTACTTTTTAATAATCTGTATTGTTCACAATATGTATTTGACGATAACTTATAAATATTGTATATGAATAATATTTAATATATAATATGAACAAGTAAATATTGTATTGTAGTTGCTTGGATTTTGTTTTATATTTTGAAATTTGAGTACCATATATCATATGTGTATAATAAATGGGAAATACTCTTTCTTTTTGAGAGTTACTTAGAGTATTATGTCTCATGATATTAGGCATTTTAGGCATGTTTAATTTCTAAGCAAATAACGTTTAAAAGCAAAATATAAGTGAAAGAAGATTTATTGACATGGGGAATTTACAGTAATGCTAAACATTATCCTGCATGTTTTATAACACTAATCTAAACTTCACCAATTTATTAATGTATGTTGTTAGCTCAGCTTAATAAAATTATTGTTCATTTAATTAGTACTAAATTTCTTCTCAAAATACAAAAAAAGTAAATCTTCTATAATATAAATGTGAAGATTGTCGAAATGAAATGTCTAAATATATTTCTTTTAAATTTGCTCCAAAATTGGGAGGGGGGGGGTCAGTTGACTCCTCTTGCCCCCCTGCCCAATACCATATCATTTGTTCATTTACACCTCAAAAAATTCCTGTCCAATGAACATTATGCATATTACAGTGATTTAGCAATGCAGAGTGGTAGGTAGCTGTCAAACTGATCTGATACCTATCCCAGATAGCAGTCTTCTTCAACACAAGGATACAAATGTTGATAGCAAAGCATGACAATGACCTCAATTCTTTGTGGCGATTAAGTGGAAAAAGTAGTACACGTTTGTATCAACTATAATAAAATTTTCCCATGCAATTGTGTTTTCTTTTCATTGACAACCTACAGAATCGTATTTGCTGGACGCACCTTAAATGTACATAACGATTAGACCAGGGGTGTCCAACTTCCAAGGCCTCAAGAACCACAACTAAAGCCTTTAATGTTGTTGCAGGCTAATAGTTTCATTACTCAGAGGATCCACAAGTAACCCTATATTGTTGATATCAGCAATTTGCGCAGATGCTCTGGAACGAGGAGGTGGGGGAATGGAACTTTACGTGATATCAGGCTCTACAATGCATAATGCAGTTTAACACATTGGTATGACTTTCAATTTCTGAATTAACAAGAAAGAAAAGAAAAAAAAAAACTTAAATCTAAACTTTACCTCTTTTTCTACCACAGGGGGTGTTGATCTTGGGGCTTAGTCATGCCATGTACTCACCCAACATGGACGGAAGGGACATTTGTCTATAAACCTTTCGTGGGCCACAATAAATGGCACCAGTTGGCGGGCCGCAAGTTGGACAACCCTGGGTTAGACCAATTAAACAGAAATTGTACTTTACCTGATGGAGATTCGGTCCAGCCCCTACAGGAGATGAAGCAGAAAGCCCTTCCAACTCTAGCACAGGCCTTCGTGGAGCCATCTGCACACACGACACTTCCACATGCGGAGGCGGAGGGCCAGTGGAATCGTTCACACTGAATGTTACTGTCGTTGTGACAGTGAAATTCTGCTGCTGCTGCTGGGAATTTGGCATTGTAGCTAGAGAGGTTGGCTTGGCCCAACGCGGTGGTGGAGGGGGAGGTGTCTTCCCTCCACCAGGACGAGGCGCCGATGACGGAGCTGAAGAAATCTCGGAAGCCGCTTGCGCAGGACTACTACTGGCTGATCGAGATCCTACAATTTTAAACACAGTTTTATCAGGGGGACAAATATTATTTATGCTCTCCTCAACTCTGCAACTTTCAAACTAACTGAAATTTACAATTTTTATTTTTATCTAGTTGGAACTTCATACAAATTATTTTTTAAAGTTTATTGAACAATAAATACATTACACTCAGTAAGAGCATCTGAGAGTTGTTTTAATTAAAATAAAATGCATAATATATTTCAAATTTGCATGCCGTAAATAGAAATGTTCAAAGAATTCTGATGAAACCGATTTTTAATTACTTTAGATAACTTTATGAATCAATGATTCTTTACGCACATGACATTTGACTTGCACATTGACATTTGTCAATTCAAATATTTCTGTAAGTGGATTTGTAGCCAATAATTAATTTAGTCCTTTGAAGAATTAAACAATTTCCATCATGAAGTGAAAAAGTAAAATGGCAACTATAGACTGATTAAATCCTTAAAAGCATAATTAAACAGTTAGGCAACTTTGCTAATTCTTCATTCATACAAGTGTAAAGTACAGTTTATTCTCTATTCAATTGTTTTATTTAAACCATAAAAATGCAATTGGTCTCAATATTGACATTAAGGTACTATAATAAAATCAATAAACAATTACTACTCCAACTACCTTGCTCCAACAACCACTTACAGAATAGTATTATGTATTCAACTTTTAAATAACTTTCTACAACTACCCAATGTTCATGTATACAATTAATAAAAAAAATTTACAAAGGATTTCAAAGCTCTACTTAATTATTTATTGATCTAATTTAATCTGAAATACAAACGAAGGCACAGCTTGCTCCTATTACTTTTGACAAGCTCCCAAAGACAACATTTGAGCTACTTTACTTTAAATGAATGGTAAAAGTGGGCAATTATCTAGTCTAAACTGCAAGGTTGTGACTAATAAGTTGTTGCTATAAATGAAGGTAAATTTAAGGCTATTTACACAGATTTAGCAAAAGCAAGGTAAGCTATGACTAGAAGAAAGAATCTCTTAACTGATTTTGTATTTTACACATTTTTATTATTCATCCATTTTTAAAATTTTAGACAATCGATTTTATGCTACTGTTGTAATTGTAATTTATTTCTTGAGGTTAAAGAAATTGTGTATATTGTGTATCTTTTTACAAAGTTTCGGAAAACACCTGTTTTCATCATCAGGTACTGGGAAATACTTGAAATTTACACATCTCAAATTACTCATGTTCTTCAACTTTAACCCCTCTGCCCATGATTCCTTCTGTCCAGAGGAAAGGGTAGTATGTTTTTAAATAGTTATGGCCTAAATCTATTACGCTACATAAAATTTAAGATAAGTGCAGCCTGTGAGTCTTATGCAGCAAAATAAGTCTCTTTCACAATTTAGGAATCTAAATAATAAATCACTACTTCCTTCAGAGAAATTCATGATTATGACAGATAACATTTTGCTCTTTTAAGAAACTCAACTTTTGAGAAGTATTACTTCGACAAGTTCAAAACTTTACATATTAATTCTCTGCTCTTTGTGTAATGCAAAAACAAGGTTTGTATTTTTCCGTTTAGCTGAGCCAAATATAAAAAAATTGATCTATTACTGCTACTAGCAATTTAAAAAGGTGGAAGACTGATGAAAATATTTCCTCACCATTAAATCTAGTTGTTCACTTTGACTTCTGATATTCCAAGGAAACCAAGAATTTTATCTGAATAAGTATCTTAATTATTTTTTCAGATGACATCTGAGATACATGCTGAATATTATATCAAGAATTTTTACAGAATTTGAAGAGGAAAAAGATAAGACTACCTTATCACCAAGAAATGATGATAAAAGAAAATACAATGTCTGTGTAATTAAGAACTATACACTTTGTACACTGTAGCATTGTGAATAATCACTCTCCACAGATATAAAGCCGTACTCTCAATATCATCCTCAGCAAGGGTAAGCACTTACACTTATTCATGTATTTATTCAGGGTTGGGCAGAATTTAATTTTACATATTTTGTATTTGAAAATATGTATTTTAAATACTTGTATTAAAATAAGTATTTTAAATACATTTTGAATTTGAAAAACTTAATTTTCAAGTTTTTTGGGGAATGTATTTTGGAAATGTATTTAAATACATAAAATAGGTGTATTTAAAAAAAGAAATACTCAAAATACTTCAAATACAGATGAAGATAATGAGGATACATTGTTGCTTGATTCTGCTAGTGAATGTACCTCATTGAAACAAAAATAAAAACTCCTTTCAGCTGCTTAATTTGAATTCTCTTAATTTTTAAATGATAAATCTTAATAATTAAAAATGCTGCACAAATTATTCATTATAACACTAGTTTATGTTCATCCCTGCCAGTTGAACAACTGTTTTCCTTTGCAGGTTTTATACATTCACCAGCTGGGGGTTTATTGCCTGTTTGCCAGCTAGAGCTTTATTGCTCGAGGATTTGTTTCATGAATCACTTATTTTAAAAGGAAATTCCTTTTATTTGAGTTAGACATAATTTATATCATTTTTCATTTGAAAGTATACATATATGTACATTACAGTTAGTTATTGTTAGAAATTCATATCACTGACAATTACTAATTTATTGTAATTGTCAATTACAATATATTGTTGCAATATAAAATATGCAATTCAAAATTATTATATTTACTGTAGTTTGAGTATTTGAAGTATTTTAAATATCTATGTATTAAGCAAATCTAAATTTAATGTATTTTGAATATACTTATTTACAAAGTATTTTGGGGAAGTATTTAAATGCTAAATTTAAAGTATTTTGCCCAACCCTGTGTTTATTCAACTCATTTCTTTTGCTATTGTCACAATTTATTTAATAGCAAAAGAGGAAATTAAAATATTACTTTATTCTGAAACTTTTTGTGCGTAAATTATGTTGGAGTTTTGCTCTGGATTCTTTTGAGCGTAGTCTCCTGCCATTTGAAGCTCTGTGTTAATGGTTGTGACAGATTTAAGGTTCTGTTTTTGGCAATTATAATCAAATAACACGTTGGTCAGGAAGTTTCTCAAGAACATATTAGAGCAACTGATATAATGATTTCCAAATAATATTAGCTGTTAACAGCTGTGAAGTTTACGATGAGTGAAACAATCTATGGTTTTCTTTAAGTTACTAATTGCCATAAGAAATTTTAAGGAGTGTACCTCCCACAAATTTTTAAGAGGTTATCACAGGTAAACTACTGCAGACGGATGAACTATTCATATTTGGCAAGAAATTACATGTGTACAAAGGGGCACCAAGCAACCGTCATGAAATAGAAAATTATAGTAATTCATTGTATCGTCATTAGATCTCAGTGCCAATGTTAGTTGGTGCTCCCTTGAGTCTTGTAAAATTTGTTAATTAAATGTAATCCATCTGTAATGTACAGTTTTATGTGAACATTTTTTATAAAAAGGAAATTAACAATCTGTGGATAGGTGGCAACACTATTGATTATTTTCACAGTAAAGCAAGTCACTGCATGAGACCATGAAGTCTCGTAAGAAAAGAAATTCCAACTTTTCCTCAGAAACCATATGGTCACACATGGCAGCCAACGTGTTCATGAAATTGAGTGTAGGAGCACCCTTGCTTGCTAGGGATGTGACATTGATGTCAACGTTTTGAAAACGATGACGTTTGATGTTTGATGTTTTTATCAAATCAGTGACGTATTTAACATTGATTTTTTGGCACAATGTTCTTTAACATCAATGTTTTTAAATGATTTTTTTAAAAATAAAAAATGTACATCACAACAAAATCATGTTACAATTTTCAGATACCTATAAAGTGAATATTCTTCAAATGAATGTGACCAGGGGTGAAAAATTAATAAAACTGAGCTTTTGTCAACAAAGCAGCCAGTATTATTTTGGAATTATCGTATCAGATAATCCAAGTTTTGTTGTCTTGATGATTTTTTGACTTTGTTTTGTCAGTTAAATCTCAATTAAAAATAAAAAAACCATACTTCAAACTTTCAAATTACTTTCACTTTCAAATTAAATCCCCCCATGTGAATTTCAATAGTTACTAATCCAGTTTTTTTAAAAAATCAATGGTTTTGGTTCAATGTTTTATTAATGAGGATCAACATTTAAAAACATCAATGTTTTATTGGCGGTATCACATCCCTATTGCTTGCTAGTGAATTGAAACAGGCTGGTACAAACAGTGCCGGTGCTAAGCACGGGCAATGGTGCAGGGTGATTGCCCGGGGCCTGCATGTCTAGCAACCTGATGATGGGAAAAAATTAGTAAAAAATTGAAAAATAAATTACAACTCAAGAAAATTATTATCCTAATTTTGTAAATCGCAGAACAGCAATCTGCTACTTCATAAAATTTTTAATTAATTTTTTACCTGAAATAGATGATTACAGTCATTACTGTAATATAAGATAAGACTTTATGACTCTTGTCTGACATTTTTCATTTCATACAGTTCAACCTTATAAATAATGACTGTAATTATCTATTTCAGGTAAAAAATTAATTGAAAATTTCATGAAATAACTCATATAACTCTTAAAAATATAACTCGTGTAGTTTTTTGATACAACAACTTTCCGGGGGGCTACATTTCAGCATTGTCCCGGGCCCAAAATTGTCTAGCTCCGGCAATGAGTGCATGGCTCGGTGAGCAGGTGGCGGTGGCAGTGGCGGTGACCATGAACCTCACCTGAAAGCTGCGTGTTGGCCAGGTTCAGGGTGTTAGGGGGGGTGGGGCGGGGACCGCGGGTCACAGCAGCCACCAGGCTGGTGACAGACCCAGACGCCGAGGCCACAACCGCAAGGGCCGTGGGACTCGCGGTGCTAGTGGTAGTGGGGGAACTGGGACTACCTGCAAGCGTCCAAAAGGCAGGATGAAGCAGCAACCACTACAAACTGTTAGAAACTACAGTTGATACTGGAGTGGGATGAGGTTCTACTGGAAGAAAGCTAGATACGCAGTGACAAACACTGAGTATGTACTGGATTTCAGTGCAAATGCATTTTATCGTTCACAGTTGGAATATGTGCTTACTAGGTATGTGAATGAAACACCTAATGTCCAACTATTTTAATATGATTTTATGATGCATATCTTTGTTTTTTTGCATTTTTTAATAAGCATCAAATTTCGGCAAATTGCTAATTATTCTGCATATTTTTCTTCAAAACCTTTATTGTTACACATTATTTGATTACTATATTTTAATACTTTGTTTACCAATATTTTAATACTATATTCTAATATTTTCATTTTGTATTGTGTGCTTCTATACATATGGACTTGAAAAAGAAAATAACTTTTCGAATGGTGGCTGCTCAGAAATTTTTAATTTAATTCAATGATAACTTATTTTATGTGGAAGTCCCAAGCCATCAGACCTGCTCTTCCATCTAACCATGCAAATTTCACTATGCTCCTTTCACCATCTAGTGGAGAATGAAGGTAACACTTGGACAACAAAACTGGTGATATGAATTTAGCTCAGAGGCTTCTTTTAGGCTCAAGGAGCTTTTACATGCAGTAAACCTACAACATGGGAGACCCAGCTTTAATTTCCCTTCAAAGAAAGGCGTACAAGGATTTTTTCACTCTTAAAAAATCCATGACTTCGACCGGGTTGAAGCCACGAACTTGGGAACAACAGACAGATGTGCTAAGCACCATTAAAGCCATTTAGTAACACTTGGAAATATTTCAAAAGTGGTTATAATGCTATGTATTTAGCAGCAGGTAGTCCACTGTAGAAATTAACTTATATTAAATGTGTTTAAAATTTCAATGAGCGGTAGAGTAAGTGAGCGGTAAGTTGAGTAAAGTTGGATGATAAGTTGAGTAAACTATGATGAGTTAATACATTTTAGAGGGTATATTTTGGTGCACATTTTTGATGTTTTTACTTCATAAATGTTTACATATTTATTAGTGCATATAAATCCAGTCACTAGGTGTAAACAGGGTCCTGAGTGTCACAAATAATTTATTAAATATAAATTCAGGTAAGCAGTAGAAAACTTTAAAACTGTGGCATACAATATGCCATACTAAACGCATAAACCTTTTAAAGGAAAAATTCCTTTGATGTCATTCATTTTTGAGGGAGAAGCCTTGCTATGCAGTATTGCATTGTAGACAACACAAGAGACTTCAAGACTTCATCTGCAATTCTGATTTTCAAGATTGACTTGACGGCATGCATTAATAGAAACTATTGTGATATCTGAGATCAGTATCTTCCATTCTTCAGTTACAGAAAAACATTACTTACAATGAACCAAGTAAATACAAATACATAAAGAAAATATAATTTTAAAAATAAAATAAAATATTCAGAATATAATAATTTGAAATAAATATGCAGAACAATAAACATTTTTAAGAATAATATGCACAAAGATGTACCATAAATGCATAAATCATGTTCATATGATCAGAATTTGGGTGTTTTATACTCATATAAAGTGAGCATACTTTCCAACTGCAGAGAAAAAAAATATGCTTTTACCTTGAAATACAATCCCTAGTCACAAATATAGTCAGGAATGAATAAAAAATATTTCAAAGTTTGAAGCACTGTTCATTTCATTTGGGAACCAGCAGAGTTAACATGTCAAATCATGCCCTTGATTCCCTCACCCCAAAATGTACACGTGCAAACACAAAATTCCAGTTATTAGTTTGGGCAGTAGAAGTAGAAGTAGAGGCACTCTGACATCGGCCAGCTGTTTGGAAAAAAACCAAAAAAAAACAGCATGTTTCTGTAAGTCACCTCACCATTTCCCTGTTCAGTAGTTTTGTGGTAAAATCCAGGAGACCTACGCTTTACAGTTCCCAGTAAAGGTTACTAAAGCTTTCAAAAATTTGAAATGTAAAATAAACTTTTCACAACATGGTGTCATCACAGAAGACATCATCTCTGTGAAATAGAGATTCAACAAAATTTTTAATCTGACTTAGGGGTCAGACAATCCACCACTGGGAAGGTTGTGACAACTGAGAAAAAATTAAAAATGTTGAAGCTCAAATCATTGCATACTCATGTGCTTAAGTAATGATTACTTTATCATCATTTAGCATGCCTTGAAGATGAACATACACATTTTGATACACTAAATAGTTCACTAAAATGGCGCACTAAAATACTTTTTATTTATTCCTGACCAACATCCTATGATTTCTTAGCACAGATAATACTATTTGGTTGTGAACTACAAGAGCTGTAGATATTGTCTCAAAAGTAATGTCATTTTTTAACTTGGTCTAATACATACATTTTTGATTAGAATAAATCTATTTTAATAGATTTTAATGTTTCACTTTTCAGCCAAGATTGTATCAGTCTTGATGTAAAGAATTTATAAATGAAGTAGACATTACTTTTAAGATTTGAGGAGCTGTACAAACTTCCGTACCACCAAAGCAAGAAGCTGCACATTAGGTGTGAATAAATTTCATGAGACGTACAGTTACAGTAATATACAAGAAGAGGGAATAAGATTACAGGATAATCAGGGAATTGCAAGGTGGAATTGAAGATTGTTGTGACTGGCCCTTTAAAAACAGGGCTTGAAAGTGAAATTTTCAAGAACACTGAATGTTCTCTCAGAACTTGTTTCTATGAATCCATAAATTGCAATAGGCCAGTGACAACTCTAGAGTTGAAATTAAATGCAAATTACAGTTAATAATACAAATTAGAAATATTTACACACACAAAAAAGACCTAAAACACCTTCGTAACTTTTATACTAAACAAAATTAGCTGATTTGTATTTATTCAAAATAGTGACAGCTCATCCTACTTTTCAAAAGTAAAACACCATTTTCTAACAATTTAATCCACGTATAAACACGACTTTATTGCTTATTTTGAAATATGATCCAAATTCTTTATTGTTCAAAACCCAGTATAAAATAAAATTAAGTATTATCAGAATTATTTGATTTTATTGACCTAATGCAATGGCATTGAAATTTACTAAATTCTTTCATCCTAAGTTTAGAAATAACTACTACATTGGTGACAATTAAGAAATACATGCTTACTTCCTTTACAATATTATACATTAACAAACAAACCATGCACATTCATAATTTACAACTATAAACAAAATCATGTTAAATCAGCCATTCAATAAAGTATTCACATTCCCATTTATAGTTATGTGAAAGTTGATTTAACCCGATTGAACTAAAAAACTAAAAAGTTGCATATTACAATATTGCAATAGATAATCTAATTTTCCATTATTTCTGATTTAGTTCTAAAAATAAATTTAAAATTGCATAAAAGTATTTTTTAAAAACTACCTATTTCCAATAATATCAAAACTACAAATCAATCTGTTTTGCTTATGAATGTGTATGAAATATTATTCCAAGCCCCACATGCTTTTCTTTTCACAAAAATTGGCCTTGATAATATGAAAATCCCAGATCTAACAGATCATTTAAAACAACAAATCAGTGGAGATATAAAAGGGCTCTTGACTCTTCAAGCTGAAATTGTTCGAATTGGCACTTTTCAGATTAATTCTCTTCTGTCAAAAAAGTATTGAAATGGGAAGTGAAAAACTAAATCTCCATGTATTATAAATTAAACATGCCAGTTTTTTCAGTTAATATAACAGAGCATTTCCTAGGAGGTTTTTAAAATAAATAAATAACCATTTGAAATTAAGCACAATCAAAATTCAAATCTTAAAAATCATAAAAACAAATCAACTTCCTTGTAAATAAATATTATATGTTAAAATAAAATATCTAGTAAACACAAGTATAATATCAAAAACTTAAATATTGCAGATGAAAATGAAAGAGCTTTCAAAATCAGTAACTTTAACTTTAAAAAGTAATTAATG
Organism: Teleogryllus occipitalis; assembly: GCA_011170035.1. NCBI lineage: Eukaryota > Metazoa > Arthropoda > Insecta > Orthoptera > Gryllidae > Teleogryllus > Teleogryllus occipitalis. The sequence goes on from BLKR01002483.1 coordinate 150,350, forward strand.
AAATAAACAACATTAATTTTGATGAATTTTGATTGACCTTAACTCCAAGAAAACATATATATGTATAAAAATGAATAATCATTTGAAAGAACTGTCATAAAAAGTTTTTGGAATCCTTACCGAGATCCATGCTGGGGCCTTTGAAGGTGCTCAGAAGGCTTGGAGGCTGCTGAGGAGATTCTATTGAGGGAGTCGCAGGGGTGAGTGGCGCTAAGTTGAGCACTATGGGGTCTCCACCAAGCTCCGATGTTGGTGTCTGCGAGACCATGCTGCAGCTCAAGTTATTTCCTGAATACAAAATGAAAAAAACTCATAACAGTTTAACCCATCTTTTTCTCACATTGACTCTTTTAAAAGAACGGTTTGCTTCATTGACCCTCTATAGAATATCTACATTATGCACCCAACATTTTCATTACATAAAAAATAACAAGAAAATAACTTAAAGACAATTGACACAAACAACATGTACAAGAGTTCTGGAAAAAAATTAGTCTCTTTATGTTTTATTATTTTTTGTACTATTAGCTTTTTTAAAAATATAACGAAGTTTTCAGAAGCAAAGTCATATATTCCAATTGCCCAGATTTCGATTTTCTTTCATGTGAATTACATTAAATTTCAAAAAAGGAGCAAATTTGTAATTCATTAATGGGATTAATGGGTTCAATACCACCTCTTTCACTTCACTTCGTCAATCACCCACATTGGGCATTATATTTATGTGTTTTCCTAATGTGGCAGCTAAGGGTATTATCCTCAAGATGGAATATGGCACGATTTTTTCGTCTTTTTCATTCATGCCATTAGAGTCGTTTGATCTGCAGCACTGCTTCATACGGTCAAGATCATGTGACATCTTGCGGCAGGACCGAGAAAGACGGAAAAAGTCATGCCATATTCCATCTTGAAGATAATACCCTCAGCTGCCACGTTAGAAAAACGCAAGTAGAATGTTAGCACTTCACCATCAAGCACTGCCCTTGATGTGCCTGCATCAGTCTCCTTCTGCTTCACTCTGCTGATATTCACTCCATAGACCACTTGCAGTTAATGCCAACACAGCCAGCCATATGTGGCCCAAGGACCCCCAACGACTCTTAGAACCTTTCGTCTTTGGGAGAAACGATGAAGGGCAGCAGGCAAGCACATCATGGTTCACGAACCCTCTCTCTGTGCAGAGGTTCACTACCAGACTACTGACTCCTCCCACCATTGTTCTACATTCTCCTAACTTCCAGCCAGGGTAGGAGAAGAGACGCAAAGAAAAAGTGCTTTAGATGATGCATGTCAGCAGTGGTGGTTGCTCCTTAAGGGCTTCAGGGCGGGGCCCTCCCCAGAAAAAACAACCTCGGGAAAAGTTGCAGAAAGTATTAAACTTGCAATAAATTGACTCATTTAATTTGTGCATACCACCAGTGCAATTTTTGAGTACAAATTTATTTTTATGTGCTTGCTTAAGCGAATTATTAATGTTTTTGGAACAGATAGTATCGTTGACTATCTGGAGTCCGTCCATAGCTGGTGCATGCGAGCAATACCTTTTATTACTAGTAATTACTAGTAATTACTAGTAATAGAAGGTATTGATACGAGGCAATGGAGGCTTGAGGAAGAGTAGGGGGTACTGGGAGTTGACTCTGTCCTCTTGACAACTGACTGCGATGTGACGCAACATGACAAAAAGTTAATGGAGGATTACTCCACAAGCGTGCAATGTAATGGAGGAGGCGCAAATCGCTCAACGCTCCCAAGGAGCTTTGAGATGCATTGCATCAAAATGGCAGACGCAACAAATGTAAAAAAAAAAAAAAGAAAAAAATTTTTTTAAAAAAAATTTCTTATTTTTGTATGAGCACCATTGTATTTCCTGTTATCAATATTAAAATTGTCTTAGACAAGATTAAAATCCCGATGCATGCAAATTTGTTGTATACTGCATGCTGAAGTTTTCCTCGTTCAAGAAATATTTTGAAGGGGTAAAATGTAGTTCATTCATGCCCCCCTCCTAATTTGCAACCCACCAGCCGCCACTGCATGTCAGTATGGAAAAGCTCTGATCCTGTCACTACACACAAGCTAACATCCATGTCTCAAGCTGGATTTGAACCTGTGACCATTCAAGTTGAGACTATGAAGGCGCGCTTGTCTTAGCTATCTAGGCTTCTCAAGTTGGCTAATGGGTAAATCAATACCACTTCATTCACTTCTTCAACTCAACTAAATTTGAGACCCATGAAAGGCACTCACCGCTACTAAAACTGCTCAGACTGCTGGCGCTACTCGCTGGACTGGGTTGGCCGTCTACCCCAGGCACTCGTTGCGCACTGCCTGTATCCGTGGGTTGGGCGCGCTCCAGAGGTCGAGGGTTGGCCATGGGGTACCTCCAGAACTCTGCAAACATTCAGAACAGAATTGAATTGACATTTGTTGAAAGGTCATCATCAGGAAAGCTATTTTATTTCTTCGCTCATAAATTGTAATGTCAGCCATTATGAATGTGTAATCTAGGGTTCATGTGACACCTAACTGTGCCTTTGTCAGTTTGACCGATTTCAGGATAACTAAAGACAGACATTTCCTGATAAAGAACAGTCCAAATCAAGAGTCTGCAAGCTGAGTTCAGTTGAACGAAAGGAAGAAGCCTCAATGACATCAGAAACATATCCAACAGCTTGAGTTGTTCATCTGAACCGATTTTTATCAAATTTTTAGGTCATTTTTCTTTCCTTTTAGGGTATTTTTAAACCATTTAAGACCATTTTATTGACTATTTTGGTGATGGTTGAGGTCATTAAAATCCATCCCTTGATCAACACTACATGACATATAATTTGATTAATTTGATTTGATTTATTTTCACGAAAGAACCAGCAAAACTGTGTGACTTATGAAGGAGGGGTATAATCAGCATTTTCTTGAGCTCCAATCTCTTTTACCCTTTTACCATATACTGTTGAACAAAAATACCAACAAAGCAAGATTAGCAACATTTAAAACTAAACATTTTTGTTCCGAAAACTTAAAAATAGAAAACTTATTTGCATTGGTAAAATATAGATTTGTTTTCATAGTATTGTAAACAAAATAGCAATCCATACCACCAGCCTTCTGCCTACCAAAACTAGCAAAAGGAGCAATATAACAAAACATAGTGAAAGAAGAGATCAAGAAAATGTAGATGGATAGTGAAGCTACATTTATGACCAGAATCAAAACAAGGTGCATTTTCAGCACCTGCTTACAGGAGCAAAGAAAACTGCATGATAAACCTTACTGAGAAGGGCCTCGTTGACCCAGAAGATGAAGTACATTATTTTTTTGACAGGCATATTTAGTATTTTAGAATTACACAAGGATTAACTGATGCTTTATATATCATTTTTAAAATAAATATTATTTCCCTTTTTGATGATAAGTATAGTATCTAAATGTACAGAAACATTTACACAACAGAAAAGGTTTTACTTGGCACTTAAACTTGTGAAGTGATTTAAAAGTGTTTAATATCATCAATTGACATTGGATGTTTAGGAAAATGCCTATTTTATTCTATCAGACTCGTTTAAAGGCTGATAATATATGTGCATGAATCATGACAAATGATAACATACGACAAAGTTTTATAATGCTTATTTTTGCTTTTTTTAGTATAAATGCCTTTTTTCGCATAACTACATTTTTTTATAATTATTGGAATTTTTTACCTTTTATGTATTATTTTTATATATAATGCTAGATATAAGATATCGGTCATGGTCCAACGTGACGATTCATTATGAAATCTTTAATTCACATCTTTGTTTTTTAAAACAATGAATTCCTTAAGTACACCAACAGATTTTTCCCCAGTTTTTTCTTTCATAAATACCAACCATGTTCTGAGAACATAGTCAAGTGACAATGCACCGAGGGCACTGAAATTTTAAGTGTAAATAAATGAAAATTCCTGGAAGGTTTTAGTGTTGGTAATGCTGGACTTCTAAAATGCCAGTTACATCAGTAGATGATGAGAGATCCTTCTCCACATTCAAACTGATTTTGTCTCCCCATCATTGCAAATTTGAAATTGTGATCCTTGAAAAATTACTGGTAATCTATTGTAATGCAAACTATTACACATAAAATGTAAAAGAGTTGTAAATATGTAAATCTAGTTTCACATTAAAATGTACATACTTGTTTTGTGTATTTAAGTTTGCAAAATAATATAGACAAAATTTACAATTTTTCATTATATTGTGTAACTTACGACAGTGTCTTTTTTCTCTTTTTTCATGACATTTTCAGTGCCTTTTTAGGTGCCTAAAAGACGATTTTGTACTGCCTAAACATCCCATGTCTAGTCATCAATTTTATCAATGGCCCTTGAAATATGAAGAACGAAGGAAGGACATCATGTAAACAGAAACACTTACCTTGTCCTAAAAGAGCAAGGGACGACAGCTGCTGCCTGTTTTTGGCTTCCCTAAGTGCTCTGGGTAAGGTTAGTTGGACAGGCAACTCATCACTGAAAAATAACACTTTTGATGTAAAGAACTGTATTTGTTTATTTATTTATTTATTTATTTTACGCCAAAAAACATTGAAAACTGCGTATGACGTGCTATGGGGAAAACTGAATTGTGTGCACATTTTCAAAACTCTGTGATCCCTACACTAAGTCATATCTACTTAAATTTTGAAGAAAAAAAAAGAAAAAGAAAAAGAAGAAGAAGAAGAAGAAGAAGAAGAAGAAGAAGAAGAAGAAGAAACTCCCATGTAATAAAATCTATTTTCAAGGATAAATAAGCAATAAATTTTGGCTCTTATCCATGTTGTCCTTCGGAATAATACTTCCTGCCGCGACAACATGGAAACGATAATTTGAATAATTGTATTTCCCACTGAATTCTAGAAGACATGCACAGAAAATGAAGTTACATTTATATTGATATACATATTTGAAGACTTTACTCATGATTTGTTTTAGAACAGTAGTTCTCAAACTTGCAGGTCCTCTGAATCTCTTTTTCTATCACCATTTTTACAGACACTCCCAAATCCAAATGCAGGCGAAATAGATTTGGGGGATCTTTCAAATAAGGTAAATAAGGGTACAGAATTGTGTCATATTTTCTGTTACAGTTTTCAAACATCAAATTGATGGACCTTTATATTGAGAAGTAGAATAATAACTTGAGTAAGTGGTTCTAATGAGCACTATATAAAACATAGTAAAGATTATACAGACATTGGAAAAGATTTCAAACGTATGCCTGAATTGGGAAAATAAGCAACATATTCCACTAGAGGATTAAACAACAAAAACTTCTTTGTTAAAACATAGCCCACATAGAAGAGAACAATAGTAACCCCCAAGGTAGCTGAAAACAAAGAAAATCTGAATATACCTTCTTTTGAGAACTATTTTATAAAAACACAAGTTACCAGTTAAATGAAATTGAGGACAGAGAAACTCAATCAAACAAATATTTCATTCATTATATTTAAGGGTAGTAAAGTTCAACTGAACTAATACAATATGAATCAAAAAGAGGTGTGTGCACTAATGGACCCAGGACATCTGTCTCCCCACAGAAAATTTTGAGAGGGGCTCAGTAGCCTTACATAAAACATTTTACTTTCTTCAATATGTTGAATCCCTGATTCCCCTCTTTTTTCACCTGACAATTTGATAAATTGTTCTACATTCTGGGAAGGGACTCTCCAAATCGTTTAACAACCACTGAAATAGTTAGATATAGTAAAACCAATTGTATTTATTAATTTTATTCTTAACTTATAATTCCAATCTCCTCCTAATACTATGTTTTAATAATTTACCAATAAAATATGTGATATTAAAAATATGTAGTATATAAAGGTTCAATGGTTGAGGGGGTCCATAAATGTGGTTGGGCCCCCCTTTTGTTTTAGGCTTCACACACTTTTGAAATCAAACAAAACTTACCAGCACTGAGAATAATGAGCAACAAGAGAAGGGATATTGTCAAAGCGATTGTCAGAGCTTTCCAAACTGAGTTGGCCTCCAGCTGCTTGTATGAGATAATGCTCTATGTAAGGGCCCTTGCCAGCTGGCAATCGCACAGAGATTGCCATCGTGTCAGGTTGGGATGACTGTCTCACGACAAAATTCTGTGGAAACACGAAGGTTTATAAGACTGAAATATAAAACAAATATTGCCATTCTTTCATAATTCTATCATCAATACATTATTATGTACTTTTTATGAAATAGAAAATAATGTATTGATACATAAAATGTAGTACACAAAGTGAATACAAATTCTCAGAAGTGTTATATGTCAAAATGTTACTAAAAATCTCATGGCAACAAGCTTGTAAAAAACGGCAACTGTAGATGTATTACCCTTATTTTGGATCTGGACACCATGATTTTGAAACATTGTCACCATAAACATTGCCTTCTAAAAAGGGTTTCAAAAAAACATTTACGATTTTGACATAACATGAAATTTGAAAACTACACAAGTAGACGAATATTTGAGTGAAATTTGTGGGGGAAAAATAGGCTCAGGTCTCTTTTGGAAATTAGTGATATTATATATGGGCGTAGTTGGGGGTATAAAGCAGCCCCTTATGCTAAACACTATTCCACCCACTCACCTCTTCCTCCTTGCCCTGCATGAAATGCACGGCGAATTTTGCCATTTACTAGCCTACTAGCAAAAGAAGGAATCATTTGAGTGACGAAGCTGGTGTTTTTGAATTTTGCTCAGATGCTTCTTTTAGGGTTGAATATTTTTTATTTACTACATGGGACCGACTTTACTTCCCCTTCCAAAGAAAGGCGTTCGAACGGGATATTTTCGCTCTTAAGGCTTCCATTCCTGCGTAATTGGGGGGTATAAATCTGAATGTGAACTGAATCCTCTGAGTTGCATTAAGCAAAGACATTTCGTTTAGGGTTGAATATTTTTATCTACTACATTGGACAGCCGGCTTTACTCCCCCCCAACGAAAGGCGATCGAACGGGATATTTTGCCCTTAAGGCTTCCATGGGTTTTGAACCTGCGTAGTTGGGGGTATAAATCTGAACTGAAGGGGAGTATAAATCTGAATCCTCCGTCCTCCTTGCCCTGCAACAGGTGCTCGGCGCATTTTGCCATCTAGCAGCGAAAGAAGGCTTAATTGGAGCCAAGAAACGGAGGTTTTTGAATTTAATAATAATAATAATAATAATAATAATAATAATAATAATAATAATAATAATAATAATAATAATAATAATAATAATAGCTGAAGTTAGCTCAGAGGCTTCGTTGAAGACTTTTTTTCCCGTCTACTACATGGGACAGCCGGCTTTGCTTGTGACTGACCCCTTCCTCCTTGCCCTGCAGCAGGTGCACGGCGCCCGCGCGCTGGATGCCCGGCAGGAACCACACGGGGTGCGAGCGGATGAGGCGCTCCAGCAGGCCGATGTCGCAGGGCGCGTCCTGCCCGCTGCCCTCGCCCTCCGCCTCGTCGCCCTCGCCCTCGCCCTCCGCCTCGTCCCCGTCCGCCTCGTCCGCGCCGCAGCACCCGGGCGACGAGGAGCGACTGGACGCAGCAGCCGCCGCTGCCGCCGCCGCGTCCTGCAACACACACACACACACGCGCTACAGTTTCAGCTCCCCAACAGCTCGTACATGCTCAAATCACACACACGGCTACCACTAGTCAAAATTGAGTTTATTTATTTATTTATTTATTTATTTATTTATTTATTTATTTATTTATTTATTTATTTATTTATTTATTTATTTATTTATTTATTTATTTATCTATTTATTTATTTATTTATTTATTTATTTATTTATTTATTTATTTATTTATTTATTTATTTATTTATTTATTTATTTATTTATTTATTTATTTATTTATTTATTTATTTATTTATTTATTTATTTATTTAACGTCAAAAAACAGTTCAAACTGCGTATGACGTGCTATGGGGAAAAATGAATTGTTTGCACATTTTCAAAATTCTGTGATCCCTACACTAAGTCATATACTACTTAAATTTTGAAAAGAAAAAAAACAACCCTCCCATGTAATAGAATCTATTTTCAAGGATAAATAAGCAATACATTTTGGCTCTTATCCATGTTGTCCTTCGGAATAATACTTCCTGCCGCGACAACATGGAAACGATAATTTGAATAACTGTATTTCTCACTGAATTCTAGAAAACGTGCACAGAAAATGAAGTTACATTTATGTCCAGAGGCAAAACAAGGGGCCATCTCAGCATTTGCTCAATGGATCAGGGAAACTGGACGAAAAACCCGATCGAGATGGGGGTCATTGACCCGGAGGCTGTAGTACAATACTTGTTACAGGTTGTTTATACACATTTATACACTCCAAATGGTAAATAATGCATTATGTATCATTGTTAAAATTAATGTTACTTTTCTTCAATGCCGCCCAGATGGGAATTACCACTGGTTTTTACTGATGAGGCGATCTTTTGTGTAAACGCACGGCTGAAAATTTTTCGGCTGAAAGTTTTCCAAATGAAGGCGCGATAAAATAGCATTATTTAATAAGGAAGGTGGCCGAACACAGTTTCGCGGTTACTCGCCTCGCCTCGATCGAGTGAAGAACCGTTACGATGCACGTATATACGCTACCGACTGTCAATTTAATTACGCAGGGTTGGTATTGCGACCTCAGCTGAGAGCTATTCTCGCGTAAACGCGCTCTCATCGAGATTTCGAAGAAATACAACTCTCTCTCTCTCTCTCTCTCTCTCTCTCTCTCTCTCTCTATATATATATATATATATATATATATATATATATATATATATATATATATATATATGTTGAATTGGTTTATTCAAGTTACGCCACGGGAAATTTCTTCTCCACAATTCACAATTAATCCGATTCATGTTATTAGACTGGCGATGGGATTATGAAAACGCAAACGAGAAATTGGGGCCCAACAACAAACATAATACGACTGCGGATGTCCCTAACAAGCACAACTGCCGTTTGTTATCACTTTATGGGTGGAAGGGGTAGCATATCACGCTTGCCAACTGGCGTTTTGGATTCCATTGTATTCAGCAATGTAGTTAAAACATTTGTTGATCGTATTCATTGGTGGCAGCAGAAATCTCATGGTAGCTCATATTAATATAATGAGAATCAAGAGATAATCAAACCCGGTACTGTACGTTTTTAATAATATATTAAAATGAAGTACCAGACTTAGTTTTCGGGCTTTTAGTTAGTGGTTTTACAACAACAACAACAACAAAGCATAAATTTGAAAATTTAAAACAAATTGTACTCATAATTTTCATAGTTGCTGCAAAACCACTGATGATGGGATAAATGTTTCAAAAACTAGTTCTGATACTTGTGTGATTTTAATATATTATTAAAGCGTACCAGTTATTTTCCTAGTTTGATGATAATGATTCGCATTATATTAGTATCTATAGATCTTCTGAATGAATTACTAAAAGCAGTTGGTCCAAAATATCATATTGAGAAGTTTTGCTTCTGACTGTCCGCTTTATTGGAACAATTTGGGATATTATGTATATTTACGAAGATATAAAGTCTAAATACAGGTAATATACAAAATGACAACGGGTTTATATTGGAGATGATCAATATTGTTTAAAATAATTCCCAGTCATAAAGCGGCGACTGTATTGATGATGTGTGTGCGCGAAAAGCTTCATATTTTGAAAGAATTAAGTTATTTGTTATTGTAGCTTTTTAAAATGTGGTTTTGGGATTTGTAGGATGTCACATCACGATGAACAACGTTCATAAAAATGTCACTCAGTTAAATTGCAAAATAAGCCCGTGATTTAACTCTTCATAAACGAATGGACTAGCACATTCATGCTCTCTCATTACAGAATGGGTTGGATGAAGGTGGCTCCACACATTCGGTTTTCGGCGAGTAGCAAACGTCGAATCCCGAGTAGTGTGGACGCGTTGCTTGCTATTTGCCGAGCGACTAACATTCGGTGCTCGTCCTACCCACCGCGTGTCGGCCTTTTGAACACATCAAAGGGCGCGAACATTCGCCGAGCACAACAGCTGCTCGGGATTGGGCGAGAAGTAACTTGCTCCTCGGCGAATGCCGAATGTGTGGAGCTTCGAATGTCGAATGTGTGGAACGTTCATACGTCCAGTCGAATGGGAAGTCAGGAGCTGAATCACGTTCACGTGCCAGACAGTTGGGTGATGTGTTGAACGTTAGCACCACAAAAGTTTGTATTGGCTAGGATGGTCCAGAAGCTACTTTGAAAGATCGAATTCAGCCGCTGTCAGGAGGACAATTCTAGTGGCCGGATGCTCTGATCGGTACTTTTCCGTGGTTTCTCTGATCAATACCATGTGATTGCTGGAGCAGTATCCTAACAAACGGGTCACGGACTGCGCATGATCTTTCCTTCCTCTTCCTTATCCCATCCTCACCCCTTACACACACACACACACACACACACACACACACACACACACACACACACACAAACACTCACACTAACATGCACTACACTACCACATATGCCGGGAGCTTAGATCTTGTCCTGACTGGGGCGGTGCCAAACTGGTGGGAGATATCTGGTAGGGGAAAGCCCTGCTAGCCGACGGTAGGTGGGCGCCGGATCACACCATCCAGCGGGCGAGGATCACTGCCACCTCCCCCAACAAAAACACGCACTTCTCTTATGCGACTAATGACCTCAGCAGTCGATGCTCCCGGAATCACTAATCAAACAATCGTCCAAGTATATGTTTCAGATCTCTCTCAAAATGTTCCCTGACTTCTAGCGATTCTGACCAATCCCTTGATTTTCCCAGAGCAATGAAATTCTCGGGTATTTCCTGGTTTTCTATGTTCCATGTGGCCGCCCTGATAAAGTAAAAACGTGTTGGTACATGAAATAAAAAACACAACAGACATTCCGCTAACACGAGCAAAAGATCAGACTACCCTAGGAATCCAAAGCTTCACATACGCTATCGCTGCAAATATTCTCGTGCCATAAACGTCGCGGAGAGAATCTCCTCTTCCTGACAGAGACAAAAGTCTCCGGCGCTGGAGACCCTGATTTACGGGGATTCGCATCTCGAGTCTTTTCCTACTCTTCAGCCCCCCACGGCCCGCCCGTTTACCCACCGTCGATGCTTCACAGATTTAATTGATGATTCCGGGCACGAGAACTGCTACGGTCATTACCCGTTTGTGTGATGAGTGTTTTATCCAGGGAGTTGATGTTCCTCCCAATCCGCTGTAGTCTCGGCGCTGACCTAAACGTCCTCTGGCGAGTTTTCCCCTCTCCTGATCTCTGAACTGTCGAACCCCCTGGTCTTCCGACATGTGCTGTAGTGTAGTGCGTGTAAGTGAAAGTAAGAGGTGAAGGTAGGATAAGGAAAAGGGAGGAAAGAATTGTTTGTTAGGGTTTTGCTCCGGCATTTGCCTGGTGGTGATCGGAGAAACCACGGAAAACAACCGATCAGAGCAGATATGCCGATCCGGTGGCCGAGATCGCTAAGGCAGTAGTGTCATAACGATCTCGGACCGAAAGGTCGTGGGTTCGAGTCCCGTCTCAGGCATGGTTGTATTTGTGTTCGTCCTTTCACCCATTATCATCAGCATATCATTTCATCTTCATAGTTACCATAATGTTAACTCCAATAGTGGTCGATAATGACCCACAAGCGGGGCACCGCCCCAGCAGGGACAAGCTCTAAGCTCCCAACTGGTTTTCCGGCATGTGTGGTAATGTAGTGCATGTGAGTGTAAGTAAGGGGTGAGAATAGGACAAGAAAAAGAAAGGAAAGATCGCGTGCGGTCCGTGGCCTGTTTATTAGGGTACTGCTCCGGCATTCGCCTGTTTTTATCGGATAAACTATGGAAAACTACTGATGAGAGCAGCCGGCCGCTAGAATTCTCCTCCAGACAGCGACTGAAATGTGATATGTAGTGACGAAAATCCTGCCACCGTCGGGAGTAAAACCCTAGGCCCTCCCTCCCAGAAAAGCAGCAGAAAGTTTTGGCCAGACAGCGACGTAAGCAGAAGACGCGGAAGTTCCCCTGCAGACTCGTCCGGAAGGGGGGGGGGGCAAAGGCAGAGGAAACTTATCGAGGGGGCAGTTTATCTTTCGGGCGCGCGTCGGAACGAGGGAAATCAAAGGCCCCTCAATGATTGCGCTGCTCCTAAACGCCCAAAGCTATGGGCTATAAAACCGGGCACCGAACGAAATCCCTTCCGACTTATCGTCCCTTTCATTAGTAGGGGATTCCCCCGAAGAGGCCGCGCTGGGGAGGTGGGGGGGGGGGCTGAGTTAGATCGGAGAGAGCCTTGCCGCTGACTCTGCAGCACTTTGACCGGGGTTCAAGTCTCGATTTCGACCCTGGCGGTGGAAATCTAGGTCCAATTCAGCCGCAGGCTGGAGGAGAACTCTACCGGTCGGTTGCTCTGAAAGATGAGTTTCCGTTGTTTCTCTCATCGATTCCAGGGGAATGCCGGAGAAGTACTCCACAAACGCGCCGCGGACCGCATGCAATCTTTCCTACCTCTTCGTTTTCTTATCCTCACACACGCGCGCGCACACACACACACACACACGCACACACACGCGCACACACGCGCACACACACGCACACGCGCGCACACACACGCGCACACGCGCACACACGCGCACACACGCGCGCACACGCGCGCACACGCGCGCACACACGCCCACACACGCGCCCACACACGCGCGCACACACGCCCACACACGCGCGCACACACGCCCACACACGCGCGCACACACGCCCACACACGCGCGCACACACGCCCACACACGCGCGCACACACGCCCACACACGCGCGCACACACGCCCACACACGCGCGCACACACACACACGCGCACGCACACACGCACGCACACACGCACGCACGCACACCCGCACACCCGCACGCACGCACGCACACACGCACGCACGCACACACTCTACACTACCATACTTGTTGAAAGATGAGTCGGACACCACCCGAATTTACATATTTATCAATTAATAAGATGTTAACTTCACTCGGGTTGTCTTTCCATATTTCCCTCCCAAATTTTTACCTCCGTAAGAGAACATGTAGCGTCATTCAACTGTTTTCATATTTCCCTTGTAACCACGATCCTTTCGATCGAAATAAGTTGTGCACTGTATATCGAGCTCCGTATCGATGGCAATAACAAGCAATAACGTATTAGTAAAAAAAATATTTTTTTTTTCCTTCTCCTATAGCGAGGTGTGCTATCGGCCTAATCTTGGCATTGTAGTCTTTTTATCCCTCACCATTGTTCACCCCTCTCGCTTACCCTTACCATCATCCTTTCTAAGAAGACACAAACCTTCAGCGCCAGTAGGAAATGGTAGTGTTTATTGTCGCAAGCATTCTTTATCCCCAACGCTCGTCAACCGTGAATGTATCAGCATCATCGCCATCATCATCATTAGAATCATCGTTTTAAACTAAAAATCACAATATCGTTCCTTTTTAATTTTTAATTAAGAAATGAACTCAACAAAACTATTATTTTGTTTTAGGTTCGAATTATATTTTTTAATCACTCCATTGATGTTTTTCGTATTTTCTTTTTTCAGAAATGTTAAGAGGAAAAAATATTTTTCGTAATTGTTGTGATATTATTTCTAAGAACGCTTAAACCCTTTCCACGGCCTACAGGTTAAGGATAGTTCTATTTGTGTTGCAGATCTGAGAAAGAGATTCAAATACTCTTGTGCTATTCACGGTTACCATGATGGATTTACAGTATTGTTTTTTGGTTTCTTTTTCTTATCATGCGTTTTGTTTTAGTTTTTGAACATTTACAGTTATTTAGTTATGTAAAGTTATTTACATAGATGAATAATAAATAAAAGTACCAACAAACTGCGGTTAGCAAGCTCGTAACTTTCACTCTGGAGTAAGAAAACTTATTTGTCTCGGTTAACTAAATACAGATTAAATGTTTTAGTATTGTAACAAAATAGCAAGCCACACTCCCGCTCTACTCTTCTCACAACTAACAGAACGTGCGAATAGTGAAGCTACATGTAAGTCCAGAAGCAGAACAAGGAGTCATCTCAGCATTTACAGAAACGATCAGTAACAGACCCCAGATGAAAACTGATGGAGACAGTAGTCATTGACCCACAAGACGAAAGATTACGTTTTATAGGAATATTCAATATTTTAGAGTTAAACAGTACGAATGGCAATTCATGCATTTATAATATTATTAAAATAAATATGTGCCGATCCGGTGGTCGAGATCGCTGAGGCAGTAATACCGTAGCGATCTCGGACCGAAGGGACGCGGGTTCGAGTCCCGCCTCGGGCATGGTTGTGTGTGTTTGGGTCTGTGTGTTTGTGATTGTCCACTCACCCTTCATCATCATCACTGGACATCGGATATTTAGGCACTAAAAATCGTCTTTAGGCGCTTAAAAAGGCACTGAAAATGCCAAGAATAATGAGAAAAAAGGCACTGACATAAGTTACACAATAAAATGAAAGATTGTTTGTAATTTTTGTCTATATTATTTTCTAAATTTAAATGCACAAAACAAGTATGTTCATTTTAATGTAAAACTAGATATACATATTTACTTATATATTTTATGGATGGCGAGACATGTCGTCCCGACCTACTATCGGCTAGCGGAGTTTTCCCCTACCAGGTATTTCCCATCAGTGGGGCACCGCCCCAGCCGGGACAAGCTTAAGCCCACGACCGATCTCCCGACATGTGTGGTAGTGTAGTGCATGTTAGTGTAAGTGTGTGTGTGTGTAAGGGGGTGAGGATACGAGAAGGAAGAGAAAGAAAAGATTGTGCGCGGTCCGTGGCCCGTTTGGTAGGGTAATGCTCCGTCATTCGCCCGGTATTGATTGTATAAACCACGGCCGCTAGAATTTCCCTCCAGACAGCGACAGAATCCGACCTAGCTGACAAGCTAGTGTCGAAAACGTTGCCACCGTCGGGACTCGAACCTCGGATCTACAGACGCACTGCAGTGACATCAATTTATGCACTGAGCCACCTCTACCGATGTTCAGAAAGAGTTTCACATTTTATCCAAAGAGCACGTTAAAGCTTACGTTTCTTCCCTCCTGTCTGTCAGTACTGACAACCTACCGCCGTACATCACCGTTGATTGATTACTAGTGATAACGGGCGCGTCAATTACTGAGGTCATTAGTTCCGTAAGTGTGCGTTTTTTTCCTCGGGAGGTGGCGATGATCTTTCCTCGCTAGATGGCGAGATCCGGCGCTGACCTACCGTCGACTAGCGGGGTTTTCCCTAACCATGTATCTCCCCCCAGCGGAGGACCACCCCCAGCTGGGACAAGCTCTAAGCTCACGACCGGCCTTCCACTGTGTGTGGAAGAGTACTGCATGTTAGTATAAATGTGTATGAGTAAGGGGTAGGAATATGACAAGGAAGAGGAAGGAAAGATCGCGTGCGGTCCGTGGCCCGTTTGTTAGAGTGCTGTTCCGGCATTGGCCTGGTGTTGATCCGCGAAACCACCGAAAATACCAATCAGAGCAGCCGGCCTTTAGAGTTCTGCTCCAGACAGCGACCGAATTCGATCTAGCGGACAAGCTAGTGTCGAAAATCTTGCCACCGTCGGAACTCGAATCTACAGATACACTGCAGTGACATCAGTTGATGCACTAACCCACCTCTCCCGGTGTACGGAAAGAGTTCCACATTTCATCCCAAGCCCACGTTAAAGCTTACGTTTTCTTCCCTCCTGTCTGCCAGTGCTGACAACCTCCCGCCGTGCATCACCATCATTTGCGGCGTCCACCCCGATCACATTGGATCCGCGCCCTCCGCGCAAGCAGCCATTTGCATTCGCAACCCGCGCCCCCTTCCACCCCCACCCCACCCCACCCCTCGCGCTCATTATAATTGAAATTCTTGTCGTGGCGCGCGCTAGCGTCGCCTCGTCTCCGGGGCGCGGGAGGCAGTATTTAATCTCTCCGCAAAATTTCTCTCCCCCCCCGCACCAGAGGGTCCAGCCAGAGAGGAGGTGGGGGCGAGGGGCGACGCGAGCTCAAAATCGCCCAATGATGGCTTTAAAACCCAATAACGGGCGCCGCACCGGTTATAATCTAATTCCGCGCGCGTTTCCTGGTGTCAGGCCTTGCGCTCAAGGCCCCCTTCAGCTCCCGAACAAACGCTCACGGTGGCGCGCTCCGCACTCGCGCCTTCTTGCGGGAACTAAAAGCCCGGCCGCTGTCATGGTTGCTCCGATCAACACCAGGCGAATGCAGGAGCAGTGCTGTAATAATCGGGTCACGGACCGCGCACGATCTTTCCTTCCTCCATCTTGTTCTTTCCTGTTTTCTCAAAACACAGTTACTCCATTTTTGAAATCATAAATGAGAAGATTATGGGCTAATATTGTTTTTAGCGTCTCTTATGAGAACAAAATTATGGCGCAGTTCTAGGATGTTTTATGTAAGTGGAAGTGCTTGCTTTATGGATCCTTTTTGATATCTTGACACACGGGTTATAAAAGCAAAATAAAAAAATATAAAAAATAAAAAAATAATAATAAAAAATAAAATAAAATAAAATTTTAAAAAATAGTTTCATGGCCCTATTTAGGCCATTGTAGCGGAATAATAGGTGAATTTCGAGCAATTGGGGTGATTTAAATATTTTGTTCTAGATGTTAGAAGTGAATTTCGAAATTTTGAAAAGTGGACCAAAGAAGCCCTAGTGGCGACGCGTACAGTGGCGCGCTCTGCCTTAGCCACTTTCCACTGGAAGTAGAAGCCAGGCTGCTGCTGCCGTTATTGGGACAAGCGTGGGTTCGTGAGATGCGAGTAGGCGCGCCCGGTGGAAAAGACCATGCTCGTGTTCCTTCTTTGTACGCTGCCACGGTCTTTCGTGTTCATAGGTCCATTCGAAATACTAAATTTTAGTGTATTTCCTTTGATTGTTTGAATGATTAGTCTTTCCGGGCATGTCAACTGTCATTATTCCTCTTAGTGTAGTGCATTTTTTAAATTGTGAGTGGTGTCGATGATCTTCCCCCGTTGGATGACAAGATCCAGCGCCGACCTTCACATCGGCTTGTGGGTTATCTCAAACCACGTACCTCCCACCAATGTGGACAAGTTATAAGCCTGGACATGTAATTACCGCATTGCTTTCCCGTCATGTGTGGTAGTGTAGTGTAGGACAAGTTCCAAGTTCTCGAATGGTCTCCCGGAGTATGTGATAGTGTAGCGCATGCAAGTGTAAGTGTGTGAAAGTAAGGAGTAGGATAGCACGAGGCAGAGGAAGGAAAGATCGCGCACTACACGACCACTCATGTCGGTAGACCAGTCGGGTGCTTAGAGCAAGTCCCGATTGGAGCGGTGCCACGATGGCAGGAGATTTCCTGGTTGGCGAAAACTTCACTAGCAGGCGTGTAGGTCTGCGTCGGATCTCGCCCTCCACCAAGGAAAGATCACGCGATAACACTTACATTACACTTACGGGACTAATGACCTTAGCTGTTGACGCACGCGGAAAGAACTAAACAACCGATTAATCGAGTTCTACGCATGACATAGACTCGCTCATTTGGTGCTTAGCACTAGGAAACTCGCCCTTCCTCTTGCCTGCCCACTCTCGCCTTCAGACTCTTACCCAATTTCTCGTTCACTCTCGCCTAATCTCTTGCCCACACTCGCCCTCACTCTCGCTCATTCTCGCACTCACTCTCACCTAATTTTTCGTTCATTTTCTCCCATTCTCTTGTTCATTCTCGCCCCCAGTCTCGTCCACTCTCGCCCTCACTCTCGCTCATTCTCGCCCTCACTCTCGCTCTCACTCTCGCTCATTCTCGCCCTCACTCTCGCTCATTCTCGCCCTCACTCTCGGTCATTCTCGCCCTCACTCTTGCACATTCTCGCCCTCACTCTCGCCCATTCTCGCCCTCACTCTCACCATATTTCTCGTCCCCTCTCGCCCTCCCTCTCCCGCCCCCACCTGCACGCAACCCCGTGTCGCGTGTCGCAGATTTGGCCAGGGAGGGGAAACGCACGTAGCATCGCCCGACGAGCGGTGGGGAGGGGAGGGGAGGGGAGGGGCGCGAAAGCTTTCGGCGGGGCGTGGTGGTGGTGGTGGGGGCAGGTTGCGAGGGTTTTAATCTGAACAGCACAAATTGGCCGTATTTTTGAGCGGGCAGCTACGTCACGTCCTGACCATAAATACCAGTTAATGGTCGGACTTTGTGGCTTTGCCCCCCTCCCGGCGCGCGCGCGCTTATGGGTTATTATGTGCTTTGAAATGCGTGAACGCCTCCCCCTGCAGGCCGCGGGGTGAAAGGCTTGAGGGTGTTGCGCAGACACGCGCTTGGGGGCGCCTCGGGAGCGCTCGACCTGCCGTCTGGCGGGACACGGCCGAAACGCCTTCGGGACACCCCCCTACAGTCCCATGGATACACAGTAGCGCGTTCTTTTGCCATTTTATATCCACTTGACTGATTGATTGATGGATTTTTTCGTGTTTCCGGGCGCGTCAACTGCTTTGGTCATTAGTCCCGTTAGTGTACTGCATGTTTTTTTTTCTCGGGAGGTGGCGGTGATCTTCACCCGCTGGAAGGCGAGATCCGGCGCCGACCTACCGTTGGCTAGAGGGGTTTCCCCCTAACCAGGACTCTCCCACCAGAGGGGCACCGTCCCAGCCGGGACAAGCTCCAAGCTCCCAACTGGTCTGTTAGTGTAAGTGTGTGTGTGTGTGTGTGTGTGTGTGTGTGCGTGAGGGGAGAGGATAGGACAAGGAAGAAGTAGGCAAGCTAGCTCGCGGTCCGTGGCCCGTTTGTTAGGGTACTGCTTCAGCATTCGCCTGGTGTTGATCGGAGAAACCACGGAAAACTACCGATCAGAGCAGCCGGCCGCTAGAATTTTCCTCCAGACAGCGACTGAATTCGACCTAGTTATATCCAGTTGAAGTAAGCGGTATTGTGGGTAAGTTAGGAACCACCAATCTACCGAAAACCAATGATACTCGTAATACACTCGAAATTCCTCATGATGCCTTCGAGTGTTATCACGTGTCCTCAACTCCTGAATGCTGCCTGTGGGGGCTTTCGCCTGAAAGCATATTAAATGACAACGGCCGTTTGGGTGGTTCTGTACTCAGGAACTCTATTCGACGCCGAAACGCAACGCCGTCGTTTGGCTTAACCCCTAACTATACTGCGATTTTTCTAACCGTGCCTTTGGTAGATATCAGCTGTTGACGGTTTCATCCAATCAGGAACTTACATATCACTAGAGTGACGTTCAAGCTCCCGATTGGATAAAACCCTCAACAGCTGATATCTGCTGGAGCCACGATTATAAACATCGCACTATACAGGCATGGATTTTTGTCACACTAATACAGGCATGCGGTCAGAGTGACTCAGCTTTAAAATCAATTAATTCTTTTCAAAAACCAAAAAATTCAGTATTGTAAAAAGGACGATTTCTATTAGACAAGTTTTTTTCTTTATTAAATGCAATAGAAAAATATTTTATTACGGCTTAACCAAAGAACAGGAACAGGAAAAGTTGTAATTTAAACAATTGCACTATCGGCTTTGTTACAAAACAATACCATACTCTTCTTTCAATTCTAAGGAATTGACTTAAAACAATTTTTTACGTAGTTCGGCAACAAACGTTGAGAAATAAAATGAACTGAAAACAAAAATATATTTGTAGAAAATCTGGGCGTCTAACATAGGGCTAATTGAGACCACTAGCAAAGGCATGCGGTCAACATGACCGCTCCAAAAGTTCAGAGCGCCACGAACCTCTCCAGTTGAATCCAAACAGAAAACTATAATCGTGACAGTTAAGAAGCGATGAGAAATGAAGGTAGCGAGAACGACAGTATCGCCACACAGCGGGAATTGATTGAAATATTACCTTGACAACTCGCTGCGGTCTCCCTGACCGTAAGTCTGTAGTTACATGTTAAGCCCGTTTTACACGCTCATTTTTTCATCGTTTATCTGTACAGAAAATGAATATAAAAGGGACGTACATTTCTACGCGCTACTGTTCCGGTAGCTGAAAATCAAACAGCTAAACACAGCATGCATGGTAACAAATTAAATTACGTTATATTAGGACTGACTAGAGAGACATTAGAACATAGAACACGTCTCTCACTTCATAATCACTCAGAGTTCAATTGAACACATTAGAACGCTCTCGAAACTGCACAAAAGGAACAAATAGTACCATAGGTATAGCAAACCACATAAAGTTCCACAAAGTTCGCCAGGATCGCAGGAGTCAAACTGGATGAAATCCGTACAGAAAAATTACACGTGTTGTTGTTTCTTTTCGTACAAATTACATCCAGTCCGGTGCGTCACTTTTCTGTAGCGACGAGAAACGATTAAAAAAGACCAGGTAAAACGAGCTTTAGAAGCTGATCTAAGGAGGCGACGTCGATAATGAAACATCGTTGTTCCCAAACATCGATGTTCAAAATTAAAACATCGATATTAAGAATACATTTTTTTAAAATCTGTTTTTAAACACCGACAATTCTAATCTGTTTGAAAAAATCTAATAACTTGATTGATAGTGATTCCTGGCACGTCAACTACTATCGTTATTAGTCCCGTAAGTGTAGTGCGTGCTTTTTGCTCGGGAGAAGACGGTGGTCTTTCCTCGCTGGATATCGAGATGCAGCGTCGACCTACCGTCGACTAGCGGGTTTTCCCCGACCAGGTATCTCCCTCCATCGGGACACCGCCCCAGACAGGACAAGCTCTAAGCTCCTGACCGGTCTCCCGTTATGTATGGTAGCCTATCCCTCCCTCTCAGTTTCTCGCTCTCCCTTTCTCTCTCTCTGCCCCTCTACGTCTCCATCTCTCTCTCTCCGTCTCCCTCTGTCGCATTGTCTTTACCTCTCGCTCCCTCTCTCTCTGTCGCGTGGGCGTGCACCGGCTGCTTCGGGGTCAGCGTCCCGAGGGGTGGGGTGGGGTGGGTGGGCGAGCGGTAAGTTGAAAAACATGAGGCGAGGGGTCGGAGCCCTTTCCATGAATCAAATCGAACTCGAAGAACAGGAAGACGATGCCTCCCCCACCCCAAGGGCGCTCACAAAGGTGCCCAGGGAAGGGAGCGCGCGCCAAGACGGATGGACTCCCGAAAGCCCTCGCCCACGCGCCCTCGCGGCCGAATCCGTAAACACTTCCTCCCGCGAGAAATACGGCGCGCGGCGCGCTTTGCCATTCATGCCCCCGAGACACCGGCAGGGATGGGCAACGCACGCCCACTCACGTTTGGGATATGTGGCCAGTGGGACGTTTTCCCGTACCGTTTTATCAGTACCCGTAGTTTTTCGCGAACCGATTTAGCCGAACCATTTCAACCGTACCATTTTTTCCGTTGCTTTTACCGGTCCCGATTTAGACGAACCGTTTGACCCGTGCCGTTTTAGCAGTGCCGATTTAGCTGTGTCATTTTACCTATTTCTTTTAGCGGTACCTATTTAGACGAACTATTTGACCCGTAAATTTAAGTCGTGCCGATTGACCCGGACCATTTTATCCGTTGCTTTTGGCGGTACTGCTTCAGCGGAACCGTCTTATCCGTACCGTTTCAGCCGTACCGTTTTGGCCGAACTGTTTTATACCGTTTATGCCGATCATTTTAGCAAAATGAAACTGAACTCGTAGAACAGAAAAGGCCTCTCAAAGGAAGAACTCGCAAAGGTGCCTGTGGATGAGAGCGCGCCAAGACTGAGGGGTTCTCGAAAACCATCGCTCCCGCCCGGGCGCGCCCCGTGCCCACTGAATCCGCTGAAACGTCCCTCCCCTAAGAAACACACCGCGTGGCGTGCTTTGCCATTCATGCCCCCGACACACGGGCACGGGTGGCTAATGGATGACGCTCACATTTGGTTCGCGTCACTCGTAGGACGTTTTACCCGTATCGTTTTAGCCGTTCCCTTCTATCCATTTTGTCCATTTTCCCCAACCGTTTTGTCCGTAACGTTTTACCCCAAATTTAAGCTGAGCCGATAAGGTCAAACCGTGTTGCCCGTACTGTTCTATCCGTACCGTTTTACCATTATCCTTTAACCGTACCGATTTAACCGTACCGATTTAGCCGAACCGATTGAATCGTAGTTTTGCCGGCACTGATTTATCAGTAGCATGGTACCTGTAGCGGTGTACCGATTTCGCCGATTTAACCGCACAGTTTTGTCCGGACAATTTTATGCGTACCGTTTTACCCACAGTTTTAGCTGCACTGATATAGCCGAACCGTGACGTTTTAACCGAATATGTCTTAACAACCGTTTCAGTTGTACAGTTTTATCGGAATTAAATCGAACTCAGGGCTACGACCAATCCAGGACTGCGCTCACGAAGGTGGCCGAGAAAGAGCGCGCGCGAGGACGGATGGGCTTCCGAAACCCCTCACCCACGCTCCCTGGCGACTGAATCCGTAAACACTTCCTCTCGCGAGATATACGTCCCGCGGCATGCTTTGCCATTCATGCCACCAAAACACGGCCACGGGTGGCCAAAACACGCCGCATTCGGGAAGCGAGACCCGTAGGACATTTTACCCGTACCGTTCTAGCCGCACGGTTTTTGTGGTTCTGTTTTAGTCGTAGCGTTTTGCACATTCCGTTTTTGCCGTACTGTTTCATTCGCATCGTTTTACACGTAGCTTTTAGCTGCGCCGATTTAGCCGAACCGTTTGATCCATTCTGTTTTATCCGTACCGTTTCCCTCGTACCGTTTTGCCACTATTGTTTTAACCGTATCGTTTTAACTTCACAGTTTTACCGTACCGTTTCACCCGGACCATTTTACCGGTAGCTTTCAGCTGTACCATTTTAGACGAATAGTTTGAGCCAAACCAATTCACCCGTAGCTTTTTGCGTTACTTATTTCGTTTTTTTTCTTTTTATTGAATTGCTAGATGTTTTTAGTCCATAAGTATGAAGACATATAGATAATGCAATTCTACTGAAATCCTATTCCTGACCGGGAGCGGTAGCTCAGTGCATCAACTGATGTCACTCCAGCGCCTCCAGACCGGGAGGTCAAGGTTCCAGTCCTGTCGGCGGCAGGATTTTCGACACTAGCTTTTCAGCTAGGTCGAATTCAGTCGCCGTCTGGAAGAGAATTCTAGCGGCTGCTCTGATCGGTAGTTTTCCGTGGTTTCTCCGATCAACACCAGGCGAATGCCGGAGCAGTACCCTACCAAACGGGCCACGGACCGCGCGTGATCTGTCCTTCCTCGTCCTTGTCCTATCCCTTTACACACACACTTACACTAACATGCCCTACACTACCACATATTCCGGGAGCTTAGAGCTTGTCCCCGTTGGGGCGGTGCCCCGCTAATGGGAGAGTCTTGGTTAGGGGGAAACCCACTAGCCGACGGTAGGCCGTCGCCGGATCTCGCCATCCAGCGGGGGAAGATCACCGCCATCTCCCGAGAAAAAACATGCACTACAGTATCGGGTCTAATGACCACAGTAGTTTACGCGCCCGGAAACACGAAAAAAAAATCAATCAATCAATCCTATTCCTGTTCATAACTATTCCGTGGGCTGCGCGGCGTCTGTGGAAGTCAAACCTTCCCATCTTCGCTGCAGAGGCTGTACCTCCCCCTCCTCCCACACCGTAACTCTACCGTCGCAACGCCTCCCGGCAACACCTCGCGACGGAAATCCGAGCGTCGCGATGCGCGCTTGTTTTTTTATCGCCTCCACGCGCCGCCAGACGGCAGTGGTGTCGGGCACCGCGTCGCGTCGCGATGCGATATTTTTTAAATAATTTCGCTACATGCCGCTGCTGCGCAGTGGTTGGGGAGGGGAGGAAGGGAAAGAGGCAACGGCCACCTGTACATTTTTATGAACTTTGCTGCAGCGAGACACGAAAAAAAAGGAGTGTCGGATTTCATACGACACACAAGGCTGCCCTAACTTGGCAAACAATGTAAATATATTCTTAAAACATGCTTTTATTCAAATATAAATTATATTTCATATTCCTAATAGAATCATGGTTTTGTTTCAATTTTCGCCGGAGGCTTTGTGGTATTCCCACTTTTCGTAGCTTCGAGCCCAGTCGGAAATTTCCCAGATCACAGGGAAACGAACCATCACATCCCTCTTCTTCAACTGTTTTCAGGTGCTTTTTAACGTTAGAAACGCAATTTTTGAACCTATCTCATACTATCTGACAGTATGATGAAGAAGGGTTTTAATAATATATTGATATGCAAAATTAGAAACGAAATGAAGATTCGTCAGTATTCGATTGATTGATTAGCGATTCCGATTGGACCAGCCTCTAAATATGGTCGCGTTTATTTGGCAGCACTTTACGTGTCGCGTGGCTCGATTTCTTTTTCGGATTTCCTTTCTCGCTACCGCTTACGAAGTAGATAGAAAGTTATGTAATGCTGCGAGGGGAAAACGAAACATTTTAGGCAAAAAACAACAATTTATTACAGGGTCCTGGTAACGAAAAAGTGGATAAATCCAGTTGCTAAATTTAGAAAAGACTACATGTTTTCTGGGTTCTTGATACCAAAAAATCGAATGACGACAAAACGTCTGTCCATCCATCTGTCTGTATGTGAACAATGCTAGCGACTAAACCGTTCAGCCGATTTTCTCCAAAACTGCTATTTTCCAATCGATCGGCCCCTTGAATTTGAAACCGATATTTTCATTTTGGGGCGTACTTTACATGAAGCCCTATGGACATTTTTCAAATTAAAAAAAAATGGCTTCATCGTTTTTTTATTAAATTTTGTTCTTGGATAGTGTAAAGAACATTTAAGAGAATTTGAGTTTTGCTTATACACAATATTCCTCTAAAGTTAGTTACCACCTTTCTTTCAAAAAACGATTGTTCTTTTATGTAGCAATGCTTTCTAATGGCCAAACATCAAATCCGAAATGAGTATGATACAATTTTAGACATTTTATTCAGCAATCACTTCGGCCAACGACGAAATAAATCGTGTGAGTACAAATACCTAATCCGACTCCAGACGCCAACTAAAACTTGCTTGTAAACCCAGTCCACCAAGCGAAGCCGCTACTTCCAACCCTTTTGCAACTTCCATCTCGCAATAAACAGACACGTTCAAAACTCTCCCTGAATCCTCCAGTTTTCATTTGCTGCTCGAGTGAATAATGTAATTAGATTACTTTGCTTCTCGTACCTCTTTCTCTCAGAAGAGGCAACACCATTTGATGTCTTCCCCTGGTCTCTCTTTAAGAGTAAGGGTTGCCCCAAACTCCCTCCCTGCAAGGTCACCCCAAACCTCTCACGTGGTACTCAGATGTAATCGGTCTCACAGCAATAAACCCGCAACATCTCTCTGAAATCCGTTAAAAGCCCATTTCGTTCATTTTACGGCATCGTGAGCTTTCTTGCAAAGAGCTGCACGTCACCTGCCATCCTTTCTGGCGAGACGGTGGCCTGTTCTTGTTTTGCAAGTAAAACAGGAAAGGAAAACTTCCTTTTGCCCGAATAGCAAGTGATGTGATTGACATTCTTTCGCGTATAATGGGATGGTTTGTTAAGAAAACTGATAATTTATTTTCAGGGCCGGATTTACCTACTAGCAAAATAAAAGAGTTGCTTAGAACCCTCGAACCATGAAGTGCTCAGCTTCCTAAAAAAATCTTCAATATTTGAATAAATGTTAAAAACATTTTGCACAAGCAAAATAATTTCTAATCCAATACTCTGCTGTAATAAAAATATTTGAATTTAAAAATTACGCGAAAATTTAAAAAAAAATAATGTATTTTTTTTAAATATTTGATACAAAATTTAATTACTCTAAAATTTAATAAGGACCAATGAGTAAGCAAGACCTATCAAAAGCGGTTTCACATGAGTATTTAAAAGAAAACATCCACAACAAAGGGAATAAAAATTGTGGGAGTGTTTTTGGATCAAATTAATTAGTCATAGTGGAGCGGTGTTATAGTGAAGTGAAATGAAGTGAAGTGAAGGATAGTGCAGTGCGTTCTTCATTGTATAAACACTCAGTGCGGCTTTAGATGATAGACGTTTCTTTTTTTTTTTCTTCATGTAATTTAATGTTTTAAGAATCAGCTGTTTTTATATTATTATTACTGTTATTGTTATTTTGATAATTTTAGCATTATTATTACCATTATTATATTATTTGCATGACATCTATTATCTTATTTACGTAATGAACAGCTACCGGGTTACACCCAATTGCAGTGTAATTAAATTTTATCTTTATCTTTTTAATTATTAGAATAGGCGAAATAACACTATCAGATATTAGCATTATCCGTCAAAATCGAAACAGTTTCATAGTTATTGTAATTTTTCCCGAGTCCCTCGGCAACTATCGAAATAAGATATTTTTCACATGGCCGGCGGCTGTGTAGTTTTCCATCAATTTCTTCGCGGACTAAAAATCAGTAACAAGACGCGCACTTGCGCCTCCGCCCCTCGCCTCAGCCTGAGCGCCTGGCGCAAGGCGTCGCGCGTTGAGCCGTTCTGAACGCGGTCCAGATCCGCCGCCCTGCGGGACACCAGCGCCGCGCCGCCGCCGCCGCAAAAAGGCCTCGCGCAGCTGTGCAACGCCGCCGGTGGGGGGGAGGCAGCTGCGCCCCACGTGCGCAGGCGCCACTCGCGTGCGCTCGCGTGCCAGCGGGCGGCAGCCACGGAGGAGATCACGGGAGGAGGAGGAGAGGGGAGTTCGGCGGTGGAACGGTTAGCGTCCCGTACCCAAGAGCGCGGGTTCAAACCCGACCGAAGCCATGGATTTTTAAGGTCGAAAAAGTATTTTTGTATGCCTGCCTTGAAGGGGAAGTAAAGCCGGCTGTCCCATGTTGTAGATTTACTTACACATAAAATATTCTCAAACCTAAATGAAGCCTCTGAGCAACATTCAAAATGCATGTTTCATCGCCCGAGCGATACGTCTTTTCTCTACTAAACGGTGAAAAGAGCGTAGCGGAATTTGCGTGGTCAGGCGGAAGTGCAGGCCTCATGGCCTGAGCCTCGTCACAGAAAATAAGGCTTCATTGAATTGAATTGAAAACACTGTGGAGTAGAGGAAGCAAAGAGGAGGAAGAGAAGGTAGAGTTGGAATAAGAGGCGGAGGAGGAAGATGTGGAGGTGGTCGAGAATGTGAGATAAAGGAGATAGAAGAGAGAATGTAGGCCAAGAGGCGGTGGGGAGGGAAAGGAAGCGGTGGAGGAAAATTAGGAAGATGTAGAGAATGTAAACGAGAAGGCAGGGGAGGAGAGTGAGAACGAAGAATCGGGAAAAGGAGGCAGAGAGGAAGTGAAGCAGAGAGAAAGGAAGAGGAGAAGGAATAAGAAGTAGAAGAGGAAAGGAGGAAAAGAAGGAAAAAGAAGACGCGGAGGAGATGGACCAGAAGAGGGTAGGAGAGGAAGAAGGAAGAACAGGGTAAGAAAGGCGAAAAGGAAGAGAAAAGAGGGAAGGGAGGTGGGGAGAAGAAGTCATAGGGGAGGTGGAGGAAGAAGAGGTGAAAGAGGATGAGGATGATAATGAGAAAAAGAAGAGGAGGGTAATAATGAAGAGGAGAAAAGCATGAAGCGCAGGGGGCGGAATAAGATGGACGGAAAGGACAACGGGGAACAGAAGAAGACGGAGCAGGAGGACGTCTGTAGGAGGAGGCAGAAGAGGAAAAGCGGTGCAAGCGAAGGAGCAGTGTGAGATGGCGCGGTGCAGCTGTCCCCTGGCGTGATTGCGTGCAAGTGCGTGCGCGGGGCTGGCTGGCGCTGCGAGAGGCCGAGCGACTCCCACAGTGCCCTTCACAGCACGCGCTCATCGGAGAACGAAACTTAATAACAAATCGGCTCCTCAAACTATCGTCTATGCGACACTATTCTCAAGAATCGATTTTCCTCCACTGAATTATTGTTAGTGATTCCGGGCGCGTCAACTACTGAGGTCATTAGTCCTGTACGTGTAGTGCATCGGGAGGTGGCGGTGATCTTCCCCCGCTGGATGACGGAGGTTCGGTGCCGACCTAGCGTAGTTTTCCCCAACCAGGTATCTCACCAGCAGGGCCCCGCCCCAGCCGGGACAACGTCTATGCTCCCGACCGGTCTCCCAGCATGTGTGGTAGTGTAGTGCATGTTAGTGTAAGTGTGTGTGTAAGGGGAGAGGATAGGACAAGGAAGAGGAAGGACAGATCGCGCGCGGTCCGTGCCCCGTTTGTTAGGGTACTACTCCGGCATCCCCCTAGTGTTCTCTCTGGCCGCTAGAATTCTCCTCCAGACAGCGATCGAATTCGACCTAACTGGCAACCTAGTGCCGAAAGTCGTGTCGCCGTAGGGACTCGACCCTAGGACCTCCCGGTGAGAGGGAGTGCAGTGACATCAGTTGATGCCCTGAGCCATCTGTCCCGGTCGGATTACCGGCAGTGTGGTGTACATTAATAGTGTAGATTTAAAACATTTTCCAATTCGTTATACACACGCCGATGAGAGAACACTACCATTAGCAATTGATGTGGATTGCGGGGAGGGTGGGGGCAGATGCTGTGCCTCCGTGGCGCCACCTTCAGCGCCCTGCAGGAGGCGCGGCTGCAGAGCGCTGGCGGCAGGTGCGTGGCAGGCGGTGAGTCAGGCGCACAGGGGCTGGCGGGAGGCCAACTCCACGGCGATGGCGCAGATGGTGGCGGAGAGAACGAAGGCGGGACATTGGTGGAGTGATTGAGAGATTGATTTCTGAATCGAGGAGCGTCCACTGCTAAGGTCATTATTTCCGATAGTATAGTGCATGGTTTGATCGCGGGAGGTGACGGTGAACTTACCCAGCTGAATGGCGAGATCCGGCGTCGATATACCGTCGACTAGCGGGGTTTTCCCCAACCAGGACTCTCCCACCTGCGGGGCACCACCCCACCCGGGAGAAGCTCAAAGCTCCCGACCGGTCTCCCGGAATATGTGGTAGTGTATTGCATGTTAGTGTAAGTGTGTGTGTGTGTGTGTGTGTGTGTGTGTGTGTGTGTGTGTAAGGGGAGAGGATAGGACAAGGAAGAGGAAGGAAAGATCACGCGCGGTCCGTGGCCCGTTTGTTGGGGTACTGCTCCGGCATTTGATTGATGTTAATTTGACAATGCACGGAAAACTACAGACCAGTGCAAGCGGCTGCGAGAATTCTCCTCCAGTCAGCGGCTGAAGGAGCTATCTATCAAGTGTCGAAAATCCGCCCACCGTCAGGACTCGAAACTTAGGACCTCCAGGTCAGGGCACCGCAGTGACATCAATTGAATCCCCGAGCCAGCTAAGCCGGTAGGGATGGTGCTGATGACAGGAGATGAGAACGTTGAATTGAAATGCTGAAGCCAAGATGCGAACGAAAAAATGTCTAGTGGAAGTCTTTGGAGGGTCACGGGCATTACATTTTGCTTGGGTTGTAAATTCAAAATCCACGCACGGCACATCGCTGTTTTACCGCATATAGCCGACGCAATCACGAAATCCCAACAATTTACTAAATACCCGTTCATCACTTCTCAACTGACAAGCAAATCTCGGTGTTCGTTTTCGTCAATTTCGTTTTATCTCTAACATCCCGTTAGAGATAATCCACAAGAAGAGCATGAAACACACCTACATATGGCAGAAAAACACCAAAATGTTAGACTACATAAGAAATGTAATATCATAAGATCAATTACAAGCAGACAGATCAAATCATTTGTTCCTAGCTTAGTGCCTTGAAGATCAAAGTCTCATAGTATATTGATTCTACTTTTACTTAAATTTACAATGTTTTTAGATGTAAGTAAAACATGAGTCAGTATAACTTAAATTTGTTATGAACTTTTCGCGTAAACGAGTTCCAGCACGTAATTTTAGAACTGACTGGTAGCAAATCAAAAGTAAATAATATTCTTTTGTTTCAAAGCCCGTGCGTATACTACATGGTGTTGCCATATGGTAATCTAATTAGCAGCTTACTTCAGGGACATGGACACACACACACACACATAATAGGGCAAGTTGACACGATTGCGAAGCCAAACTCACTTGGAGAGCTCCGTATCGCTTTCTCCTTTTCATTATGCACAAAATCGAGTTCACGAATTAATGTGTGTAATTAAAACCGGTTCAAATGAATACATATAATCCTTTTATAAATTAAGTGATTCGAATCTTTTGAACTCAGCTCCACGAAATTTCCAAGTAAATGTTCTTTGGCAAAAAAATATCATTTACACCCTTCTGCATCCCTTTAAAGTTTGTAACATTTATTATCAGACATTCTGTAAATACAAAGGTAGTCAAATTATTATGGCAAAACTGTAGCATCAATATAAGGTTTGATATTATGTGTTTAATACGCATATCTGGTCACATGAAATTGTTCCGAGGTAAATGTGGAGTGGGCAGAGATTATTTTGAGGATTTATAGAGAATGTTCAATTGTATAGGTTGGCTAAAAAGATTGAAACTGCTAACGGTCGAAAATCGGATATGTTTTCGCAGTTCTACATAGACTATCACTAATTTTTTTAATGTTGTGAACATTAGCGTTAACCAGTGTTTAACGTGAAGGAATAGATTGATTGAATTGCTGACACAAAAGATTTTACATGATCCAGATACTGAAATAGTTGTATAAAAATTAGTAGAATGTATGCCTAAAAGTGTTAAGATGTTAACAAAAGCTAAAGGAATGAAAACCAAGTATTAAAACAATTGCAAACTTAAACTGTAATGAATTTATCGCCTCCTATATCATTTCAGTAGTATACGTACCTTTCGCGGCTCTCACATGCAACCAATCTTTAAAAATGAGATCTCTAAGGAAAGAGAAAAATCACGGGCACGTGATGAATGGCACTTTGACTTTTAAAAATATAAAGAATTTCTTTAAAAAAAGCTCACCTAAATATCCATGTCAAATGCAACCCGCAGCACTCGGCCGCATTAAAAAAATGTATATCGTTAAATAACTTCTAAGCGTTTTAGGGCCTAGAAAACTAAAATTTCGAGGCATCGAAGAAACGTTCCTCATACTGTAATCTAAAGGATGAAATCTTCTTGAACATTCTATTACATTTTTTCTGGTTCGAAGCTTCTTGATTCTACCCTACCTGTTCAGAGCCTGTAGAATCTGCAACTGTATGTGAAAGTAAACTAATTACTTGATATTCTAAGCGATTGAATCGCATGGGTGTACCCCTCTGCTCGGTTAAATAAGCATAGTTTGTGTTGACAAGGGTGTATTGTATTGTTATCAATTACAAGGAGACGTATAGAGCAAGTGAAGGAGGAGAAGAGGGTCATGTAGGAGAAGATATATTACTGGTTTAATTTGGAAAAGAAAAAAAGGGAAGAGGGTGGGATTTAACATACGTGACTTCTCGCACGGGTATGCTAGTATTAGTTTTAATATTTTAATTTATATTTTATACATAATTAGGTTTAAAGCGGATTTACCATCACAGTTTGGCCACTTCTGTACGTGGGCATAGTCTCCTTCGTCGACTTCCCTTGAAGTTCTCAGTCTCATTTGCCTCAACATCTTTCTGACTACGTCGCGTGTCGTTCTTTGTGATTCTCAGGGTCAGAAATTGTACTATTTTTGCTTGTCTTCTTATAACAGTTTTTCATTTCACCTTTGAGCGGTCTTTTATTTATAACTTCCACAACCTCTACACACTCTTTGGTTTGTTGAGTCACAATGTATTTCCTGTTAGTCCACCTTTACCCGCTTGTCATCGCTTTTTTGTTTGCAATTTTTTTCATTACCTCTCGCTTGAGCTCTCGACTTCCGTTTCCTGTTTGCTCAGCATCCCCTCTCGCCTTCCTAATCTCAGTCTCTTAGTTTAGCTTCTGTCCACTCTGTCGAATTTTCCCCAATTCGCAATGTTTCTTTTTGTTTTGTTTTTTTAAATTGAACGTCACATTCCCTTGTCACGGTATTGATTCGTTCACATCGCTCTTTTTAATCCACTCTTTTGCCATTTCTGCTTTACTTCGCTTTCTCCTCTTTTGTGTATATTCTTCGTTCTCACAGCCATCTGTTTCTGTTTTTCGTCGGCATTACATTCAGCGTTCACCATCTCACCGTCCTTGACTTCAGTTTCCTCTCATTCTATCCCTTTCCTCCTTTGAAATCCTTCGTTGTCATAACAACTCTAATGCATATCAATGCTGCCCTCCTCCTCCTGTTTCCACTATCTTTTTCTTCTCCCCTAACGTACTTTTTCTTCCTTGTATCAGAGGGCACGATTTCTCCCTCGCAACGCTTCCCCTATCACCTCCGCTCCGTCCCCCTCCTCCTCCTCATCCTCCACCGCCTTCTCCTCTTTCGTCGCTTCCACCGCCCCCTGCGTTTCTACCATCGCCACCGCCCCCTCCTCCACTGCACGGCCACCTCCACTTCCACCGCCACCTCCCCGGCTTAGCTGGCCCAGAGCTTTAATTGATGTCATTGCGATGTCACTGACCGCGAGGTCCTGGGATTCCACTTTCCACGGTGGCAGCATTTTCCACACTAGATTCAGAGCCAAGTCAAATTAAGTCGCGGTCTGGAGGAGAATTCTAGCGGCCGGCTGCTCTGATCGGTAGTTTTCTGGGGTTTCTCCGATCAACACCAGGCGAATGCCGGAGCAGTTCCCTAACGAACGGGCCACGGACCGCGCACGATCTTTCCTTCCTCTTCCTCGTCCTATCCTCTCCCCTTACACACACACATGCAATAACATGCACTACACTAACACACCTGTCGGGAGCTTAAAGCTCGTCCGGCTGGACCGATGTTTCGCTATTGGGAGATTCCTAGATGGGGAAAACCCTGCCAACAGACGCATAGATCCGCGCCGGATCTCGCCATCTAGCGGTGAAAGACCCCCGCCACCTCGCGCGCTAAACAAGAACTACACTTATGGGACTAATGACTTAACATTTCATACGCCGAGAATCATTAATCCACTGCCGTCGTCCCCCCATTGTTTTCACCTTCGTCCGTATCACCTCCTCCGTCTCTTCCACCCCCGCCCCTACCCCCCACCCCGCGTCGTCCTCGCCGCGACCGCATCCTCCGCCTCCATTACCACCAACGTCCCCTCCGTCGCCCCCAGCAACCACCTCATGTCTACCAACCCCACCGCCGCCGCCACCTCAGCCGCCCTCCGGCCCACAGAAAATTTGTTTTCCGCGCCCCCCCCACCCTGCCCGGTGTTCACAATGCGCGCTTCCTTCAGCGACCGAGCAGTCGCCCCCACCCCACCGCCCACGTGGCAGCTTCCATCATTTCCGACGCAACAGAAGCCGTGCCGCCGTCGAGGGGGCTTGCAGACGCGACGCCTGCGGTCGCCGGGGGGGCTCGTCCCGCCGCGGAATAAAGACCGCGAATTGGAGAGGCAAACACATGAAATGCGCGCCAGACATCAAAGAGGACATCTCCGCGAAAAACTATGCGTAACGCTTTGTTTCGTAGATTGATTGATTTTTTCATGTTCCCGGGCGCGTCAACTGCTTCGGTCATTAGTCCCGTTAGTGTAGTGCATGTTTTTCTCTCGGGAGATGGCGGTGATCTTCCCCCGCTGGATGGCGAGATCCGGCGCCGACCTACCGTCGACAAGTGGGGTTTCCCCCTAACCAGGACTCTCCCACCAGCGGGGCACCGCCCCAGCCGGGACAAGCTCTAAGCTCCCGACCGGTCTCCCGGAATATGTGGTAGTGTAGTGCATGTTAGTGTAAGTGTGTGTGTGTAAGGGGAGAGGATAGGATAAGGAGGAGGAAGGACAGATCGCGCGCGGTCCGTGGCCCGTTTGGTAGGGTACTGCTCCGGCATTCGCCTGGTGTTGATTGGAGAAACCACGGAAAACTACCGATCAGAGCAGCCGGCCGCTAGAATTCTCCTCCAGACAGCGACGGAATTCGACCTAGCTGAAAAGCTAGTGTCGAAAATCCAGCCGCCGTGGGGAGTGGGAACCTAGGATCTCCCGGTTAGAGGCGCTGCAGTGATATCAGTTGATGCACTGAGCTACCGCTACCGGTGCTTTGTTTCGTTCTCACGTTAAAGGCGTGCTCCACACATTCGGTATTCGGCGTGTAGCGAATAACCGCTCGCCGAATCACAAGTAGTGTGGAGGACTTGCTTTATATTTGGCGAGTGACGAATATTCGGTGCTCGCCCTAACCACCGTAGGACACATCAAAGGAAGCCGAACACGTCAGCTGTTCGAGTTAGGGCGAGCGGTAGCTCGCCGCTAGGCGAATGCCGAATGCCTTAAAGACGGCTCCACACATTCGGCATTCGCCGAGCAGCGAGCTAGCACTCGCCCTATCCCGAGCAGCTGACGTGTTCGGAGACTGTTCGCTCCCCTTGATGTGTGCAAAAGATAGATTCAAGGTGGGTAGGGCTCGGGTAATGATCGTCACTTGGCAAACAGCTAGCAACTCATTCACACTACTCGGGATTCGGCGAGCTGTTGCTCGGTGTTCGCCGAATAACGAATGTGTGGAGCCGCGGAAATCTTCGTCTTCGCATAGGACTATATAGATAAAAGCCTTTCAATTATTAAAAAGCTTGTTATAAAAATACGAGTAACTCATTACATAAAGAAGTACATGCTACAAACGATTACGAAATGCCAACTTCTATTAAAATTTAGAAAAATTAATATGTCTGCGATGGATTAATATGAGATTAGGTAAATAAAACAGACATACAAATTTACATACATTATAATCCACTAAAAAAGTGTATGACCGACACACCACTAGCAGTAACCAAGACACCAAGTAGTAAAATTCTAGTAAAATTCATGTTTGTGCACATCAATTCAACGTATTATCACGGAAGAAAATAAAACAGAAGCAAAGTATGGAATCAGAAAAAAAAAGTATAAAGCCTTTCTTTTTTCTGTGAACAAAAAAAAAAAAAAAAAAATTGAAATGTGCCATACATCACACGAGCCTTTTCCATACAATCGCGGTGTTTTAAAGTCTCGCGAAAGAATACGTCATGGTAGAAAATTTCAAAGTTTCACAGCAAAAGGGGAGGAACATGTAGAAACTTTTTATGAGGTGAAAATTCGCGTTCTTTTTCTCAGAGACACACGCTGAGCGAGAAAAAAGCTTTAAACGACCGTTGAAAGAGCTTTTATCAGTGTGTCGCAAAGGGGTTACATTTTTCCCGCCTCCACTTGGTGAAAGGAATAAAATTGAATTTCAAACTTCTGAACTGCTTTTCCGTTCGTATGTGCAATATCCAGGCATATAAAATGGCTCTGCTTATTTGATTCGTGACTCGGGGAAAGAGTCAAGTTTTTTCAAGACTCAAGCACGGAATTTAGTACTTCCTTTACTGATTATTGACTGAAATATGTTACTTATCCGTAATCGTGTCACAAAGAAGTCATGGCTATGTAAAACAATTGAGTACTGCAAAGAAAACAAAACACTGGGACGATATGATTCAACATGGCTGACACTTCGTATATTGATATTTCAGGAGTATATACTCACAAATTTCCATGAATTCGTGCTAAAAATAATGTAAACTTCTTGTACGAAAGAGTGATTAGTGTACTGATTTCAAACTGCCGGACTTGGCTCTTATCGTCAGCCCGTCCGTAACACGACACGCCATACTGGAATTCTGTACTATTCCGCGCACATTTTCTTCACACCTCATTTAGATAACATATGAGAGGTGTGGGGGGAGGGATGTTATTTGACGACAAGACTATTATATCAAATCTGCATCTCGTTTTTTGATCCAAAATATTTTCTATTACACGGCAGCGAACATTTCTGGCTACACCGACACTCATATTACACGACTACATATTTTGTCAACAATGCTAGCGGCTATCATTTATTCTTAATTCAACTATGTGAGTAAAGGATATGGGGTAGGTATTCCGGGCTAAAGAAAACGTCAGCGTTTAACAGTTACGTAAATTACTATTTTTGTACGCTCATCTCTTGACGCTGTCATTACTGAACTGTTAATCGTTTGTAAACTCGAGGTTCACCGTTCCAAGCTTGTCATAAGGTTTTTCCAGACTAGTTCGGTAATAATATGCAGAACATATATAATTGAATATTCTCAAGGCGACTAACAATCCCTGGTGACCAATGATTGCGACAAAAATGGTTATTATATCGGACTTCCAAGGTCTACATTTCATTTATAAAATTAATTGTTAGCAGTACGTCCGCAGAAAATAACTTTTTGTACTCGCTTCATTACAGTTTACAAATGAATTAAACACAACGTGTGGACGGAAGTGTACCCAAAAATGTAGTACCTCGCCCGAAATAAGAATTTTTTGGACTGTCATTTACCAATCTCGTCCACAATCCTTCACTTTACGTCCTTGATTCACAAATTACTGCCCTGTTGCAAAGGTGATGTTTGTCAATTAGAAACCACGTTGAGTATCAAAAACAAAACAAAAAAACTGTATTTTTTATTTCATAACACTGAAATCAAAGTATGAGACCAGCTGCTAATATTACAACTGAATTGACATGAACAATGGGCAGCACAGTCCTAAAAAACAACTCCACAAAAGTTAAATCGTTTTGAAATGTGAAAAGTTGATAACAAATGTCAATAAGCAATTCGTAAATATACTAAGATATTTACAATGGAGCGAAATTAAATACGTCAACACACTATGTGAAAGAATGGTCAAAATTGAACAAGGAGACCCATTTGAATTAGAAATATGTAATGGAAAGGAATCTGGTCTTAGAAGTTGTATTGGTTTATTTACAAACTTTACTGTCCAGACACAACACGCTATAAATACAGATTCTATTATAGTCAAGGCCAACAAGATGGAAAGAAGTGCCTTGCTTACTCTACCAAGCGTAACTAATTTCGAATTTCATTAGTTACACTAATTATGAAAGTCGTCACTCGTCTTCTACTTATGATACGCCTTAATTACACTAACATTCATATTGTATGCGGTCGTTAGCTGAAAACATCGACGTGTTTCTTTTAATATTCGCGTAACAATGACATGTCGGTACCCACAAAGGTGGATCCTCACATAATAGATTATTGCAATTTAACTGAAATAAAATGATATATTTAATGACTAGTAATGATACATGTTTTTAGCAATACATTACACCAACTTTCTCCATGTTAGGTTTAAATATCCTCAGTCTGTGAGGTATGGACAGGCAGTACACTTTTTGAATATTTTTTATGTACTTATTGTCCTTTTCAAAGGAAAACAGGCGGGGATATCCTTTTTTAAAAGAACTAGTTCAATTCGTAAACAGAATTAGCACTTTCGTAAATATCCGATAAGCGTTGAAACACAAAATAATTGAAGAGAATTCAGAAAGATTCTAACAATGAAAGACTAAAATGATGAAACAGTAATTTCTTACCTAAACACGTAGATAGCAAAAAACGTCAGGGTACGTCGACCCCCCCCCCCCCACACACACACACTGAAGTGAGATGTTTAAGTTCGATAGAAAAATATATGTTTTCCTTCCCTGCTGCTTTGATGTCGTGAACAGAATATTTGTATACTGCAAGTATTCCATTGACGTTAGCGAGAACGGATGTTCAACATTAAAACCTCGATGTTAATAATACATCGACTATAAACCATCGATGATTTAAATCTAGTTTAGTATCCTCTACCATTTAACTCGTGAGCCACAAAAGTTAATTTGACACTGGCAGCAGATATTAATTTATAATTAAAATTTAACTTTTAACACAGTGAAAAAACTCCTGTGTGCGAAGTACGAGGGAAAACTAAGGAAATATGAAGGCATTAGGAAAAGTTCGAGCGTGAGATAGTCTGCTCAATGAAGGCATTATAAACGGCGTACGATTAGTTTTTTTCGTTGGCAGGAGAATGCTAGCGACCGGCTGCTCTGATCGGTAGTTTTCCGTGGTTTCTCCGATCAACACCAGGCGAATGCCAGGGCAGTACCCTACCAAACGGGCCACGGACCGCGCGCGATCTTCCCTTCCTCTTCCTTTTCCTATCCTAACCCCTTACACACACACACTAACATTCACCACACTACCACACATGCCGGGAGACCGGTCGGGAGCTTAGAGCTTGTCCCGACTGGGGCGGTGCCCCGCTGGTGGGAGAGTCCTGGTCGCGGAAAACCCCGCTAGACGACTGTAAGTCGGCGCCGGATCTCGCCATCCAGCCGGGGAAGATCACCGCCACTTCCCGAGCAAAACCAACCTGTACTACACTTACGGGACTAACGACCCTAGTAGTTGACGCGCCGGGAATCACTTGTAATCAATCGATGAATCATTGAAAACACCGTCATCGATCCCTAGCACACGCTGTCTCCTTTCTCCACATCGCCCGCTTCGCACATCCACCCACACCGAGCCATCCCGTCCCGTCCCGTCCCCACAGCCTGTCCCACCTCCCACCCTCCTCGTCCCGCGCCCCACCCCTCCAAGCCCCCCTCGTCTCGGCCTGGGACGCCGCACTCTCATTTGTCGCGAGAGAGACGGGTCGTGGATGGGGAGGAACAACAACAAAAATCACGAAAAACTACAGATCAAAGCAAGCGGCCGCTAGAATTCTCCACCTCACAGCAGCTGCTTTCGACCCGACTGTGTAGCCAGTGTCGAAAATCTTGCCACAGTCCGGACTCGAGCCGAGGACCTCCCGGTCAGATACGCCTCAGTGCCAACAGTTGTCCTGAGCTAATTCCACCGTTGATAACTGTGTCAGAAAACCCTTCTGTAGACGCTCAGCGTAGTCTACGAACCACAACAAGAAAGTCTCATCACTTCCAAGCCCACGCCTTCATCCGAAAATGAAGTGATGAACCTTCAACGAACATTCTTAGCAATCGACGAACATACGCTGCCGGCACTGCATGCCTCTTTGGAGCCTCGAACAATGAATCGTCTCCATGGAAACGGCGATGTGGAACAGAAGAACATCGGTCTAAAAGGGCGGCTCGGAAGCTATCACTTCCCACACGGTTGGACGTTTTCCAAATAGCTCTTCCGTCGGTTCTCTCCCCCCCCCTCCGTCATGATAGACGACGCTAGAGTGCGATAGCAGCGCCTCAGAAATCTGAAATTCCGCGGAGAAATAAAGCGAAGCTTTGCGAACATCGGAGAGCCTGCGCTGTGAGATATATAGTAAGTCGGCAAATAAAATAATTGATCCACCAATTCTGGAACAATGAAGTGAAGTTTTTCCAATGTCATAGGGCTTGCGCTATAAGACGAAAAAGTCAGCAAAAAAATTACTGACCCATCAATTCTGAAAAAGTTTTTTATCCTACATATTCTGTTTATCATACTGTGTATCTAAAGTTTATTGTTGACAGTTGACCATTTCATTTATATATTACTAATTTCCATTGCACTCAGAAATTGTAGAAAAAAACATCCTATACCGATTTCGGTCATATGAGACGCATTTATGGTTTCGTTATGTACCCAGCAACTAGGAAAAATACAAAACCAATGAAACGGTTTCGACTTTGGCTTAAAAATGCAAATTTCCATTTGAGTGTGTTATTCCACTGCATGCCTCTTTGGAGCCTCAAACAATGTATCGTTTCCATGGAAACGGCGATAGTTAAAGTTAAGTGTGTTGTTTTCATACTGCGCGCAAACGACAGCATTCTCATATTCGGTTCGTCACTGCTTACGATACAGTTGTCATCGTGCGACAGAAAGACTTCAAGGAAGACGCCGACAGCCATTAAATATTTGAAATTCACGTTGAGTCATGGAACAACAACTTTTATGATATTCTTGATATGTAAAGAACTGTTCAACTGTCTGTATATTACACAAAAGTAATGCAGTATTCATGTAGACCTTTTATTTTTTTAATTTTAAGGTCGCATTAACATCTAGGTCATTAGCGACCACTGTTGGCATTAACGGTATGGTAACTGTGAAGATGAAACGGTATGGTGATGATAAGGGGTGAAAGGACGAAAAACAAAAAAAAAAGACGAAGTACAACCATCCCCGAGACATGACTCGAACCTGCAATCCTTCGGTCCGAGATCACTACGACACTACTGCCTTAGTGTATTTAATGTACAGGTACATTAATCGTCCTTTAGTGTACAAGGTACATTAAAATTCGTGTACAGTCGTACATTAAATCTACAATATATTTAATGTAATTTCTGACAGTGTAGGCTTCTTCTACTAACTAAACACTAATTTCCACATCGAATCATGCACGTGATCTGCTTCGATGTTAACCCAGCACAGTTTTATCCCCAAAGCCAGCCTTCTGCAGGCTCTGTTAACGGAATCGTTTTGGAATTTCCGTTTCGCTTCTCTTGGCTCTCGGAAACGTCATGCTGATGTTGGCAGCAGCTAGTCCTTTACGGCAGCCCAGTCGGGTGTCATCGGGATATCCAACTCTCTGCTCCAGCAGAGGCACAAAAGCAAAAAACGCTTTTCATTTCGATACAAAAGGTCAATGTGTGACACATCGCATAACCCACAAGCTGTGTTTTTTTTTCTCTGACGTGCTCGGACATTGTCAATAACGAAAAAAATTAAATTTTTATTTTTATTTCATATTCGTGCACGTTTTGAAGGATATTGATTCATTCTCGAAACAATGAGATGTAGTGTTTGTGGGCACAAACAAATTGGGAGGAGAAGCAACTGTTAGGAATGAAATTTCCAATTGCTCTAAAAGATTGATTGATTCCGGGAGCGTCAACTACTAAGGTCAGTAGTTCCGTAACTGTATTACATGTTTTTTTTATCGTGGGAGGTAGCGGTAATCTCTCTCCATTGGATGGCGATATCCAGCGCCGACTTACACACCTGCTAGCGGTGTTTCCCTAACCAGGTATCTCCCACCACCGGGGCACCGTTTCAACCGGGACAAGCTCTACGCCCCGGTCTGGTCTCCAGTCATGTGTGGTAGTGTAGTGCATGGTAGCGTAAGTGTGTGTGTAAGGGTTGAGGATAGGACAAGGAAAAGGAAAGAAAGATCGCGCGCGGTCCGTTTGTTAGAACACTGTTCCGGGCAGTGATCGGAGAAACCAGGGAAAAGTACCGATCACAGCAGCAGGCCGCTGGAATTCTCCTCCAGACAGCACGCTGCAGCGGTGGAATTCGACCTAGAAATGTATCTAGTGCTCTAAAAGTCTTTAGAACCGCATGTTATAATGGAAGACAAAAGCAAACCACCAGTCCAACAAATAAGATGACATTATCGAAAGCGTTCTCCCTGATCTGTGCTCAGAAAGAGTACGTCAGTCATGGCAATCGTCTTCATCATCTTCATCTTCATCATCATCTTCATCTTCATCATCATCATCATCAACAAACTATTAATGACCAAAATCCGCATTAACTTTGAAATGTTAGTTTTCACTCATTGACATCGCCAACATGTTCGCCAACATATTCTGTCAAATATATATTCATCCCATTTTTGCATCTCCCTTCTGTTTGCTTTAATACACACATCAGTTCCCTCCAATTTCTTTGTCACCCCAATTTTTCTCGTATGTCGCACACACACATATTCCCTCTTTCCCTGTCGTATATTCCGCCTCATACATATGGACAAAATGTCAAGCCTCAAAATGACTTTTGGAGGCTCCCCGCAGAATGCTGTCACATCTTGTCTTTCTCCCATTAGAGTCTTCATCCCACATTCCTATTTCCAGGCCATACATATGAAATTTTTTAAATTATGTCTCACATGTAAGTAATTAAATTAAAAACCAACGGAATTGTGAATTAGACATGTTTTCACCATATACATGGCCACCAACAGATGGTTTGCATTAAATATGGCGACGGAAAAAGATTTCGGCTCCAATAAATCTATATGATGCCCCTTTTTTCTAACGATTAAAACATATTTTATTCCACATTACATCCCACTATTCGTAATGTTACATATTAGTTAAAATGAAGCTCATCCCGTGTTGGAAACACGGATCGGCAACAGAACGAGAAGTATCCCAACAGAAATGCAAACACTTGAGCATTTGAAGTACAAGAATAGAATCAGATACACAAGAAATTGTGAATGTTAACATCTACTTCACCTTCCTCAATCGTTCATCTTCCACTTTCGTCTCTACACCCTTCCTTCATCGCCTCTACATCTTCGTCAATCGGTCTTCTATTGCGCTTCCATTATCCTCAATCTTCCACCGTCGATCTTGCTGGGTCCCTCCATCATCTCCACGTCGCAGTTCCATTCCCATCTCCCTACACCCTTCTCCACTGCCTCTCCATCTCCATCTCCCTCTCTCTCTCTCTCTCCGTTACTCCTCCATTCCCCCACCCCCTCGCCATCGCCCCTCCGTCAGGGTTTCGGCGCCACTTTGACATTCACTTCTCCCCCATAATCAGCCACGGGCCCCCGCGTAACTTTTCAATAAGAAACAGCTCCTTTCTTATATATATTTTTTTTATTTCTTTTCCCCCTCCCCTCGCCTGTCGATCGCACGGGGATTCCCCCCTCCGGCCCCGCCCACCGAGAGAGGGCAAAAAAAAAGGCTGAAGAATGCGTTGCGGGGTTTAAATATGCCGAGGTGTGTTTTGTGTATTCACAATGAGGCTAATGCACTTTTCTGAATACGCAGACTTCGCCAACTAATGATTTGGCCACGGGGCGGGGAAGGGGAGAGCGAGGCACGGAGGAGGGGCGGGAGGAAGAGGAGGATACAGACGAGGAGGAAAATAAGGAGTGAGAAGAGAAGGGAGAAAGAAAAGGCGGGAATACGTGGAGAAGACCATGGCAGAGGTGGAGCAGAGGAAGGAAGAGGTGGAAAAGAGGAGAGCGGCGCAGAGTGGATGAGGGGGGAGCAGCGGAAGGAAGAGCAGGAGGGGGAGGGGGAGGGGCGGAGTGCTTGCGGTGAGCAATGATTAATGAAGCGGGCGGAAGGCTGCGCGGGGCGGAGAGGAGGCCCAATTGGAGAGGCGGCGCGGCCGGGGAAGAATAATAGCCTCCGCCTTCGACGAATGCATAATTCGCTCGTGACACATCTCAAACAACCTACCACTCTCTCTCCCCTCTTCGCCTCTCTCGCGCTCTTTCTTGCTCACACGCGCTCTCTCCCCCCTCGCTCACACGCGCTATTTCGCTATCTCACGCCCTCGAGATCTCACTCTCTCTCTCTCTCGAGCTCTCACGCTCTCTCTCTCTCGAGCTCTCACGCTCTCTCTCGAGCTCTCACGCTCTCTCTCGAGCTCTCACGCTCTCTCCCTCTCTCAAGCTCTCACGCTCTCCCTCAAGCTCTCACGCTCTCCCTCGAACTCTCACGCTCTCCCTCGAGCTCTCACGCTCTCCCTCGAGCTCTCACGCTCTCCCTCGAGCTCTCACGCTCTCCCTCGAACTCTCACGCTCTCCCTCGAACTCTCACGCTCTCTCTCCCTCACGCTCTCTCTCTCTCTCTCTCTCT